>PVJD01002072.1:52500-221729 GCA_004026545.1 Mormoops blainvillei
TAAGACTGCACTTGTGTTCAGGAATAGAGAATGAATGAGGACTGCCACTACCATGCTTTCCTTTTGGAAACTAACTACAATGACAACAAAAAACCTCACTATCTTGGAAACACTGCAAGGAAACAATGGTGACATTTCCTGCTTTTAAGAAAACATGAACGTGGCTTTGACTTTGATATTAGAGGCCAGAGATCCTGAAGTGAAATAAACTTCCAATTCGTCACCTGATCGTGGGTGCAATCAGGAGGTATAAAAGCCCAGAGAGAGGCCCAAGACACCTTCACTGCATGTCTTCTCCATGCCAGTGGGGACGCTGGGGAGGAGAGAACCATCTTCTAAGCCCCCGAAGTCTTGAATCCCTTTCAGAAGTAAAATGAGCTCTTCAATCATGGATATATATTGGAGTACTTACGTGCTTGAACCTGGGCTGAGCGCTGGTCCTAGTGGCTTACAAAATACTATTTCCTCCCATCATAGCCTGTGTCTAGTTTAAGAGACATGAAGCAAGTCAACCAGACAGTATGATACACAGCAGAGCTATCTCTTTAGTTCCTTTCATGTAGGAATTCTTACACTTGGAGAAGGTGGTCAAGAGGCCCAACTAAGGTAGGCGGTTGAGGCCTTCTTTATATTTCTGTCCTTCCGATACTTTACTGAGTGACCACCAAGTGCCCAGCACTGTGCCAGATAAAAAGGAAGATGCTCACAAATTATAAAATAGTACCCTTGCCCTCAAAGAGGTGTCGCCTGGTTAGAAAACCATCTATGGAAAAGTTGAATAGCAAGGCGAAGTAGTCTTAAGGGGCGCCTGCCACAGATGTTCTAAGGATGCACCGGCAGGAGAGGACAAAGTGCGAGGTCAAGGAGACAGTCATTTTTAGCTTCCTACTGATCAGATTAGGTCCTTAAACTAATTCTGAAAGTTTTCTTTGCAGTCATCCAGTTGACAAAAAGAGAAAAAGATCTTCAGCTAGGTTAGCAGGTTAGAAAGTGATGAGAATGAGCTCACGATGATAAATGGTAATAAAATCTCAGCAACAATACTGGGTGCCATTTATTAAGCTCTTCATCTATGCTAGACATTATGCACTGAGTGGTTTCCATGTACTATATCCAGCTTCTTCCTCATTACAACCTTCTGAGATGGGCGCTTTTATTATTTCATTTTACTGATGAGGACATTAGATTCAGAATGAATTAGCTTGCCTAAATACTAAGTGGCAAAGGTGGGATTCCCACCGACCCATGAATCTCAGAGTCATGACCTGAATGACCCATGTGCGCCACCTGGGTTCAGCCTCGGGCGGCCCGGTGGTTGTGGCTGGGAGGGGAACTGGCCCCCTCAGCCCTGGGCCTCTTGAGCAGCGTGCACCTGGGCTCACAGGGTGAGGGCACAGAGATGATGGTATAAATCCATCTTTCATCCTAGGAAAAGACCACCAGCTTATCTCTTCTGTGTGGTGGGCTTGAGAGAAGAGCTGAGTGATAATTTAGTGACCGTAGCATATGACACATTGAACTTGATTTAGGGAGAAATAGGGGCCGCAGAGTGTACAAAGATGAGAACCTAAGGCCCGAATGGTTGTCAACAGAGCTGCAGTTTCTTGGGGGAAACACAGAGAGATGGGGAATTTTTACACAAAGTCACTAAGAGGCCATGGGGATTTGAGGCTCAGCAGTCGCCATGGCTCTACCAACTTTCTGGGAAAATAATTGCTAATCAGTGAGCTGCCAGCCAATTGTTTAATTTCCCCTTAGGCTAATTGGACGCTGGTCATAAACACCCCAACCAATGCTCTCCGACAAGGGTGCCTGTGCGCTCAGTGCTGGCATGAGCTGCACCTTGTGATCAGTGATGGCATCTAGAAGGTATGGGTAAGGGGGGTCGGAGGAGGTGACACCTTATCATTGGTTTGAAGCAGCTTTTACCTTCAATTTCTGCCTGTACTGTTTCTCAGGGATTGGTGGCGTCAAGCTATGAGGGGCCTCAAAGGGAGTTGTTGTCACCTTCAGCTTCTGGACATGCCAGCATGTCCTATTCGTGGCTGGGTTTTGTGGGCTCTTAAAACAACTTCTTGGCAAAATGTGCCTGCCAGTTTTCAGCAAGCACTGCAAACCTCCAGTACAGAAATAAATATCAATCCAAGCCAACAATCAGAGAGATCCGATCAAGAGCTTAATAAACGGCTGGAACTGGGTGGATGACTTCAAGTAATAGAACAATTGAGCGAGTTACTTAACCTCTCTGAGTCTCAGTTTTCTCTTCTGAAGAACAGGGACACTATTACCTGTCTGTCAGGGCCTTGAGAATGTTAAATAAGAGAATTCATGTAAAGCACTTAGCACTATCAGCTTTGGGAAGTCTCTCTGAAAACAAGGATTTTTTTGTTTGTTTGTTTTTTTGTTTTTTGTTTTTCTTTTCTAATAAGAAGATCCACCAAGCCCAGAGGCTGTAATCCCACGGTCAGTTCTTGGTTCTCTCCTTGAGTTTGTTTTCAGGGATAGGGCATAGCTCACGTAAAGTTATCACGTGGTATTATCAGGAAAACTGCCCATTATTTTTTGAGATGTTTTGAAATATTTTTAGTTAAGCATCATGCTCATAGCTGTGGGTCCCCAGGTTCTGTTTCTTGACTCACAGTCCAAATATCTATCCAGTGTCCTCTTATAGGTCAGCTTGGCCCCTAATCTTGTTTGTCCACTTCCATAAGAGGGCAGATTGTTCCACCGTCCACACCTCTCCAAGGTCCATAGACACTCCTGCTACTCCGAGCCCTGGACAGTCAGCCTGGCTTATGAAAACCAAGATGGCGGGTCAGGTTGAGGCTCCCCTGCCGTTCTCTTAGATGCACTATAGGCTCTAGTGAGAAAACAGGCAGTTAATATGTGGAGTTCCTAAAACACTGAGAGTGTGCGTGTGTGTGTGTGTGTGTGTGTGTGTGTGTGTGTGTACTTCTTTTTTTCTCTCTACACTTTAAAAATACGTATAAATGTTAACAGTCTTCTTTGCTCATAATGAACAAAATGTCCAAAGTCGTGCTTAAAATACATTTTGAACAAACAGATATTGCATCTGGAAACATGGTTAGTGGGAAGTACAACTGTTGGGAGGGGTTTAATTTTTTTTTCCTTTTCCTAAGCAAATGCTCTGAAAAGTTCATTTTATATCAGAACAGCTTTTTCTCGAACCTGTTTTAAAGTTAATTATCAGAAGCTTGCATCTTCTATCTCTTGCCTATGGATCCCTGCTGGGTTTGTTGTTTAGCTTTCCTTGGGAAAGAGTCGCTCTACAGAAGATCATCTACATGATGTCACAGTCCAGGGACTCTAACCGTCCTAACTAATCAGCTTAGAACATCAGTACCTCCTTAATGTGGGATTTGGGACCTTCTGGGTGCAGGGCGAGGAGCTGAACTAGTCTGCAAGCACATCACTTTATTTCTTTTGCTTTAAGCAAGAATAATTTGCCTTTTTCCTCTCATCTTTCTCCCTTGTTGTTTTGCCCCTGAAAACTGTGCAGCAAAAGCAACCTCCAGGGTGGACACTAAATCTTCTGATGCAGGCAGAGCAGTGATAACATCTGAACTGAGGGTGCTTTTCCAGGGCATGCTTGACAGATGTAGCAGGGCCTTTTAGGATTTAGTGCTGGAGCGTATCTATTACCCGCGCTGCAGCACAGCTTGGCAGGAGCTGTGTGGTAATCTCCCATGAATTCTGTCTGACTTATCAGAGCGTCTGAGCAGGTTGCTGTAGGACGCAGAGGCTCTGCAGCCAGTTGGGGAGAGACAGACCTTCCGCTGGAAGCTCTTTGAACTCCCTTCTCTGGGCATGTTTCCCAGGTGGGCTTCTCCCTGCCCTGAAACGTATCATCCCCTGGCCCCTTTTGCTTTTGGAGATATCATGTCAAATTTGCTTTCAACCCACTGGCTTCTGAGTGTACAGTTTCAAGAGACCAAATTTAATTTCTAATACGGCTAATAGGGCCAAAGTGATTGCTTTAATGGAGTGGCAGCCTGCCTGGGTCTTTGACAGGGGGAAGTAAATATGACATTGTCTAAGATTTCTTCCTTCCTTTCCGCTGCCCTTCCTCCCTCCCTCCTTTCTCCCTTCCGTCTTCCCCTCCTCTCTCCCTCTCCCTCTCCTTCCTGACTTCCTTCTCTCCCACTTTTCTCTCTTGCCTCTCCTCCCTTTATCTCTGGCTCTGACAGAGGCCTAACTTCTCTACAGGTACAGCCAAACGGTCTCCTCCCCCAGATCCCGAGCCGCGAGCCTCCGTTGGGTCTACCGGAAATGCGCTATTGGACAACTCTGTCTTCCTCTGCTCTAACAATTACCTTGGCATTTTATAAAAATACCAAGATTGATCACAAACACCCAATTGTTTAGATCACAGATTAAAGTTTAATTTTGGAGCTTAGCTGTAGGGTTAGAATTAGCTTCAGAGTGTGTGTCGCATAGGAGGTGCCGTAATTTGTTTTAAGGATAAGGCCTTCGGGCAGCTGTGCATAAAATGAGCATGATTCCTTATTCCCACGGTTGATTTTTGAATGGGAGTGCAATTAGAATTTTTTCACCCAGAAGCACATACAGTCAGAGCAAAGATAATACCTTGAATGCATATCAGCCTAGGAGACCTCTCCTAGAAATTTATTTATTGTGTTCACCAAGCCCTAATGCAAAGAGATCCACGCTTAACAACAATAAACTCACCCTTTAATTTGAAGTCTGGTATGTTCGTAGAGCCTCTTGCAGTGTCCTTGTTATTCTCCGGTGAGACTTCAATGGTGAACTTGAATGTCACTTATAGATATGGAGAACCAGGTATTTTTGTTTGCGGAATAGAACCTATTAGAGACCATACCATGGCAAAGCGGCGGGCTCTCTGTATTTTCAGTGGCTGCAGGGATTTTCCTGCCATCCCAGGAAATGCCGCTCCTGGGTAGCACTGAGCAGCGACCTCCCTTGTAGAGTGGTTTGCAGATGGTATTTTTTTGAGTAATGTTACTGACCCCAAACGTCTTCACTGGAGGAAGGTTGCAGTCACTGTCTACAGAACATTCATTCAACCTTGGGGGCAGGGGTGATCCTCTCTTGCTCATTTGGATGCCATGGTCACCGAAAACAGGAATCTGGCTTCATTGACTGGTCAGTGTGTGGGGGGCAGTGATGAGGGGGAGGCAACTCCCTTAGGTTCTGCTTTAGAAGTGGAACTTGTACATATTCTGCTGAAGAAAATTCTAAGAAGCACCTGTCTATTAATCTGTCCCCCTCCCTCTCTCTCTCTCTTTAATGTATTTCTTTTAAAGAGTAGAGTCTCAAGAGTCTGTGCTCTTTGAAGAGGGTTTCCTCCTGGAAATCAAGATGTTAAAATATCTATGTTAATTTAGGGTTTCCAAAATTGAAAGGGCCTGTAAGATTTTATTTATTTATTTTTAGAGAGAGGGAGGGAGAAGGAGAAACATCGATGTGCAAGACAAACATCTGTCGGTTGCCTTTCACACGCCCCCAACTGGGAACCTGGCCTACAACGCAGGCATATGTCCTGACCGGGAATTGAATCTGTGACCTTTCAGTTTGCAGGACAATCCCCAACCCACTGAGCCACACCAGTTGGGGCAAAAGGCTGTACACATTTTTTTTTTGAGGAAGAAACTAATTTCACTGAAGTATATGGTTTGAGCTATATGTAGTATCCCTGCCTCATTTTTTTCTTGTCGTAAAATATACCTTATAGACTATATGGTGTTACTTCCTTTAGAAAGTAGAAGACTATAAGTTGGACTATCACCTTTCCTTCCTCCAAAATCCCCCTGACTCCCACCTCAGCAAACTTATCAAGCTGAGTTTTATTTTCTGTCAGATAATGCATTGAACACAAATTTTGGTTATTAAAGTAAATATATTTGGGTTATGATATTTATACTGGTAAGGACAAAAGGTACTTTATAGCCAGGTCTAGAGAATACAAATTCACACCAAGCGCCCTTTATTAAACACAAAAACACTCAAAGTCAATGGCATTGAAAGCATTTTTGGGTCTCACATGTAATGGGATGATGTGGATAATTCGGTCAAACAGGCAGCCCATGAACTGAAAGATGCAGGCTGGTCATAACCAGCTGACTTAGTCCAGGCGTTCCAGTCGGCTGTGTGGTAAAACCGATAGGGAGAGGCGGTGCAGCATGTGAGCCAGAGGGCACGTGGCCCTGGCGACTCTCACACGAACTGTCAAAGAGGTGAGCACCCATTTTGTAGGCTAGACCCCTGCTCTCCTAGAGGTGCTGAAATAGATGGGGAGGTGGGATTCGGTCAGTCGAAGACCCTCAGGTAATTGCTACTCTTTCTTGTGAAATAAAACCCCCATGACACTTTGTTCACCCTTGAAAAGCTATTCCCTCAAGGTCCCACTCCTTTATGCTGCCATTCCTAAAAACCCTAACTCTCACTGTACTTATACCCTTTCCAGTTCATCCTGGAATTCACAAAACATCAAGCTTTGTAGCATTTGATTATGTTTTTAAAATTTTGTATGAATATACACAACTTGCACATTTTTTCCTTTTGCACACTTGAAGTCACATTTGTTTATAAACTGTTTTCTTGTTTCATAACTTAAGAACATACTATGGATATCTCTCTGTGTCAATAAATATTCTTTTATAGTGTCAGTCTTACTGGCCACAGTATTCTAGTGTTTGGCTACAGCAAAAATCAGGTAACCAATTTCCCCATATTTACTGTGCCACATATCAGCGTGTCTAAATCTTTTTGTACCATAATTATTTCTGTAGAATAAGTTTCTACAAGTAGAACAGTTGAATGCTTTTGAACAATTTTGTCAAATTGTCTCACAGAATGACAACAGAATGATTTTACCAATTTATATTCTCAACAGTTGTTATGTATGAAGAATGCATTTGTCTTGACACCTTCCACATTGTCATCTTTAAAAAATTAGTAATAATTTGATAGGTAAAAACTGGTTTTATTGTTTGGTTTGCATCTCCTTGAATTTTTTTTTTAGTTTTTTCTTAGAATCTGTATTTGGTATCATTTTCTATTTTTGATTTGCACAAAGATGTCCTTTTTTTTTTTCGACTCCTAGGGACAGGGACTCTATTTTCTACTTCTTAAAACAGGAAGCATAGCACTGAGATGTGGTAGGTACTCTGTGAATTCTTATTCAATTGAATTCATTTCAAATGGAAGAAAGGATTGAAGCCCATATCTCTTTCATAGTATTGAAGTTTAGAAATTTGGGAGAAAGATTAAAAGTGAATGAACTTTAATTAGAAATTAGAAAAATTTAAGAAATCAAACAGAATCAAGTTTGAGAGGATGTGGCTTAATAAAATGTCTTATTTATTGCTAGTGGTACAACCACTTTGGAAAACAATTTGGTCCTATCTCATAAGGTGAATATTTGTCTACTCGATGATCTAGCAAACCCGTTTCTAGAAAAACTCTTGCACATATTCAAATTTTCATAGTTGCCCTTCTCAGCCAAGTAAAAATGAAAATTACTTGAATGCTCATCATTAAGACAATGAATAAATACATTCTGTTATACAATAGAATACAATATATGTTACAACATGGATAAATCTTGCAAAATAATACTGAATAAAAACAGTAAGTTTCAGAAAACCACAAATAGTGTGATAGCACTTTTTAGATCTCAAGAGCAAGTACAACAAACTTAAGCTTACAAGCGTTTGTAGTAAAACCACACTTTTAAAAAGTGGTAAAAATTAGGACTGTGATTATGTCTGGAGGAGGAGAGGAGGGTGAAAAAAAGGAGAAGAGAGATGAATGCAACAGGTTCAGGTTAATTATAATGTTCTATTTTTTAATTGCACGGATATTCACAAATACTCATTATATTGTGCTTTTTAAGTTACCTATGTGTTATTTGTAAATTTGATTGTTTCAGCTAATATATTTTAAAAGATAATAAAGGGAAAAATAATGAAAGTAAAACGGAATGCTGGTAGCAAGAGGGCAGTTTCTTAAATCTTCCGAAAGAAAAACTCCGTTTTTTTGCGTTGCTCTGGTTTTTTAGTCGTGATGATTACTTGTTTTCTGAAGCCCCACTCCTAACACTTTCTCTTTAAGGCATTGGCAAAACTGCTCATCGACGGACAGCATTCGTGCTCCTCTCTCCCTCCTGTCCCCTAATGATTTCTCCTCGGACGAGCATTGCCTGGTAGATTGGGGTAATGGGCTGGAATAACTTGGTTGGTCACTGATGCCTTTCTGGTCCGGCTGACACCGTTCTTAGTCACCGTGCAGGCTGAATGGGTCACTCTGGGAAGTTACAGTGACAAACTTATTTTCTGGCTGAAAAAAACTTTTACATTTGATTTTATATGATACTTTTTTTTTTTTTAACCTTCCCTCAATTCCATTCTGAATTCAGGCAACGGTTGGCAGCTTGAGGGTAGGGTTTCGGGAGGGACTTTTCAAGAAGCAAAATTCCTCAAAGTGTTTTGGAAATTTTCAATTCCTGTATCTGAAATGGTTAGTTCTCTTTGTTTTTTTGGAAACTTTTCTATTTTTCTTTTTGTGTGTTGGCCTAGGCCCTGGAGGTGAGTTTGTCCTCCACAGGGCATTTGGCAGTGTCTAGAGACATTTTTGGTTGGGGGGGTTCTACTGACACCTAGTGGGTGGAGGCCAGGACTGCCAAACATCCTACAATGCACAGGACAGCTTCACAGCAGTCACCTGGTTCAAAATATTAATAGTGCTGAAGTTGGGAAATGCTGGCTAGGAATATGTTTTCTTCTCCACCTGGGGACAAGGATTCCTTGGGCACCTGAAAAATGAAAGTGCTCCCTTCAGAAGTCAATCTAGTCAATACAGTGCAGAGGCATCAGACAGGTGGAGAATGGTCACGCCTGTCTCTAATACCAGAGAATCATGGATTTGTGGTCGACATTCTGTAGCTTTTTTGTCATGTACATGCAGTATGAACTCAGCTAAATTATCTTCCTTCAACTGAGTGTAAGCAACTCGAAGGCAGGACCCATGGCTCATGCTGTTTTGTATCTTCCATAGAAGCTCCTATTATAAAGCAGGTGCCTCATGACACTCTGCTGAGTGAATAATGAACCAGTTGCTCATAAAGGTGAGACCTCTGCCCACAGAGGGCTAATGGGAAGGAGCTCTGAGGCTTGAGAAAGGCTGAGTAGGTCGGTGTGCGTGTGTGTGTGCGTATGCGTTACTGAAGGTCTCTCCCAAACCCTCAATTATTGTGGATTTATAAAGTGTTGGCTGTACCAGGGGTCATCTTTCTGAATTCCTTTACTCATAGGGGAGGAGAGTAAGACTCAGAGAGATTGAATATTGTTTACACATGCAGTTTGCACAGCAGGTCACTGGCAGATGTGAAAGAAGGACTCCACTGTGGAGCTTCCTGTTCACTTAGCTGTCCAGCAAGTTCTCTTGTGAAGGATCTATGTGAGACCCTGAAATATGGGGCTCATGATTTTCAGGGATGATACATTTGCTTCTGAGTTTGTGTGCACACGTGTGTGAGTGAGCGTGTACTGAATATTAACAATAAGCACTGGGTATTTTAGCATAGATGCTCCCTGACCTGTTCCTGACCCACCAGTAGGGGAGACTAGGTCCCTCTCTCCTGGGCACCCTGGGTACTCCTAGTGCAGCCTGTCCTGTCCTGACCACAGTACTCATATTTTATTGGGATTGTGAATTTAATATGTCTTCCATGATAGCTTTGGGATGGCAGGAACTATATTTGTCTTGTTTAATGCTGAACACTTAAAAGATGTTCCTTAAATGGTTTTCCATGGATAAATAAATAACTGTTATATCAGGGATACCTATTATGGGCTCAGTTCTGGGGAGGATGCTGTTTGGGTGGGTCCCTTGCTGGAGGTGTAGAGATGACCAAACAAGGGTGGAGTTTTTGTAGACTAAGTTTGCCTAGATGCCAAATGTTGGGAGCTCACCAGCTCTAGGGTGGGCAGCCTGGGGGTGTACGGCTGGTGGGACAAACACCACCCTGGCTGTGCCTTCATGAAACCCGAGAGCCCTGATGGTAGACAGCCTGGTTCAAGAAGTAGCCCCATATTTAGTGTGATTTTTTTTTTAATTGTGGGGGCCATTGATGTCTGTGGGGCTATTTTCAGACTATAATGTCTGAGCAATCCACCCACAGCTTGTTATATGGAAGATGAGCTAGCTCATTATCCTGAAAATTCTTCATAGCTGCTCGTAATAGGGTCAGTTAAGTACAGAGTGTCTGCTATCACTCAGAATCTTCTTGTTCTCGTGGAAGTTAAATCCAACATTATTTCTACACCCCACTTTTCTTCATCGCTCAGTCTTGGGACAAAGCAGAATACATGGGGCATTACCACGGATGTCACTTCAACCTGAAATGAGGGGGTCCTGCCCCCAGTCACCTTGGTGCTTCTGTAGCTTCTGATGGACTCAGTTCATTAGGAGACCATTTAGATGGATTCGTTGGGGATCAGTGTTTATGTAGAATGAGACTCTGCTCTACAGACAACACTGAAGTAGAAGAACAGGGAATAGGGTAGGTAAGTGGTATTACTTTCTATTTTCTGTGGAAGCATCTCAAAGACGAAAGAAATCTAGAAAGTCCCTATCCCTGGGCAATTAACTTGGCTCTCCCCAGTCCTGGGGCCTTTCGGGGCCCATCCTTTCTTGGGTACCTGGTTTCCTCGCTGTATCAAGACTATGCCCCGTCAGTCTCCCCTTCTAGGTCCCCGTTACCCATACGACAAGTGCCCCTTGCATCTGCCACAAATCTAAGTCTGAGAACCTCTGGTTGCCCTTCAATGCCTGCTCAAGTCCCCATTCATCCATGAAGCCTCTATCAGAGGTAGGACGGGGTGGGAGGACAAGCAGCATTGCTTCCTGTTTTCCACGAGAGCATCCGAGAGTGGGGAGAGAGCAGTGCTTGTAGCAGGTGTCGGAAACCTTTTCGTTTTCTTATAGTGACACCTGACAATTATTGAGCACTTACTATGTACTGAGCAAAGCTTTAAGTACTTTTTCAAGCTTTATTTTATTGATTTCTCACATCATCCTTTGAGAGAGGCACTATATCATCTCCGTTTTAGAGGGGACAAACCTGGGGCACAGTGAGAATGAGTAATTTGCTCAAGGGCATTTAGCTGGCATGCGGGGAAGCTGGTTTGCACCCAAGCTGCCTGACCTAATCGTACTATATCAGCCTCTGCGGCTCAGTCAAAGGAGAGCTAGACCAGGAATCAGAAGATTGAAGCGGTGGTGTTGGTTTTGTGTCCCTTTAACTCTCGGGCTTTGGGCAAGTGGCTTCGTTTCTCTTTGAGCCTCAGTGTTCTCCTTTGTAAAATAAGGAGCGTATACACGCAGATACAATGTTTCACTTACCACAGAGAGAATATTTATGAAAACTGTTGCTAAACTCTAACCCTGATACGAAGTTAACATTCCGTGTTACTTAATGTGACATTATTGGCTATTGTTACCTGCTCACGGGTCTCTCTTGCCAAAAGCATTTAATATCCATGCGGAGCAGATGCTGTCTTTTGCTTCCACAGTACCTCCCGCAACATTCACTGGGCTGGCCATTGCTGCTTACTTTTCTTTCTTTCCTTCTTTTTTTTTTTAAATCCTCACCCGATGACATTTTTTTATCGCTTTTAGAGAGAAAGGGAGGGAGAGTTTAGAGAGAGGAGGAGCGAGGGAGAAAGGGAGAGAAACATTGATGTGAGAGAGAACATTGACTGGTTGCCTGTCTTGGCAGTCAGCAGGGGACTGAGCCCACAGCCCAGGCATGTGCCCTGACTGGTAATCAAACCCATGACTTTTTGGTTTGTGGGGTGACACCCAACCAACTGAGCCACATTGGCCAGGACATGCTTACCTTTTAACAGGTGCCACCTATTTCCTTGGTTATACCCTAGTCCCCATCAATATCTGTAACTGTTCCTTCTTTAAAATCTCGATTTCAAGCCTCGCCTTTTTGAACACGATGTCTTCAGTTTTTAGCACTCCCTCTCCCATGTTTTCAGTCCCAAAGGAACCTTCAGTCACGAATTCTACCGTTTGCTCACTACTGCCCTCCTCAGTTTAGAGTCACAGTTATTGACACAAATCCATATCCTGTGTGTGTTGAGCCCTCTTACCTGCTTCCACTGCATTGAATTCTCCTGTCGAAAGCCCGACTCTCTGCCTCCGCTAGACCCACACCCAAGTAGCTAAATGTGATTGCAGAAATTAAACACTGTGCTGACTTGCTATGCGTGATGATAAATCTCAGTACCGCAATCTTACCACATTCCCTTTGAATTTACCTGCCTTCTCTTCAAAATATTATATCCAACCCTTCTCCCTCCTTTGCGTTGAGAAGCTCACTTCCTATTTACAGAGACAGTTAAAAGCAATTGTACGAGAATTTCTTCCTATGTGCACCATGAGACGAATTGGCCTCCCTGTATGGGCGCCCCTCTGTCCCGCATTCCTCCCAAGTAGACTCTGCCATCTCTGGTGTCACAGAGCTCAGCCCCCTTCCCGCGATGCTGTGGGCAGACTGGCCCTGTGCCCTTTCCCCGGCCTGCCAGGGCCTTTCTGCCTCTGGGCCCTCACACCTGCAGTTTCCTCATCGCTAGCGCCCTTCCTCCAGATCTTTGCATGACTCTTTCTAATCACACATCACAGTCTAAACAAGTTTTTCCTGACACCTCTGTCTAAAATAGTGCCCCTTGTCACGTCATCACTTTCTGTCTCCTTAGCTTGTTTCAGTTTCTTCATAGCACAAATCATTATCTGAAACATACTCTTTATTTATTTGTTTACCGTCTGTCTTCCCCAGGAGAAGTTGGGCACCATAACACTGGGGGAGCTTGTCTGTCTTGTTCTCTTCCGTGTTCTAGCACCTGGAAAAGCCCCTAAAATATAGCCAGGACTCAGTTACTGTCTATCAAATAAATGAATTAACAAAAATTAGGACCATCTAAATGATCTAGGATAAATTACTTTTATTAGTGTCAATTTTTTCATCTGTAAAGTGGGGTAATTGGCTGCCCCTGGACTAATGCCTATTTTGGGTTCTGTTCTCCCAAATGAAGGTCATTTGGGGACCCACAGCCATCGTCTGCGATTCAGCCACGGGTTTCGCGTGTGTTTAGTGACCGTGAGTTCCATGTGGATCCCGAAGGCATCTGCTTGGCTGGATCCCAGCGTTGTTTGGCTAGAGTGTTCCGGCCATGAAACTTGAACAGCCAAAGATAAATTGAGAATTCTGTGGACATTTGAGGATGTGAGTGCCAAAGGATCACGAGAGAATTTAGTAAAGGCTCCTGTCCAGGTGAGGATGACCTCACAAAACAGGCAGGGTGGATTCTCAGCCAGACAGCAGGGGAGAGTGAGCCGTGCTGGGCTGACCGCCCTCTCGGCTAGTCCCGTAGGCTGTGCGCCCAGCGAACCTTTGGCATACGTGTGCCCTGGCCTGACCAGGTGTTGCTCCAGAGGAATGTTCAGTTTCAGTCTAGGCAGGAGGAAAGCATTTGTGTTACCAATCTAGTAAGGAGAACCTATGAAGTGTGATGCGAATCTGACATAGTTAATAATAATAATGATACTGATGATGATGATGATGATGATGATGATGAATGCCTTTTGCTACACATGTGCTTATGTGCCACAGTAGCAAGAATTTTATACATTGTCTCATTTAATCCACCTTCTGGGGGAGATTATTATAGAAGATGCTATTGGTACCCAGCCATCTCCCTGACCCCAACTCTGAGGCCACTTGTAGGAGCAGTGCACATTCCTAGGCCCACTGACAGCTTCCCAGCTCCAGTTATCATGTTTCTTAGCTTCTCTGATGAGGGATCTTTCTCCTGTGTAGGAGCTTGTTCTGCCCGCGTGTCAGGCAGCTCAGAAGTGCAGGGTTTAATAAGCCCAGGAGCAGCCTTCAGCTGATGCGGGGTGAGTGAGTGGGTGCACACCCCAGCTCCCCATCCTTTGGTGGGACAATTCTAAGGCCCATAAGACATGGGTCCTAAGAAGGTTCCCCAGGAGACAGATCCTCATTGCCCCCTTGTCACCTTTCCTCCTTGTCGCCTGTCCTTCCCTCCCTTACTGTGTTTCCTGTAGTCCCCTCCCAAATAAAGTACCTGAGCCCAAATCTTCCTCTCAGGGCCTGCTTTGGGGGAGCCCACACGAAGACAATTGAGTCCCATTTTGGAGATGAAGACATTGTGAAAAGAAGGCGCAGAGGAACCTCTGTGCCTCCGGTTTATGTTTCTCTTAGGGCAGGTTGGAGCTTTCCGGCCTGGCTTCGACTCCTCAGGTGAACCATAACCATCTTTGGTCACCAGGTCCTTGGGCCTGGCCCCAGCTGTTTCTGAGATATGAAAGCATTTGACTATGTTTGCTGTCTGGCAAGGAGCAGGCATCCCTCTGGGGCTGGAGGTGGGGCTCACGTTGAGACATGCAGCCAAGACAACTAGGCCTACCTGGTTGAAAAAAGCATGACACACATTCTGGAAACACCAGCCTCAGAGCCTGGGTAGACATGACTGGACAGGCTGTGTTTGTCCTGCCATGTTCCATGTTGTAGTGACTCAGGTACAGGTGTGACTTTCTTCTTTCCCAGGGTCTCTTCTTCACCCCAGTGATCTGGGCTGTGTGTGGGTTGCAGCCTGTCTTTTGGGGGAGGACCCTTTACCCCAAAGTGTTGGAGGGAGGGAGAGAGTCTTGCCCACAGGGGTGATGGAACCCAAGCCAGCTTTTAGGAACTGGGAAAGGTGGGATGTTTTCTGAGGAGGAGGGGTTGGGGGAGGGAACAGGATTATGCTCTCTGAATCCAGGCAAATTCTCCTAGCACCTTCCCTAAAGACATTCTGATGTCTTTAAGGATATCAGAGCCCTGTGATGCCATACTCTCTATGTGCACAAGCAAGGTTTGCTTGGTCAAAAGAAGTGAACAGGCTGCAAGAGTATTCGACTCTCACATAAAACAGGAGCAATGACCCACAGCCCTCGGCGGTGATGAGAATGCACTGGGCTGACATCAGATGAGAGGACCGGGCTGCGTGCAGTGCTTGCCTCACAGCGGAGCGCACCGTGCACGGCCTCGTGCCTGCTGGCCTTCCTATGTGCCTTCCTCCTCCTTTCTACCTGTGATATGTAATCTGTGGCACAGGATGCAGGACAGGCTTTTTGTGAGAATTGTTCGCTGCAGGAAAAGTCTTGATTATTTTGGAGGGGGGCTTCCCTTTCCTCCCTGTAAACTGAGGAAGGTCGGTAGTGAACTGCCCATGAGTGTGCCAGCAGGTTCCCAGCCTTCTAAGTTGGAAGAGCAGTGGTTGCTGAGTGCTGGTGTGGGTGCGAATTACCCAGGGCAGCTTGTCAAATGCACACGCTCTGTCCATGTCTGCAGAGATTCTGATTTAGTAGGTGCACACATTTTAATAAGCAATCTGATTCTCCTAAGCGACTACTTTGATATCAGTGATGCTGGCAAATCATGGGGCATCATGAACTCGGTATCCCCAAGTTCATGACGCCCCATGTTCTCAGAGCCCCTTCCCTGCTGTTTGAGGTGTCACTGACAGGCAGGAAGTTTCCCTCTGCATCAGACCTTCAGTGACAGATGGCTTTTCCAGGCAAGCCCTTAGCAGTAACAAAATAGCTCCTGGCCAGGGACTCCCATTGTCTCATAAGCTCCAGTCCCTCCTCAAGTGGACACAGTCCCAGGACAGAGTCTTGGCATCTCTTTAGAGGGAATCCACCACTCTTAAACCACTCCTTCCTTCAGTCAGATACAGGGCAGCAAACTTTCCCCCAACCTTGAGGTCATGCCTACTTCTTGACCACCCAGTTCCAGTGTCTTGCCTCCAGGTCTCAAATTGTATCTTTGTCCCTGAGCTGGCAAAGAATGTGGGGCAGTCCATCCATAATTCAGTTTACTTTCATGGGTAGGAATGAGAAAAGTCTCCAGGACCCTTAGGGAAAAGGGTTGGTCCACCCTTCCCATCTTGGGCAGAGAAGGTTATCTGTAGCTTCTCAGGTCCACAAGCATAAAAGTCCCACAACATCTCGAACCCCAGGGCAGCTGGGCTCCAGACCAGCAGGACCAGGTGGGGATTTAGCGGCCGACTTGCAGCCCAGCGGCCACTTGCTATTTCACAAGGAGAGCCTTTGCAGTCCGGCCTCCGTCCTGTGTCAGCTGTCTCTGGTACCCCTGGTACCAGGGTCTCCTCTCTCCTCTCTCGCTTTCTTTTTGGTTCTTTCTTTTCTATCTCTCTGCATTTTTCATCCCTCTACAATGGAAACATCTGTCTTAAGTCTGCAAGGCTAGTCCACGTGTTTGCCGGGCTTATTTAACAGGAAAAACAATGATAAGTGCTTCTGTTTGTTTTACTGAGGGATCCCCAGGCGGGAATAAAAAGAAAACCCTCTGCCTGGAGGGAAACCACAGTCACCCTAAATTTGTATGCACAGAGCGGGGGAAAGACGAATATTGTAATTATAATATTCATCAGTGTTGGTCAGACCCCTTTCTAGCAGCCCATCAGCAACGGCCTTGCCGCAGACCAAAGCTTGAGGAAGGGGAGCAGCTTTAGGGGTTGGGTGAGGTGAGGGAGGATTGAACTGTCACATTCGAAGGCCAAATCAAGCCATGTTGTTTGAAAAAAGACCACTATTAAGGTATGACTGACATGCAATAAACTACATATTTAAAGTGCACAATTTAATAATTTTTGATAAGTGCAAACACCTGTGAAACCATCACCACAATGAAGATAGTGAGCATATCCACCCCTCAGAAGTTTCCTTGTGTTCCTCTGTAATCCTTTGTTCCTGTCCCTGTGGTCCCCTCTGCCATCCCCAAGCGACCACTGGTCTGCTTCCTGTCACTATAGATTAGTTTGTATTTTCTAGAGTTTTGTGTAAGTGGGATTGTGCACCATGGGCTGTTTTTGTCTGACTACTCTCACTCGGCATGATTATTCTGAGATTCATCCATGTTGTTGCGTGTTCAACAGTTCTTGCTCTTTATGGCTCAGAAGTATTACATTGTATGCATATACAGTTGTTTATTCAGTCACCTCTTGATGGATGTTTGGAAAATTTCCAGTTTTGGCCATATAACAAAATTGCTATAACATTTGCATACAAGTCTTTGTATGGGTAATATATATTTTCTTTTCTGCTGGGTAAATATATATAGGAGTGGAATGCAGAGCCATATGGCTTTTAAGAAGCTGCAGGGGTGATTGGAAAGAATCTTGGTCTGGCAGTCAGAAAATCTGGCTTTAATCTTCATTTTTCTAGTTACTAGCTGTGTGATCTTAGGCAAGGCACTTAACAACTCTGAGATTTGAGTTGCCTGTCTGTTGAATGAGTTGAAAACTAATCTTTGTCTCTCATACACACAGATGAGAGGAGGGGGACCAAGGGACATAACCCAAGACCTAGTCAAGTTTAAAGGGCCCACAGAGCACTATGAAATCGTTATCAAGAATAAGCTGCCAGAAGAGATACGTTTATATTTTAGGTCTTGCTTTGCCAAGAGAGGGAACTGTCCAAAGGCTTTGGAGGTGAATAATTGCATTTGGTGTTTTCCTGTTGCTCCGAGCTGCAATTTCTTTCTTTTTCTGCCTTCCACATCCTCTCCATCTACTGTTATGGTCCCCCCAACCCCCCAGCCAAAGACAGGCCCTTTGAGCAGGGGTGAACTATTAGAGGCTGTGAGTGAAAAAGTTACAGTTGGGATTAACTTTGCTCCCCTGCCTTTGGTTCATAAATCCAGATGGTTAAAGCAAAACAGAAGGGTAATATCATAGAGGTTAGACCTCAAGAGCAGCTCTGCAATCCTTGAGAGCTTTTACTAAGAAAAAGTTGTCGAAGGGTGCTTGTATATACGGGTCTGGTTTCTCAGGGCGCTTGCTTTTTTGAGAAATGTTATGTATGGCGGTTGGCGTCTTTGGGGTGTGACAGGCTTGTGTTCACATTCAGCTTTCTCTACGTACTGATCGATATGTCTTGAGGATACTACTTCATCTATAAGCTTCCACCTCTTCATCTGTCAGAGAGGAATGCTAAAATAATACATACTTACCTTGATTGTACTGAGGATTCACTGAAGGAAGGTGCACACTTTTGCTTTGAAAATATAAAGTTCTGCCAGACCTTTTTAACTATCTTTCCCTCCAGACTGCTTGTCTAGGAAAGGATGATCCCTCAGTGATCTTATACATTGTGTGTGGGGATGGCCAGAGTCATCCCTCACTGTCCAGATGTCATCCTCCAGAGCTGAACTCCCTAGTATTGGTCACTACTTGGAGTTAGGTCACTGTGCCATTAGAAGGTAGCTTTAAAAGGGCAAGTACATTTACTGCACAGTAATCATCCCTGATTTAGTGTATGAATTACACCCTTTTCCTAGCAAAGATCTTCAAAATGTGGGTACAGACTGAGCTTAGGGAAGAGTGGTTGGGGATACAGATCCCTAGACCATACAGGAAAAAAGTAAGGACATCTAAATGGGTAAAAAAACCCCAAAAACCCAACCTAACAAATTTAACCCTTTTATTTATTTCTAGGACCATTCATGTTCAAGGGAGGCCCATTTAGTCCATAATTTCAGTAGTCTTATTGAAGACTGTTCTTCATCTCCTTTAAACATTAAACTATTCTTTTCTTTTTTCCCAAACCCATCCATATGTCTTGCTCTACCATTGGAGGCCATCTCTTAACAGATCAAATAACACTCTATTGGATAAGGAGAGTTTCTTTTGCACATGCTACTTAATTTATTCTCAAGCCTTTTTCTGTGAATCAGTAAAGAAAACAGATGGTGCTATCTGCATTATAAAGATGGAAAATGAGGGAATAAAGAATCCAAGGGTCTTTTTTGAGATCTCAACTTTAGTGACAAAGCCAAGTGGTCAAAAGTTCAGAATGCCAAGTTACTGAGCTGCCACCTACGTGGGACACCAGTTCTCAAAGGCCTTGCTCTGATAGGGGCTGATTTTAGCCGGAGGAGTCTGAGTCCTACCAGAAGCAGAACTGGGGGGAGGTTCCCCTATCTTTTCCTCCGAGGTGTTAGGAGTACAGAGTCTTATCAGATGCTGTGTTATGTTTATTCTAGATGTGTTGTGGACAACCATATCACTTGGATAAACAGGAGAGGAAATTATTTTGTCAAGAACATGACTTGCCCACAAAAGACACCAAGTAGCCAAAGCAGTCTTGAGAAAGAAGAACAAAGCTGGAAGCTTCATGTAACCTGATTTTAAGCTATATTGCAAAGCTATAGTAATGAAGCAGTATAGTATTGGCATAAAAACAGACATAGCGATCAAGGTAACAGAATAGAGTCCAGAAACCCGCACATATACTAGTATAGTTGGTTTATTTATGACAAAAGAACCAAGGATATATAATAAGGACAGTTTTTGTAATAAATTATATTGGGAAAAATGGGTAGCCAAGGGAAAAGAATGAAACTGGACCACTACCTTAAACCATATGTAAAAATTAGCTCAAAGTGTCTTCAAGACTTGAACATAAGACCTAAAACCATAAAACTTCTAGAAGAACACATAAGCAGTAAGCATCTTGACTTCGGTTTTGGTGATGATGTTTTGGATTTGACACCAAAAGCAAAGGCAACAGAAGCAAAAATAAACAAGTGAGACTATATCAAACTAGAAACACCTGCACAGCAAAGGAAACCATGAACAAAATAAAGAGGCAGCCTACAGAATGGGAGAAAATATTTATAAATCAAATATTTGGTAAGAGGTTAATATTCAAAATATGTAAGGAACTCATACAACTCAATAGCAGGTAAGCAAACAGTCAAACAAAACCCCAGACAATCCAGCTGAAAAATGGCAGAGGATCTATATAGACACTTTTCCAATGCCATACAGATGGTCAACAGGTACAGGAAAAGGTGTTCAATATCATTAATTATCAGAGAAATGCACATTAAAACCTTAGTGAGATATCTCTTCATATCAGTGAGAATGGCTGTTACCAATAAGACAGGGAATAACAAGCATTGATAAGGAAGTGGAGAGAAGGGAACCCTGGCGCACTGGTGATGGGGATGTAAATCGATATAACTACTACGGAGAACAGTAGGGAGCATCCTCAAAAAATTAAAAATGGAACTATCATATGATCCATTAATTCCACTTCTGGGTATTTATCTGAAGAAAGACATAGAAATTACCTAAGTGTCCATTAATAAATGAATGGATAAAGAAAGTGCAATGTATACAAATCTACATAGATAGATAGATAGATAATCTCCATACAATGGAACATTATTCAGTCTTAAAAAAGAAGAGAATCCTGCCATTTGTGACAACATGGTGGCTCTCGGGGGCATTATACTAAGTGATACAAGTCAGACAGAGAGAGACAAATACCATTTCATTTTACTTATATGTGGAATCTAAACAAACAAATAAACAAAACTAAACTCATAGATAACAGAGAATAGGTCCGTGGTTGCCAGAGGTATGGGGTGGGGAATTGGAGAAATGAATGCAGGTGATCAAAAAGTACAAACTTTCAGTTATAAAATAATTAACCTTGTGTCCCATCACACGGAGGCAGCCCGAGGAGTCTAGAAGATGCTGACCCCCTTGGCGAATACCTAGCAACCTCCCTCTCGTCCATTCATATGTGTGATGTTTCAGTCGCCAAGCTCATTGGCTGAATTTTTCCCATCCATATTTTCATGACCTCCAAGTTGAACATCTCTTCTTGAACTTTAAAAAGATCGGATTTTTTTTTTTTTGTGGTCACATGTATGTAGTTACTTACCTCAGCCGTTAAGGTAAGTAGCCCTGGCGGCCTGAGCAAATTGGGAACATGGCCATAGCCCTCCTGTTTGTGGGCTCTAAGGCAAGAGTGCAAATGGAGACCTGCATAACATGTCCAAATATTTCGTAGCTGTAAATCAAGCTAACGGACTATTACATAAAATACGTCTGCCCCTACCATGACAATTATACCTTCCTAATGGCAAAATTGACAAATGTGTTTAAGCTATTCTTATTATATGACTGAAGGTTGGCAGAAAATCAAAGACGAGAGAATTTGTTATTGTGCACATTTGAGTCGTTTTTATGGTTGATGATGTTTGGCCGAGTAATAAAGACATATATGCATTTTATTTTCTTTAATTTTAACACAAATCACTTATGGGATGATAATCAGTATTTTCACACATTAGATTTTCTATTGATAATAGTGGTTTAAGAAATAAAAACTATAATTGTAATAAAAGTGTACAAATGAAAATATTTTTCTAAAAATATACGTCCCATTACACATAAAACTTAAAAATCAGAATTATATTTCAGAATTGGCTGGTGCGGTTTAGATTTTGATCTGTAGCTTTGGTTTTCTTGTGATTTATATTGATCGCTCCGATTTGTATGCTGCTTTGCGCTGTAGGTTCTTGATCCACTTGTTTCTCTCCTTTTTCATCATGGTTATAGGTTTTTGTTTCTAATTTTCAATTTTCTTTTCTTCTTGGATTTTCAGTGTTTGTACTCAAGGCGGCTTTATGTATACTTCCAAAAGTTACTTTTCTTCTAAAATATTTAAAAATATGCATTACAATAAAATAAAAAAATATAAACTAATTAATGGCATCAAGTTTTAACATTGAAGTTATGTAAATCGAACTGGCATTTTAAGTTTTGAAATGTAATTGTCTTACTTTTAAGAAAAATTAAATTATTTTTAATTTTAGCATTTAATGTCTATCTGCTTGCTAAGCTGACGATTCAGCATCATGCTTCATGAACATCACACCTAGATTTATATAAATACATAAACTTCAGGGTAACATAGGGTGTCGACTACTGCCAAGCGTCCCCTAGCCATCCCAGGGCACGGCGTGCCATGCTTATTCATGAGTGCCCCTCAAGTCATGAATTGGGACACAAAGAAAGGCATGAAAAGAATGCTCAGCACTGCCGGGAAACCGAAGTTATGCAAGAATCTATTGAATTCAAGCTATCTACGAGGAGGAAAGATTTGACAAGATAACTCATATGTCTATTCTTTTTGCCAAGCAGTTCTAATGCTCAATTTTTTCACATTCTCAAGGAGTGTCAGTATCAATGTCAGCAGCGGCACAGCCCACAAATGTTCATGGCATTCAAACACAGCTGCTTTTTGTTTTGAGAATGTAGGGAAAATGTGGAGAAGAGTTTCCTGGGGCCTGAACAGTGTTGATCATGAGAGTGGATGTTTAGGGGTACTGGTCGTGTTATAGCAACAATGAGTGCTGAGTGATGAACGACAGAGGTGCCAGTATGTTCTTTAATAGATGCATTTTTATTCTTTTTGTTTGTTTGTGATGTGTAGGCTTCTCTAAAGTGTGAGGACTGGGGCAAGAATTCCTTTTGTCTAGGTCTAGGGCAGCTGTAGATAACTGGTTAGTCAGGGTTTTCCAGAGAAATAGAACCAACAGGAGGTATAGACGCAGGTGGCGGGAGAGGGGGGAGGGGAGTGGGTTTCCGGTTGTGAGTATGCACAGTTTATTCTCGTATTATTATTTATTATCATGTTATTTGTAGTATTTCTTTTCTTCTTCTTACTATTTTGCATCCTTACGTATGATTTCTCATTTAGATAATGATGGCTGATAATTTAAGCAACGATCAATGAAATTGGATATTTATACCTGCTTTTGCTCACCCCCGCATAACATATATAAATGAAGAAATTTATTTATAAATAAATATAAATAAAATTAAAAATATAACTTACAATAAAAGTGAATAAGTATAACATACAATTAGAGTAAATACTTAAAGTAAGATATATCTATAAATATTTATGAAACTTCGTTAATGGCAATAGTTATGTATTATATAATAAAAATATATTAAAATCAAATATATAATGAAGTATATAAGTAAATATAATATATGAAATATCAAAAATACATATCCTATATATATTATAAACTGGCCCACGTGATTGAGGAGGCTGAGAAGTGCCAAGATCAATAGTTGGCAAGCTGAAAACCCAGGAGAGCTGAGGGTGTAGTTTCATTATGTGTCGGAAGGACTGAGAGCCATGGGAGTCAGTGGTATAAGTTTCAGTTTGAAAGCCAGCAGTCCCAAGAGCCGATTTTGCAGTTCAAGTCTGAAGGAAAAGACCAATGTCTTAGCTTAAGCAGTCAGGCATGAAGAGTTCTCTCTTCTGAAACTTTTCCCTTTCGGTGAGCTGATTCGATAAGGCACATCCATATTAGGAAAGGCAGTCTGTTTTATTCAGGCCACCTATTTAAATGTTAATCTCATCCAGAGACGCCCTCATAGACAGATCCGGAATTATGGCTAACCAAATGTCTGCCCAGCACGTGCCAGTCACTAACACGGCTGTTTTGCAGGCATTATCTCATTTAATTCTTATAATAGTTCTGTGAGGTGAACTTTTTACAAATGAGCAAACTGAGTCTCACAGAAGTTAAATATACAGGGTAGGGCCAAAGTGGGTTTACAGTTGTTTGTAGGGAAAATAATACAATGATTAATAAATAACAATGCAAGAATAAACTGTTTTGTGTACTCACAAATGTAAAACTATTTCAGCCCCACCCTGTAGATCCAAATATAGATTTCCCTGACTTCAAAGCTATACATCATTCAGACAAACTAGCAAGAAAATACTTAGCCAGCCTCAGAGGGTTCAGTCATTCTTCAGAATATTAGAAGGTCACATGGACAAACACTGATAAATTCATTGTAGATCAACCTTACCATTTTGTTAGGGAGATTACTGAAGGACCAACTAACTATGGGTTGATAGCCTGTTTAAGTTTATTGAGTATACTCTGAATAATATTACCCTATGTAATAGTCAAATAACTGACTTTTGATTAATTTCCAGCTTGAACTGTCGCTCATTTTAATCTGAATAAATTAAATTTGACTTTTGAGTTTGAATTATAAAGAGCCAAAGGGCCCTCATGTGAACATTTTTTGTGAGTCGGTGGTGCTCAGAGAGCCTACAGGTGTTGGGTAGGGCAATTCATTCTCTCTTTCTAATCACTACAAGCAAGTAAACTAATGTATGCTCTTTATTTGTGTGTTTTGTTCTGGTGTAAACCAGTCTATAAAGATGACCCAGTCCATCAGGGTCCTCCGCTCTGCCCTTAATTCCAGCAAGAAGGCTCAGCAATATAAACAAGGCTTGTTTATATATATATTTATATTTTATATATATTTATATATATACTATATATAGTATTATATTTATATTTTATTATCCTTATAAAACGTTACTTTATTTACTACAGTAGCAATCGTCTTGTACCATTACGTAGTGCTTAACAGGGCAACACTCACTACACACAGCGGCAGGCACTTCATTGTGCAGCAAGTGGCGCTGATGCCTGGGGTGGGGTGGGTGTGCTGAGGCAGAGACAGCTCATTTTGAAGTGGCAGCAGAATTAGAAGAACTAAGAAAAACAATGCAGGAACGAACATTTTGCCTAAGTTAAGATTTCTTTTTGCAGTGCCTTGCTACCTAAATAAAAACAGAAGCTGTGTGCGCACCAAATCTTTGCAGGTAATTAGTGTCAATGATTTATCTCAGAGAACTTGCATTGTTCCTGTATTCAGAGACATGAGCGGGTATTTCAGAATTGGCTGGTGTGGTTTAGATTTTGATCTGTAGCTTTGGTTTTCTTGTGATTTATATTGATCGCTCCGATTTGTATGCTGCTTTGCGCTGTAGGTTCTTGATCCACTTGTTTCTCTCCTTTTTCATCATGGTTATAGGTTTTTGTTTCTAATTTTCAATTTTCTTTTCTTCTTGGATTTTCAGTGTTTGTACTCAAGGTGGCTTTAAAAAAATGCAGTTCTCCCGTTTATTTATTTGCCTTGCTGTCAGACCTGTTGGGCCTTGTCCATGAGATAATGAAAATGAAAGTGCTTTGTAAGTTGTAAAGCATAATTCAAATGTAAGAGATGATTACTATTTTATTAAAAATAATAAACTCTGAGTGCTCTTGCTGTAATCAGGGTCAAAGGGGAACACCTGTTGGACAGGCAGGTCATCTTTATGAACAGAGATCCTAGTTTGCAACAGCCCTAGCAACCAATGTCATGGCCTAGGTTCTCTGAACATGTATTACAACTCATGTCTAATCTTGGGAATAGAGACACGGACCTAAAAAGGAGACAGAGGGCTCACAGAGGGCAGCCCCAATGGCCTGACCTTTGACTTGTGCTCAAACCCTGATTTTATTATTTATTTATTTATTTTTTAGAGAGAGGAGGGGAGGGAGAAAGAGAGGGAGAGGAACATGATGCGAGCCCCGGCTGGTATAGCTCAGTGGATTGAGTGTCCGCCTGAGAACCAAAGGGTCTCTGGTTCAAATCCCTAGTCAGGGCACATGCCTGGGTTGCAGGCTGGGTCTCCAGTAGGTGGCATGTGAGAGGCAACCACTCACTGATGTTTCTCTTCCTTTCTTTCTCCCTGCCTTCCCCTCTGTCTCAAAATAAATAAAATCTTTAAAAAACAAAAAGAAAGAAACATTGATATGAGAGAGACACATCGCTTGGTTGCCTTTTGTATGTGCCGTAGCAAGCTAGGCATGTGCCCTGACCAGGAATTGAACCTGCGACCTTTCAGTTTGTGGGACGACACTCAACCACCTGAGCCACACCAGAAAGGGCTCACACCCCGATTTTAGAGGCCCGAAATACTCTGCTAGCCTAGAAGTAAGCTTAAAAATCACCTTCACCTCCTCTGCCTTGTCAGGAATCTTGTTGTAGGCTGTGTGGCAACACTGAGGAAAGCCTTTAGTGACTCTTGGTCCACATTCAAATTCACTTCATCTTCTAAAAATCAATCCTAAACTGGTTTGAGAGCCAAACTGTCATCTGCTTAAGGAGTTCTGCCACTCCATCAAGCAGCCCTTACATACAACAGGCTCTGTCTGCCATTTTCCTCTTTCATTTGACCTAAGACCAGGCCCAGCCTGGCTATAGATGCTCTTAACTTACTGATATCTAGAGTTTGTTCCTAACTTTTGAAAACTTGCTGTTTGTTTCAACTAAGTTATCATAGTAGAATCCATCCCGGCTGCGGAGAAAGAGGTCCTTATTGGCTCCTCAGTAGATTGGAAAGGCAGAAATTTTGGTGGGAGAGGGAAGGGTTTAAGAGCCCTCGCTCCTCCCTGCAAAAGTTGTGCAGCATGCCAAGGGTGGACCTGGGAGATGGGACAGTATTTTATAAAGGAGGTACCTCCATGACTGGAACTCTTTAGGATCGGCACAGACAGCCTTCATGAAGTTGGCTGTATTTGAGTCCATTTTCACTTAATTCGTTTTCTTATTCGTTTATTCATTTACTCATTCATTCCTTCAATAAGTACTTATTGAGCACTCACTTATTAGTAGGCAGATACTATGTTAGATGGTGGGGACATCATTTCTGACAATTGTCCTGGATCTGGAGGTCATGTGTGCTATCATCTGTACATGGGCTTTAGGTGAAACGAATGTGAGTTCAAGTCTCTTCTACCCTGTTTGCTATTTGTGTGACCCTGTAAACTTAGAAAATTGTCATCTAAGTCTAACTCTACGCATCTTGTAAAGTTGGATAAAAATTACCATGTACAACTGTGGTGAGGATTCCATAAATGGTATACATTTGAACCTTAACATGTGTTTGGACTGTGTGGATTGATTTATCTGAGGAGTGTTTTCAATTCATAATGTAAATGTATTTTCTGTTCCTTGTGATTTTCTTAGTAACATTTTTCTCTTGCTTACTTTATTATGAGAATACTGTCTATAATACAAATAACACAAAATATGAGTTAATTGTTATTGGTAAGGCATCTGGTCAACTGTAGGCTATTGGTTAAGTTTTTGTGGAGTCAAAGTTATATATAGATTTTAGACTGTGCGGGGATGTCAGCACCCCTAACTCCCACTTTGTTCAAAGATAAATTGTATATAACACACAGCACTGGACAAATAGTAGGTCTCTCAATAACTGATGGTTATATCCTCCTCACTCTTTCCTTGATCACCATCTCAAACTCACTGACTGCTTTTTGCCTGAGTCAACTTGGCTTTTAAGTAGAATTAAATAGTGTTTAAGTCTTTGTGTTACTAAACATATAGATGAGATATTTTCAGTAACTTATGGATTTCAATTAAATTCCAGAAATATATAGACATATTCCCAGTTAAACATTATCTTATTATCAGCATGATAGAAGATCTATTTTTAATCAAGACTGACATGCTGGGTAACCATTAAAATAATAAAACAAATAATTGTGCATAATAACCATAGAGATAAAATGAAGTCACAAAATTATTTAATCCAAAAAAGGGAGAAAAAGGAAAAAAGAGCAAATAATTCAAATATAAAACAAATTGCAGGATGGTAGATTTAAACCAAACCATGTCAACATTCACATTAAATATAAATGGTCAAATGTTCTAATTAAAAGACAGAGATATGCAAACACATTATGTGTTTTTTATAGGAAACCTACTTTCAATATCAGAGCATAAGTGTGTTATAAGTAAATTGATAGAAAAGATATATTGTACTAACGCTAATCTAAAGAAAGCTGGAGTGGCTATATTAACATCAGATAAATTAGCTTTCATGGCAAAGAATATTACCAGGGATAAAGAAAATCATTTAATAATGGTAAAAGAGTCTACTTATTAATAGAACATAACAATCTTAAACATTTCCTCACCTAATAAACATTTACTCATGTCAGTCTCCAAACGTGAAGTAAAATCTGATAAAACTGCAAGGAGAAAACAAGAGAATTATAATTAGAGATTTCAGCACCTACTTTTAACAACGGATAGAACATATGAGAGAAAAATCAGTAAGGATATAGAAGACCTAACCAGCACTGTCCGCTAACTTGATATAATAGAGTTTTATAGAACATTGCATCCAACAGTGGAAGAACACACAGAGCTCTACACCCAATAATTTAGCACCTGACACAATACTCTAGCTAATTCTGTCTACTGACAGTAAAATACTTCTGGACCTCTCCAAGCCATGAACAGTCCTACAGAATTCCTGTTGGAGCTGTACATGCCCTACCTGGGGGCCTTCCTACTGAATATTCTAGCAGTAGCACCCCCAAGAGAAGATCTTGTTTTACCTGGCCAGGATGAAATTAGGGATTGAATCTGACCCAAAGATCTAACCCCACATTGTCATCTGTTGGGTGATAACTGCAACCTCTCTACTTTGTCCAGACTTATTAAAATCAACATATTATTGCCCTTAGGAACTTGGCAACAGAAAAACATCAATGCCAGAGTTAGTTCCAGTCAAAGATTTTATGTCATTTTTTAAAGCATTATCTGGACTGTTCAAATTAGCAAAACAATAAAGATCCCTCCCACAGAAACCTTCCTGAGAGATTTTATTCTCTTAAGATAATGTATGGCATGTCTTTCTGCCCCTTACCTTTCCAAAGGAAGAAAATTTAAAACCATAAGAATTATAACAGAATTGTCAAGTTCGCATGTGATCAACTTTAAATTATAATGCATAAATGTAATTCACTTAACAGTGTAACAAATTACAATATTTTGATCAAGAAGAAGAAAGATAAACTGGAAGAATATTTGATAGGATGATTACATTTTCACAGTGGTTATAAAATTCCAGAAAACCGTTCTACTTGGGGTCAGATGTACAAGTGAAAAACAGAGGAGAAGCACAGCTAGAGCCACGCTGTACCTCGTGTGCACCTCACCACGAGCTTTGGCCGTCGCGTGTGCCCCTGTACTCCAAATGGGCTTCTTGCGAAAAACCGGTCTTCCTGTGAACAGGAAGCTGTGCCCAGGTTGTAGTTGCCCAGGTTATATAGTACATGTCATAACTTATTACAGCCTGCCTTCAGGTAATGTTATACCACTTTATATGTAGTGTAAGGACTGTGACAACTGCAGTGATATGCTGCCATTTCTCTCCCCTTGGCCCTTCTGCTATCCCTACCATAAATTGTACTTTTATGTATGTTATAAACCGCAAAGTACAGTTTTATTACTTTTGTTTAAATAACCAATTATCTTTTAAGTTAATTTAAGTAATAAGTTAAAAAGTCTATATTTACTCATTTAGTTATTATTTCTGGTGCTCTATTTCTTTGTGTAGATTTGGATTTACGTCTACTATCATTTTCCTTCTGCTCGAGGTACTACTTCCTTTAACATTTCTTGTAAGGCATATTTATTGACAATGAATTCTTCTGCGTTTGACTGTCTGAAAAATCTTTATTTTGCCTTTATTTTCCACAAGGTAAAGAATTATATGTTGACAATTTTCTCCCATCCAGTACTGTAGAGGTGTCACTTCATTGTGTCTCATTTGCATAGTTTCCAAAGAAAAACCTGCCTCTGTTCTTACCTTTGTTCCTCTGGATGTAATGTGTTTTTTGGTTCTCTAGTTGCTTTTAAAATTTCCTACTTATCAATGGGTTTTAAGAAATTTGATTGTGATGTGCCGTAGTGTAGTTTTCTTCATATTTCTTGTACTTGGAATTGAGCTTTTTGGATATGTGGGTTTATAATTTTCATCAAAATTGGAAAATTTTCAGCCAATATTCCTTCAAGTATTATTTTACATGTTTCTCCCTTTCAGGGACTAAAACAACAAGAATATTGGACTTTGCCTAGTTGTAGCACAGGTTTTTTTTTTCCGTTTTCAGAAGTTTTTATTGCTATTTCTCCAAGTTTACTAATGTACTCTTTTGCAACACCTAATCTATTTTTAATCTAATCTGGTATATGTTTCATCTCAGATATTGTGGTTTTTATTTTGAGAAGTTAGATTTGACCCTTTCAAAAATATCTCTCATGTCTCAGTGAACATGTTAAAGTATTCCTTTGCCTCTTTGAATATGTAGAATACAGTTTTAATCATTCTTTTAATGTCCTTGTCTACTGATCCTATCATCTGTATTAATTCTGAGTCAGTTTCTATTTATTCATTTTTCTACTAATTATGGTCATACTTTTCTGTTTCTTTGCATGCTCGGTCTTTTTAAATTGTATACCAGATATTGAAAATTTTATCTTAAGTATCATATGTTTTAGTATTCCTATAAATATTTTTGAGCTATTTTTTCTGGGACGGTATTAAACTACTGAGAAATAGTTTGAGCCTTTCATGTCTTGTTTCTGTGCTTTGTTAGGCAGGATCAGAGCAGTGTCGGCTAGGGTTAATTTTACACACAATTGAGGTAAACTCCTTTGTATAATTAAGAGATTTTGCATCCTGGCTGGTGGAAGGGGTGCTGTTTCTTTTTATCTCTAATCCTTTCAAATGATTTTTCCCCTGGTCTTGAATAGTTTACTCATACATTTGAGCTGATCAGTACTCCTCTAAACTCTAGGGAGGGACCTCCCTCAGGTCTCCAGAGAGTGCTCTCTCTCTCACGTGCGCTCTCTCTCTCTCTCTCTCTCTCTCTCTCTCTCTCTCTCTCTCTCCTTTCTACTACTCTGTCCTGAAAACTCAAGCTGCCTCTAGGACTCCCAGCTCCTTGTCTCCAACTCAGAAGAACACCGGGTTCCACGTAGGTCCCCCTCCTTGCATCATGACCTGGAAACTCTCCATGCAATTGTAGAGATCCTTGACCTTCACTGTCTAATATCCAGTGTTTTGAAAACAAGTATATGTGTGTATATATATATTCTGGTTTTTTTGTTGTTGTTTCAGTCAGGGGGCTAAATTCTATCTCTTTTACTCAATCTTGGCTGAAAGTAAAGTCTGTAGTATCCTTTATAATTAAAAAATCTTGTGCCTTTTCCCCATTTTTATTTTACTTTTCAAAAGTAGGGGTGGGGAGCTTATGGAGATAAACCAGAAAAGTTTCCTTTGTATAAAGTGCTAAAGAGATGATTTTTCTTATTCTTTTTCACTATTATGATTCTTTGCTTTGTCCCGAGTGATTTTCCAAATCTAATCATCTCTCATTTATGCCTAAATCTATCTTGGCTTCTGAAAGACTCCCGAATAATATCCAGACTGCTTAGTAAGCACGCAAAGCTCCTATGTACCTGTTAACCCTCATTTTTAACACCACTCAGCTCCCCCAGACCCCCTGCCCTCTCGTGAAACTTGTGCCGGCTGCCGCGGGAGTCGTGTACAGGCTCCGGAGCCAAAGAAACGGTTCAAGTCCTATTTAACGGTTGCCTGACTTGGGGCAATTAACTTCTTTAATATATTCTCTGCAAATAAGAGTAATGCATACCTGCCAGGTTTGTTGTGAACATTAAATGAACTAATATCTGCGAAGCGCGCACCACAGGGTCTGGCACAGAGTAAGTACCCCATTAACATAATATATTACTGTGATGATTTCTCCAGTGTATCATGTTCTGCGTCTCCGCCCTGTGGGCCTTTAGGCATGGTTCTCCTATTGTCTGGTAGTTCTGTTTTCTCCCGTATATACTCTTCCCAGCTTCAGCTTTTCTTTTCATATGCTTCACAAGGTTTATCTCATGTGGGAGGCTATCCCTGACCTCCTGGTCTTGGTAGGATGCACTCCATCTTCCATGATGCCCCATTAATGTTCATTTGAAATTGCTTTCCTTCTTCCATCTCCACATAGGAATGGCTCATGGTATGTGGTCAGTCAGTGTTGAAAGAATGAATGAATGAGTGAGTGAACAAATGAATGTTGGCTCTTAATATCTGTTGGACAGAATGGTGAAAAGGATGTTCACAAAACTCTGACATGAGCCTTGGCTGGTGTAGCTAAGTGGATTGAGTGTTGGCCTGAGAACTGAAGGGTCACCGGTTCGATTCCCCAGTCAGGGCGCATGCCTGGGTTGTGGGCCAGGTCCCCAGTAGGGGCGCGCGAGAGGCAACCACACATTGATGTTACTCTCCCTCTCTTTCTCCCTCCCTTCCTCTCTGTCTAAAAATAAAATAAATAAAAATCTTTAAAAAAAATCACAGGAGACCTTTAAAAACAAAACAAAACAAAAAAAAAATTCTGACACGAAAGGTTGTTGTTTGCATGAGCACCAGTAGATATCCAAAATTCCTAGACAGAAGGACATTGGGAGAACAGGAGTAGTGTGCTCAGGGACGTAACATGGCTGGTCACCACTACCTTTTATGCCTCTTTGTAAACCTCCCACAAGAAGCTGCAATTCAATGACTAGCAAGGCCGCTTGGCAAGAAAAGAGCAAAGCCTGGCATTGAGAAGGAAAGAATTGCAAGAAAATGAAAGCCATGAGCCAACCCATGTGAGAGCAGCCTCCTTCCCACATGCTCACCCCATGGCCCAGGCACCCGGCTTTGAGGGCATTATCTCCTTACAGCTGGAATTTATAAATGCCAACCAATATTGACGTTACCTCACATAATGAAATCAGGGTAGATCGGTGAACAATCACTTTAAAAGTCAGCTGTTCAAAACTGCAGGTTAGAGCTCTTGAGCTATTGCCTGTTGGCTTGATGGCAATTTTGATGCTTGTTCTTTTTAAAATTCTTATTATTTATGATCTCGCTCTCTTGATTTTGATGTCAGAAAGTAGAACTCTTTGTAATTTTGCATTCTAAAGAAGGTTAAAAGATGTCTTGCTTGGCTCTTATGAGTGGTTTTCTTTCCTCCCCTTTCTTTTATACTGCCTTTCTCTCTCCATTGTAGGCCAGCCCCTTAGCAAGGTCTGCCTCTTGTCCTACAGTCTGGCTCAGACATTTGGAAATCCTGGTAAACCCAGTTTCTATCAGCTTCAGCCTCCCTGAAGCCCCTGTGGGCTGTGTTGAAGGAGATCCCTCATGACCGAGTCATTGGTGACACACTCAGAGCTCCGCCAGCACCCTCTCCTCAGGGACCCAGTTCCCTGATGGTCTTGCAAAAGAATAAGAGATAGGTGACCTCTGCGTTTAAGGGAAGACCTTTTCATCCCACAAATTGAAAGCTGTCACAGTGATGACCCATCACGAGGAGAGCCTCACACCAAAACCGATTTCTGAATGAGAAAAGGGGATCTTAGGAATTCTTATTTGAGATGGACACTGACAAGGTATCTGTCCTTTCTTAATCAAAGCCTGGCATGAATTTGGGCCTATCAGTATATTTCCATTTATTGATAAGCAGGTCACAGACTGACTCCTGGGCAGGCTTTCAAATTTAATGAAGAAAAGACAGTTTCTGCCACAAGAGCTCTTCATCTAACTGACAGCATCAGTCAAGAGGTACTGTGAACTCCTGCCTACTCTCAGTATTGAAGCTTTTCTCCTAAGGACTAGAGAGACTGGGGAGCCAAGACAGTGGGCTACAGGGGGGAGGAGCAGAGAAAGACTCTGGTTTATCTTGACTATTTCTCCCTTGCCTCCTGTGGGCCTTCTGAGGGCATGGAGGAGACCAGAAGGGTGACGTTTAGTGGCACTTGGAAGGTCATGGAAAGCAGAGAGTAGGAAGTCTTTCCCTGAGGGCACTGATGCAATGGCAGCGGCTTTAAACTTGGAGGCCATCTTTTTCACCGTCTGTGGTGGAGAGCCAGCATCTAGGAGATTTCCCTTCCAGAAGTTTACTTTCCTTTCCGTTTAGGACACAGAAATAGAATTTCTATTCTATTCGGAGATCTGAGGCCTTCTTCAAAATTGTGTATTTCCGTCATTTTCAAACCTTTCTTTTCCTGAGATACATTTTTTTCCCCTCCTCAAAGGTAAGCTACTGCCTCTTCAAGAGCCCAAGAGATAAACACACCAAAAAGAGAAGTAAGGATTTGGTAGCTTGGGATGGAACAAAGTGGAGGGAGGTGCATATTGGGGTGTAAATCCAAGTGGCCATGTGTATGCTCTAGAAAACTAGGTTTCTGAGAAGTGTTTAAAACCATAAATCTCGTTCTTGGCCCACAAGGTGAGGAGCAGCGAGGTCAGGAGACTTGCTGAAGGGCAGACTTATCACTCTGGATGGAGATGGCCTTGGGGAGGGAAGAGGAGAGAGGCAGTGCATGGATTTATAGGTCTTTGGACCATGCTTGAGAAGGTATGGCCTTATAGGTCTCCAGGATATCCTTCTCTTCCTTTCTGTCTTTTTTTCCATCAGCAGTGATGCTTTCTCCCCAAAAGAATTCATGTGTCTGTGACAGAAGAATTTTATACTTCTGCTTTTTAGGAGAAATGTTTTGCTCACATGGCCAGGAAACTTCAAATTATTCTTCTTACCTCCACCTTGTCCATCTCCCTTAGTCAGCGCGTCACCTAGATCTGTTGAACGACCTCCCAGATAACCAGAGCCGGCCAGCTGGGCTCTGCCGTCACCCTAACGCCCTTAACCGTAATCCCACCGGAGCTGGCAACAGCCTCCTTACTGGCTGCCTTCTTTCGTTCTGGTCTCATCTAAATCCATTCTTTACACAGAAACCAGGGTGGTGTTTTTGAGCCACAGTTCTGATGACGTCACTTTTTCTTCCAGCTGAAAATGCCTCAATGGCTTCGTATTGGTTTTCCGGCGAAAACCTCAATCTTTAAAATAGTCCACGGTCAGAGTTCTGCATGGTCAGGGTCCTGTGTGTGTCTCCAGCCTTGTCTCGTACCTCCTTCTCCTCTCTCTGCCCTCAGCTACACCAACGTTCTTGCCATGCCCTCTCCTGCTGCAGGGATTTTGCACATGCTGGTTTTTCTACTTGGAATTCTCTCCTGACCCCCATTCACCTACACAACTCCTCAGTCTCAGCTCTGTGTTCACTCCTCAGGGAATCCTCTTCCTCCCTCTGACACAGTTACAATTCCTTATTGTAAGCTCTCATTGCCTCATGTTATCTCTTTTTTCCCATTTCTTTATGTGGTTATGTGCCCAGTGTCTAACTTCCTTGGGGAACTGTCAGTTCTGACCACATTTTTTAAGTTCTGGCATGGTGTCCTTTGTAGAGCAGGGGCTCAATACATATTTTGTGAACAAATAAGTGAGAGTATGAATGAACTGACTTTTGGAATAGGAGATCTTTGGTGAATCATCCTTCTTGAGTGATGAGTAAGGGAAGTTTTGCTTTTGGGACAAGGGGCTTTTAAACTCCTGTTTTGACATCACTCTCTTTTCACTCAAATTGTGAAAAGCACTCATAGCAAGCCCCTGGGTTCTTGATACCTCCACCTACCTCAAGAAGTAATGGGATGGAGTACCTTCTCTTGTGCCATTGTGAACTGGCCTTTTCTCTCAATTTCACTGATGACATCCCTTCTCTGAGCAGTTTCTTCATCCTTCCCTTATCTCTCTCTTGCCAAATGAGGAGTTGGGCCAAGAAGAACTCTCAGCTTCACCACATAGTCATGACGAAAAGCATAAAACCATCATTTTGAGGGACTTGGGAGATGGGAATGACAAAAATGAACCACAGGCTGTGTCTTCAACTAATTTAGGCACAACTGTTCCCGTTAATGCATTCTTTTTTTTTTCGGTTTCTTGACCTTCCTCAATCTTTCTTGACTTTGCCCTTGGCCATTGTGGAAACAGTATAGTATTATTAACAGTCCAAAAGTTGTTTGAGTCCAGGATTGAGGGGACAGAACATCTTTTTCCCCTTCCATTCTTTGAGTCCCATCCATTCTGTTTGAGAAGGGCTAAATATACCTAGGAGATGGCATGTGGTGCAGAAAAGATCAATGACTTTGGAGACTGGTAGTTCTGGGGTCTGGCACTTACTAGATAAGTCACTTAGGCTCTCTGAGCCTCAATTTACTCATCTGTAAAATGTAGTAAAAATACCGCAATGTTGTTTGTACATTGAATTTAGGTTCTATATATATATGGGCTTTTTGGAACAATGGCTGGTTGAGATGCTTAATGAAAATAAATTTTCTCTTTGTGGTCTGTCCCTCAGCACTTCCTCCTAGGGTTGCAGATCTATCAACTGTCTTGATTGAGGTGAACAGTAGGCTCCTGTTTCTTTAGCACCGATTTCTAGCTGACCCAGCCCTGCAGTTGGCACACAAGGACTTTTGTTCCTTGGAACTCTGCTTGGCTGACCCGAAAGCTGCCCACCCCAGGTATTCCCAAAATCTCAGCCAGGCTTCAGACAGGGCTAGTCTCTTCTCCTACTGAAATTATACCTGGGGCTGCCACCATTGCTACTTCTCTGGAGTTCCCACTGGAGTGCCTCTCAAAGCCTTGTCACCACTTGTTTAAGAGGAAATTGCTCAAGCTGGAACCCTCAGCATCACCTCCATTGTCGTGGAGTTCTCAGAGTGTGACAGACATGCATGCCACTGCCCATGTTCTCCTCAGCTCTGGGAGCCGGGATCCTCACTTCAGATGGTGTTTCGGCTTGGAAGCAGGAGGAAGCTATGGCTCCCACAACTTCTTTTCTGAGCTTCCTTAGCTTTCCAGCTCGTAGTCTCCAAATACATGGCCCTATGGTCTGTTATATGAACTACTCTCCCCTTCCCATGGTCTGTCATGGGACATATGCCTATTGACCATTTACCTGGATCCTCCCCCTACCCCCTACCTTATCACGTGCCGTTTTAGTCAGCAATTGATCCATAACATCTTACCCTTTACTCAGCTGCTGCACTGATGATTGATGCTGTTTGCATAGTCAAAATACTCCCAAACTCATGTCCAAATTTTGAGCACTACCCCAAGAATGTTGTGGAGGAAGGTACAGCCTTGCAATAATTTATGATTGCCATAGTGCCCCATGGTGTACCAGTAGCCCTTTTCTTCTACAGCCAGTGACACAGATCAGATGGTCTTTAGACTTGGCAATTCCCAAACATGGGCTACATATCCTTTCTGTCTCACTCAAATTTAAATATGTGGAGTTAAGTCAACTAGAATCTGTTTAAATATGTCTTTAAAAGTTTTTTAATCGTAGAACTTTATTATTAGTAGTAAATTACTGTAATCTCCTACAAATGGTTAAGACACACTGGCAAGGAATGATCTTACAGTGACGGTGGTCTTTCAGGAGTCATCCTCACTGGCTATTTAGGTCCTCACAGTGTCTTGGGACAATTGGGGCCTAGTAGTTGAAAGTGACCACGGGTCCTATTTAAGGTGGGCAAGGCATTCTTATTGAGTCATGCTCCAGTACAAGGGACCCACTGGGGCTGCTTAATGAAATTGAACCCTGATTCCCCACATGGCAATGGAAGGGCAATATGGCATGATGGGTGGGAAGCCCTAAGGAGCCGCATTCCCATCGCAAGTTTCACTCATCACTGCTGCTCTTACATAGAGGACCTTAGTAGACCAGTAGAGATTGAGCTTCATCGAACTCAGGTGAAGAGTTCGTCCAACTCTTTTATTTGTCCTCCTTCAGCATGCATTTCATATCAGGGCCCTCTGGCTTCCGGCTTTGAGACCTGACCCCTTCTGAGCTACTACATGCACTACTACATGCTCTGTCATGGTGGTAATGATAGTGGGTAGTACAAGTTTCCTCTAACTTTCATCCCAGCTTGGAATAAGAAGAGCAGATGCTGCCTCCTCTGCGGCTTCTTAGAGTGACTCTTCCAAGACCCAGGTATATCTCAGAGCATAGCAGGACTGAACCTGTGGGCATGCTGAGGGGAAACTGCAGCACTGGCTCTTGAGGGTGGACAGGACAATGGCAGGCTGGTAGTGTTTGGGATTCTGTGATTCTTCCAGCTAGGTATCTTCTCTGGCTTTACACCAATTCGTTTCTTCACCCCCACCTCCCTACACCCTGAACTCTGACCAAGGAAGTTCCCAAGGGCCCAGGCTCTTAGAATTTATGGAGACAATGACTCTGTGTCCTCTGAATCTTCAACAAGGCTTGGAGCTTTGATGTCTGTCAGCTTTGGTTGTGGTTGGGGGATGGCGGGGAGAAGTGCCACTTTAACCTCTCTAGCCCATTATTTCTGCCCTGCTGATCCCTAGAGCAGCAAAGAAAATTCCAGCTTTGAAGATGGGCCCTGGTCAGTTAGGAATCCTGCAAACAGGTGCTTCTGGCCATCAAAGTCTTGAAGCAGTTAAACTTGCTTTCACCTTTGTTGCAGTTGCCTTAAAAGAAAATAGAGAGATCTTCGAAAGGTGGAAGGGGTGGCAGGCCAGAAACGTAAAGTGTGTGCAATCACTCAGATACAAGTGGCACCAGTAAAAATTGCCTTCATATATCAGCTTATGGTTTACACACTCTGGCAGAAAGGACACTAAAAGGTCAGCGGGAAAAAAATTTATATGTCAGGCTTGGAGCTGTGACTCCAAAGGTGGTGAGAAGACACAATCTGGGAAGGGTTCTAGAGGGACCGGCTGAGGGCTTGATGTGGCAGCCTTTTTTTTTTCCCACCCTTTATTTTGTTTTATTTTTAAGGAAGTTGCTTGCAAACGTCAGCAGAGAAGCTAAGGTATAGACTCGGAGTAACCTCTCGCTCTGACCCCTGGGTGACAAGACGGATAGTTCCATTCATCTATGGGTGAGCCGCGGAGGCTCCCTGCATTTTTTTTTTTCCTTTTTGCTTGGATTCAGGATATATTTGTTTGCAGAGAGGGATGTCACGCCTGTGAATGCACTGCTCAGTCATGTGCCCGGGGTGAAATCAAAGGAGGGAAGAAGAGACGAGACTTGAGGGAAGGAAGGGGGGGCACGGAAAAGGCAAGCTGTATTCTAGGGGCTTTGAATGATGCCAGAAACAAATCCAGCCTGGATCCAGAAACAAATCTTCAACCAAATGCTAATGGAGAACGTGCCTTCCAACCAAAGGGATCAGCAAATAGGCTGTAAATTAATAATGTCCCCTTTTAGTAGCAATTGCCTTGTGAAAAGGTCTGGGGGAGGATTATTTATCTGCTCCCCGTTCCATCCTATCTCCCATAAGAGAAGGTGCTAGAACATTGTAGGTCTCTTGGAGTTTTGTTTAAGACTGATCCACCCTCCTTACTTTATTAACCGTGTAACATTTTAAGGTTGTTTTTCCTCTCTGTCTCCTTCAGCAAGTCTCTATTGATCACTGTTTACAGTTATAATCCCTTTCAAATTTATCATCCATGACTAACACCACGTGTATTGATTAGTGTTGACGGATGTCCCTCTACAATATAGAACCACCATGATCCTGGCCAGTGAATTACAGGAGATGTGGAGAGAGAGAGAAATACACATTTTCCCTTTCTCTTCAAATTTTTTTTTTTTTGTAGTTTTCTACCCCTCTTTTGGTTCATAGCTTAGATGAGGTTTTCCCTACCGAAGCTGGGGAAGTGCTTTGTATATTTGAAAGGTAATTTCTTTATTCCCACTGCAGGCTTTTGGGAGGAACAGAAAATAGCCATATTGCTCCTGGGTGGCAACTGGGGGCAACAGTTACCGGCAGGTCCTGAGAGAGATCAGATTTATGAGGGGCATCCATGTGTCTTAAACCTTAAGTACTGAAGATGTAAAGACTAGCTTTTTTTTAGAGGGGGAACAAATTAGGTGACTAAGGACAGGTGTTTGAACGCTGGACTATAAGTGGAGTCATTTGTCAATAGTGCAATGTTTTTGGTCTCTTTTTGCTTACTCTTGGGAGCATCCTCTTTGCCTGCTGTGGGCTAAAGGGAAGTGATGGCCAAGTGGTGAAGCTGTGTACTCATCTGTCTTGCCTGAGCCATGTGTCTAGGGCATGTCTTGGAACATCCTGCGCATGCATGTAAGGTACCTACCCCACCTGCCCACCAGGCTGGTACTGAGATGTGGAGAGGACCAACCCTTACCTGTGACCGGTCCACTCATAGGCAAGGTACCGTGCAAGTCCTGAGCTCAGTTGATTTCGCTGATGGAAATAAAAATATTTTCTTTGCCCACCAAACAAGGAGGCCGGAAAGAGAGGGGTAGCGGCTGTGAGAATGCTTCAAAAATCAGAAAGGACCACATAAACCGAGATGGTAAAGTATTTCTCTGGAAACTTTTTCCTTGTTCTCTCTGTTTCTGAGTCTTAGCCTCTCTCCCATACTCCTAGAAGGTTTTGTTACTCTGCAAGGTTTTTCTTCTATTCCAGGGAACTTTACCAAAAGACCCAAGAACTAGACTTGAGAATGGAACAAAGAAGTATAGAACTCAAAGGGAATTTAGAGGTCTCATAGCTGAACCCTTCAATTTGACCTGTGAGGAGGTACATGAAGCCTGCACTTTTGGAAATAGCTTGTTTGTTGTCCCAAGTGTATGAGAGATAAACCCAGAAAGATACTTACTCTTAGGCAAGTATCTTTTCTTCCCTTCCCTCCCCTCCTCCCCTCCTCTTCGCTCTCTCTCCTCCTCCCCCTCTTCCTTCTCCTTCTCGTGCCCTCCTTCCGCCCTCCCTCCCCGCTCCCCCTTCTTATTTCTTTGTCTCTTCCTCCCTCCAGTACCCTCAGCAGCCTTCTAAGTCTAGGGGCAGAGACACAAGACCCTTTTGCTCTTAAAGCTCACTTTCTTTTACTTTGGAAGACAGGACAGTTTTCTAAGAAACTCAAAGATTTCTTTACTATGGAAAATGCACATTTAAAAATAATTATTTTTTCAAAGGAGAAAAAGGGAGGAACATTCAGCTCCTAGGGGAAGGCACATCTACCTATGTGCCATTCTGTCATGCTATAGTGCTTTTGAATAGCTATTTAGTTAACTCATATGTAAATGATATTTTGTCCTCCCTCATTGCCTCAGTCCCCACTATTGACAATAAATTGATGGGATGTTTTTTGCCTCTTAACTTATCTATTTTCTGAGTTTTTCATGGTCTGTTTGTAATAGTGTTTTTGGTTCTTTGCACTACTTTAAATTAAGTTTCTCATATGGGTCTTATTATACCTGAATACTGCTCAGTTATTTGATGACATAGTTGTAAATCCTCAATAAAAAGATCTTTAATAATCAGTTGGCATTTATTTAATATACCACCCATCTTATTAAATCTAACTCCTGAGATTTAATAGGGTAGTTTATTGTATTTTCGCCTCAGAATAGCGATGCTGCGGCTATGCTTGAGAAGGCGCTTTCATTATAAACTCCTGTTTTTAGGCACTTATAATTTTCTCAAGTAGCACATTTATTTCAATGTGCTATCATTTTCTGTTCTCCCTCCCTCTTCCATTGGTAACATTTCTCTCATTTTTTAAAAGTTTAATAAGAAAACATTTCTCAAACTTTAGAGAGCAAAGCTGTGTCACTGGCGGAGAACAGCTGAGCGAAGCTGCCAGGCCCTTGAAATCCAGGTTCTCGTTTGGGGCCTTTGGTCGACGTGATGCAACTGCCGGCGAAGGCGGCGGCTGGTCCCAGGATTATGCTCCCATCACATGGAGAATGTTCTCTCCAGTGCTTTCAAGGACTTTTTTTTTTTTTTTCTTTTGGGGGCTTTGAAACGTTTCCAGCTTTTGCAAGTGGTGGGAAACTGAGGGATTGGACCAGCAGGAAACAGAGCAGAAAAGACTAGCATGGAGACAGACCGCCTACCTCCTCACCTGATGCTGGCTGTTTTTGGCCCCCCTAATGGAAGAGTGTGGGCTGTACTCCATCGTGTGGGTGCTTTACACAGGTCGATGCTCCTTGCTCACCCTTTACCTGGTTATCATGACCTCATCCTTCAGATCTCAGCACAAGCATCCCTTCTCCAAAGATGCCTGTTGTAACCATGTAGATCCAGTATGGTTCTCTTATTATGTATCTTGTAGAATGGGGCTTCTCTGCTTCTGAACACGTCTCATTTCCATTTATTGTGGTCAGCGGTGCACTGGAGTGGGTTCACAGTGCTTTTTTTTTTTAAGCAAGACAAAAATAATCAAATTTAATACATACATATGTATGAGAAGCCCACATATGTAAAAGAGTCTGAGTCCCCACATGCAAGAGTCAGAGATAGAAAAGGGGAACAGGTATGTAAAACATCATAAGGTAGGGGTGAGGCAAGGTGCCTTGGGGGCTTCAAAGTGTCAGTGCAGAATGATAAGAAGAGCAGATGTTTAGTAAATAAAAGTTTGTCCTGCCCTATAGATAGTCAAAATAGGTTTTCTTTGATAATCTCCCATTATGGGCAAGTACCCAAATTCAAGTTCTTTCAGGTAGTTAAGGGAGGGGCAGAAGTTTCTCTTAGCCTGTCTTATGACAATTGATTGTGTTTATCTCTTCTTATGTTCGGTGACATCATCTTGGTAGCCTGAAATCAATCATGACTGGAGTTTTTATAAATAAAGAAATAGGCAAATGCTATAAATCAGAGCTCACTCCCCCCAATCCCCGAGAGCTGGTTTTTAAACATTCACCATCAAACCACTTATGATGATTTGTAAAATGTATTCTTTCCACTAAATTATAAACTCCATGAGAACAGGGACTTTGTCTGGTTTGGTCTGCATTGTATTCCTCTCATAGTGTCTGGTGTATAGTAAGAACTGCGTTTATAAAGAGGTTTGGGAATAGGCGATCTTGTTTAAGTCAAGAGCCTGGACCATTAAAAGGATCTTAATATCAAAAGATCAGTGTTCTCCATGATTTACCTCTAAGAGTAATTCATCCCGAACCAGGACCTAGCTTCCTAGGAGAAGGAAGGTTTTTAGGGATTTGAACAGTCCCATTGGTGAAATGATTCATCAGGAAGCTCTCGAATCTATTGAGCCAGGTGCAGCAAAGACAATTCTGTTTTGGCTGGATGGTGCTCTCTGCTTCTTCTGAGTTTATTGCTTTAAAAAATGCTCATGTGTTCTGCTAGGTAGCTGCTTTCATGATTTTCATGTTCCTGATTCTTAATAAGACCTTTTGCTTCTACCTCCTCACTATGTTTCTGTCAAGGTGCTCACTGTCCCTTCAGGAGCTTTTGTTATCTAGTGAAATTCGATCTGAACATGAAATTAGAGAGATTGGGTCCAAACTTGGGCCGTGCCTTGGAAACTTGATTTCATTCTTTTGAGGCTCAGTGTCATCATGCCTAGAGTATGATACATTACAAAATTTTTACATGAGCTTGAACAATATGTGAAGTTGCTGACAAAAGTAAAGATTATTGTTAATTTTTAAACTTTTCACTTTTTCTCTTAGGCTTGAATTTTGACTTTGTTGAAGGATGGATGACAGAAGGATTAGAAATACATAAGGGTGGCACAAAGTGTTTGGGTGGGGTGAGGGAAACATCATGTTACTCATTAACTAAAAACATTTCCTGTCAAAAGTTTTGCTTTTTTAAAGGGAGGACTGAGTAATTTTGACAACCATCTCACTGAGACCAACTAGAAAAGCTGGAGAAAAATGTGAAAAATATTTGTTGAAAGGCATAGTAGAGTGAATAAGACAGTACAAACCAAGAGGGCCAGCATCTAGAGAATAGTGAAACCTGGAGAGGTAAGCCCTGTGTTTGGAGTAACGTTACCCAGTGGCAGCTGTGGAATCATGGAGGAGGTTACCTGGAGATTGAGAAGGTGGGCACAACTCTTTACAGTCACACGAAGCGACCATAGGGCAATATTGGAGCTCAGGGACTGCAAAGGAATGAGAGCTCTCAAAAACAAACAAACAAACAAAACAACCCCCACCACACACAAAATAAAAACCAAAAAAACCCCCACAACCAAACCACAGGCCTTTCCATTGGAGTAAGATTAAACTGATTTTATACTTATTTGCTGGTACTGAAGCCCAGCTTCAAATCATCTCAGTCTCCTGTCAGAATAAGTTGACATGGGATGCCAGTGCTTTTGACCATCTTTCTAAAGGAAATAGAAATCCTCTCTGGAAGACAAGTTTATACTTCTAATCCTGCAATTACTACAATAATGTTCCATATACAGTGTTCTGCACTCAATAAAAAATACCAGTCGTATAAATAATGTGATAAAAAATGAAGAGAAATAGTATATAATATAAGCAGACCAGAGGGGATCCAGATAATGGGTTTTTAGACATGAATTTTCAAATAACCATAATATGTTGATATGTTCAAGGAAAGATTGAGAATTTGGGGTATCAACTAAACACTTAAATAAATATTCTAGAACTTAAATGCGATGGAAATTAAGAATTCAGTGGATGGATTGACGCTGACAGATGGATAGCCACAGCTGAAGATAGAACAAATAAACTATAGTATAAGTCAAAAGAATATATTCAAAATGAATATTTCAGTGTAAAAGAATGAAATGAGGAAAGGAGCAAAAATAACAAGCGATAGGTCTAGCATATGTAATCGGACGGCCAGCGGAACAGGAGAGAGAGCACTGGGTAAGAGCAGTTTTCTAAGAGACAATGGCTAAAACTGTTAAAAGATATCACATATTAAAGAAACACTCTTAGCCCAAAATAGAATGAAAGCAGTAAAACTGCATGTAATATTAAACTGCTGAGAACAAAAGACAATGAGAAAATCTGAAGAGGAGCCAGAAGAAAAGAGCAACGAGATTAACCGTGGACTTTGAAACAGCGATACTGGAAGCCAGCAGCTAATTAATGTTATATTCAAAGCACTAAAAAAAGTGGCAACTTAGAATTCTATACCCAGTGATAATTTCTTTAAAAACTTGAAGGCAAAAAAAGATATTTTATAAGCAAAAACTGAGAGGATGGGCCACTGGAAGATCTATACTGAAGGAAAGTATAAAAGGCATTTCCAATGATTTCAGAGTGAAGATAGGAGAAATGTTGAGAGTAAATGTGTGGATACATATAAATAAATATTAATTATAAAATAATGTCTTGTGGAAAGAATAAATATATAGAATTAAAATGCATTAGAACAATGGTGTATAAGTTGGAGGGAGAGTTAGTGGAGTTAAAGTGTCCTGGGGCACTTGAATTGTTAAGGAACAAGTGAAAGTCTGAATTCATATTAGACTTTGATAGGTCAAGAATTTTTAAAAAATCTCTAGGTAGATTCTAAATAAAATACATACATTCGCACTAAAGAACCCATAACATAATAGAAGGAGTATGGAATAAATAAATATTCAATCCAAAAGAAGTCAAGAAATGATTAAAAAAAAAAGAACACATAAAAACAGAACAGCTGTAGGAAGGGGTAAGTGGGAAGGTGACAGATCTAAGCTCAAATATATCAGTAATCTCACTAAATGTATGCAGATCAAATGTATCAATTTAAAAATGTAAGTTGTCAGAATAAATAAAAAAAACAAACACAACTATATTTTTCTTATAGACATAATATATGAATACAGAAAGGTAGAAAGGGCAACCCTTTTTTCAGTAGGATAAGAAAACACCTACTGAAAGAAAGCTGATATAGCTATATTAATATTTAAGGAGATGTTTAAGACAGAATATTACTAGAGATAAAAATGGACATGTCATAATGACAAAAGGGCCAATTCACTGAAAGATGTAACAGGTCCAAATTTAGAGCCACCCAGTAGAGAACCCCAAACACAGAAAACAATTCCAAAATGTATAAAACAGTCCAAAGGAGATCCAAAGGAGAAATAAGAGAAATTCATTATCACAGTAAGAGAATTTACCACAGTTCTCTCAGCAACTGATGGAATATTCCAACAAAAAGTAAAGATAATAGAACCCCTAAACAACATTATTTACCCAATTGACTTAATTGACACATTGAGAACACTAAAACCAAAACCTATTTTTTATTGTAAAATATACAAAATATACAGTGTACCATTTTAATCATTTTTACGTGTATGAGTCAGTGGCATTAAATCCATTCATATTGTTGTGCAACCATCAGTACCATCCATCTCCAGCAACTTATTTTTAAAATCACAGAGAACATATAACAAAATTGACCGTATACTGGCCCGTAAAGCAAGTCTCAATAAATTCTCACAGGATTGAAATACATAATTTATTCTCTGATCAGTGTGTGAAATTCATAACAAAAACTTGAAAATCCCCACGTGCTTGGAAATTAAGCAACATATAATACTTCTTAATAACTTCGTTAAAGGAATAATTGCAATGAAAATTTTAAAATATTTTGAACTGAATGAAAAGCAAAATAACACATTTCAAAATTTTTGTGATACAGCTAACATTCTGTTTAGAGAGCAATATACAACAACAAATGCATATAGGAAAAGAAAAAGGCTGAAAATCACTACTCTGAATATTCTTTTCAGGAAGTTAGAGAAAACCAGCAAATGAAACCCAAAAAGGGGGAAGAAAGGAAACAGTAAAAGTAAGTCCAAAACATTAATGTAATAGAATGCAAATATAAAATAGAGAAATTCAATAAAGCCAAAAGTTTGTTCCCTGAAAGACTGAAAATGGGTAAAACTGCAAGTCAGACTGATAAAGAAAAAGAACGGTGAAGGCACAAATTACCAATATCAGGAGTGAACAATCAGCTTAGAATAGCTACTGTAGACATTTAAAGAATTATCAAGAGAAGCCCTGGCTGGTGTGGCTCAGTGGATTGAGTGCCGTCCTGTGAACCAAAAATGTCGCTGGTGCAATTCCCAGTCAGGGCACATGGCTGGGTTGTGGGCCAGGCCCCCAGTTGGAGGCGTGCGAGAGGCAACCTATCGGTATATCTCTCACACATGGATGTTTCTCTCCCTCTCTTTATCCTTCCTCACCCCTCGCTCTAAAAATAAATAAATAAAATCTTTAAAAAAAACCCAGAATTATAAAGAGAAAATTAGAAAAAAAATTTTATGCCAAAAATTCTGAACTTTTGATGAAATGTATAAATTTCAAGGAAAATATAATTTATTAGAATTATAAAAATATATCAATTAATGGAATTTAGTTTGTAATGAAAGCTTTTCTACAAAGACATTTCAAGCCCACATGACCTTACAAATTACTTGACCCTTTAAAGTTATTGAATTTGTTTTGTAGTTCAGAATGTAACCTCTCTTGGTAACCGTCCTCTTGGTATTCTTTCTTGGATTGCACCCATGTTGAGTCAGTTAACAAGGAGAGCTTCTGGGACTTCCATCCAAGATGGAGGTGTAGGTAGATGCACTTTGTCTCCTCACACAACCAAAAGGACAACAGCAAATTTAAAAACAAAAAATAACCAGAACTGCCAGAAAATCCAACTGTATGGAAGTCTGACAACCAAGGAGTTAAAGAAGAAACATTCATTCAGACAGGCAGGAAGGGTGGAGACAGGCAGCCTGGGCGGGGAGGACACACTGTGAGGCTGTGGCTGGTGGACCAGCTGGTTCCACATTTGCATGTGGATAAACCGGGAGGAACAACTGGGGAGTGAGAGAGACTGCGCAACCCAGGGTTCCAGTGGGGGAAAGGAAAGACTCAGAACCTCTACCAGTAAAAACCTGTGGGGTTGTGGCAGCAGGATAAACTCTCAGCCTCACGGGAGAGTTCATCTGAGAGACTCAGAGGGTTCTAGAATGTACACAAGCCCATCTACCTGGGAAACAGCACCAGAAGGGCCATAAAGATCAGGAGTTCCCATAAGACTATCAGCTGATTTCTCAAAAGAAACCTTACAGGCAAGAAGGGGCTGGAAAGAAGTATTGAAAGTCATGAAAGGCAAGGACCTACATCCAAGATTCTCTGTCCAGCATATCGTTTAGAATGGAAGGGCAGATAAAGTGCTTCCCAGATAAAGTAAAGTTAAAGGAGTTCATCATCACCAAACCCTTAGATAAGTCTAGTGGCTTATCTAAGAAGAAGGAGAAGATCAAAACTATGAATAGGAAAATGACAACAAACTCACAACTATGAACAACTGAACCTAAACAAAAACAAACAGCAAACTGCTAGAACAGGAACAGAATCACAGAAATGGAGATCACATGGAGGAGATCACATGGAGGGTTATCAGTGGGGAGGAGGAGGGTGAGAATGGGGGAGAAGGTACAGGGAATAAGAAGCATAAATGGTAGGCACAAAATATACAAGGGGGGAGGTTAAGAATAGTAGAGGAGAGGGAGAAGCCAAAGAATTTATATGTACGACCCATGGACATGAATTAAGGGGGGGGGAAGCAGGTGGGAGGGGCGGTGCAGAGCGGAGAAGAATAAAGGGGAGAAAAAAATGGGACAACTATAATAGCATAATCAATAAAATATATTTAAAAAAAGAAAATTAAATTGAATGCTTTAGAACGATTTAATAAAGGCAAATTGATTTAAAAAAAAAAGGAAAGCTTCTGAATCTTGGAACGTAAATAGTTATTCTCCCTCCCAATGGTTTGTGAAAACCTGAATGACTGACCTCTTCACCCTTTTATGTCCTTAAATGAATTCTTTGACTGTCTTTACTTTCCTTATTCATACTTCCCATTCTTCTATCTATTGTTTTCTTCACCTTCTCATCCCTCTTCCCTCCCTCCTTCCCTCTTTCTCTCCCTTTAGTTCTGTAACAGGGTGCAAAGTGGGGGTCCCCTGAAAATAACAGATCATATTCCTCCCGCACCTTGACTAGGGGAAGGGGGGAGTGGGTGATATGGCATTTAAGATACTTTGCATAACAATGGTATGTTAATAGCCATGCCTTTCTTGAAAAAGAGGCCTGCCACCCAGGGCAAAAGGTGTATATGACTCTGAGGGCATTCAGGTACTTATGACATGGTGGGGGGAAAGCTTATACAGTACCTCTGTGAGAGGCAGTGGGCAGGTACCCACCCTGAACATTGCTGGGATCTCTTGCCCTGACTAAAGATGGAAGCTGAAAGAAGGTAAAAGATATGGGGGAACTGGCAAAAATGGCACATCATAGGAGGGGCTGGCTATGAGGCCACATAGGAAGTTCAGGGCTGAGCATTTAAATGAGGGTGGGTGAAAGAGGGGAGGTAGAAGCCATGCAATGTGAAAGGGTGTAGACGGGAGTCAGTTACAAGGTCTGGTGCGTAAGGGGGAAGCCACACGGTTTGGAGTAAGAGCATGCCATGAGGTCTGGAGTAAGAAGGAGAAGATGGAGGCAGAGCTGATGGAGCTGTTGCAGGGACCTGCCTAACCAAGCACAGATTCGTGGGAGGTGCTTGGAGCTTAACTGTGACTGGGCATGTTGAGCTACAAACTTCTGCTTCTCTGAAGGACGTATGAGAAACCACTCTGTTGGGATGTGTGCCTCTCTGGACTCCACCATGACCCAGGGTACCACAGCACATGTTTTCCTGAACCACTACAAGGTGGCTGGGAACAGTGCACCCCAGATCCTGAAGGGGAGAGCCGCTGTGAGAGGATGGCGATTCTAAAACCTACAAGGTCACATTCCAGAGGGGATGGAGATCCATTTGTGGGGCTGGCTTCAGAACAGATGAGGATATGGGAAACTTCTGGGCATGGTTTTGCCTTGTAGCCTTTTGGGGAGCAAGGGAAGTGCTGGGTTTCATGGGAAAGGAGGACTCTGAACAGGAGTGCTCTCAGCCCTCCCAAGGTTGGAACCCTGTTAATAAAAACCTGTTTCCTTCAACACCAATTGTTGGGTCACGTGTCAAGGCACCATGTGTCTGAGCCCTGGTTTGCCCAGTTACAGTTCCTTCCTCTTTCTCCTTGCCTCACACCCCATTCTTTTCCTTATACCCCAAACATTTGTTGAGAGTTCTCACTATGGTATAGACCAGGGATCAGCAAACTTTTTCTGTAAAAGGTCAGGTAGTTAATATTTTAGGTGTTGGTGGCCATACGGTCTCTGTCACAACTGCTCAGCTCTGAGCTGTGCTGTGAAAGCAGTCATAGACAATACATTAAAAAATGAGCATGTCTGTGTTCCAATAAAATTTATGGACACCAAAATTTGAATTTCATGTCATTTTTACAGGTCACAATATATTATTCTTATTTTGGTTCAACCATTTAAAACTGTGATCAACATTCTTAGGTTGTGGATCTTACAAACAGGCCCATAGGCCATAATTTACTGACCCTGGGTGTGCAATCCTAGAGAAAATACAGAGTGTCTAGATGCCACCCCTGCCTTTGTGCACCTCTGCCACTATGGCACAAGTTTGTGACACCCTTAAGTATACGACTGATACACTGGTTAGAAGTCATGGCAGGAATAATGATGAGAAAGGGGAGATTTGCCCTATACGAGGTGGCATTTTTACTGCCCCTTGAAAGGCGGGTAGGTTTCATATGTCTGTAATTAGTCCACCCTGATGAGCGACTCTCAATATTCCTTTCATTTCCTAACTTAAAACCTCAGCCACAGCACCTCTGTTTTTTTTCTCTGTATTGAATTTATTGGGGTGATATTGGTTTGCAAACCCATAGAGCTTTCAACTGTACAACTCAGTAAAACAACATCTGTACACTGCAGCCTGAGCCCATCACCCCAAGCAAAGTCTTTTTCCATCCCCATTTTCCCCACTTTGATCACCTCCACCTACCCTCCACCCCCCTTTCCCTCTGGCTGTTACCACACTGTTGTCTGTATATATTTGTTTTTGTTTTGTTTTGTTTTGTTTTTGCTTAATCCTCTCACCTTCTTTCATTTTGCACCCCAAACCCCTCCCCTCTGACAGCCGTCACTCTTCCATATATCCATACCCGTTTCCATTTTGTTCATCAGTTTATTTTGTTCATTCAATTCCTCATCTAAGTGAGATCACGTGGTACCTATCTTTCTCTAACTGGCTTATTTCAGTTAGCATAATGCTCTCCAGGTCTAACAGCACCTCTCTTCTGACCTTGAAAGACTTTGGACTTTCTCAGCGGGGGTGGATTCAGCTAGAACCCAGATTCCTCCCTTTCAGGTGCTCCTTCTTACCCGTGATTTGGAGCCTTTGAGAGAGACGCGTGAGTGAGCTGTGCAGTTGTGAGCCTGAGCTCAGCAAGGAGAGAGTAATCTAGCAGAGTTCTCCTCTCACAAACCTGGCGCAGGCAGGCACTTCTCAGAGTGAGGGTTCCGTGAGTAGGAAGAGTTACGGCCCTGCTCCAACCTTCTTTTTCAGACCCAGTCTAAAAAAATACATTTAGATGGGCCCACGTGGCCCTGCCATAGTGTCCTTTACCCAGGTAGAGCACCCAACAGTGGGCTCTGCTCTCCAGCTTTGGTTTTCCAGTTTCTCTTCCTCCCTCCCTCCCTCCCTTATTTCCTTCAAGCTTTAGCAAAAGGCCAAGGTACTGAAATATGAATTGATTGTACAAAACAAACTAAAATTTGCCTAGGGCGATATACAGATTTTTCATTTATTTCCCTTAACATCTTCCAGCCCTCGAGTGTGTGGAGAAAGCATGGGAGCCCTAATTTATCACAGTGATCATAAAGAGATGCTGTGGCTTTTGTCTTTGAAATTCTAATGATTAGACGGCATTGTTATTTAGAGCCGGAGCCTGAGGGCTGGGGGAGCCCTGAGCAGGACCCTGGCGCAGACTGGCGTTTTTTAAGATGATAGAGCGGGTCTTTACTTCATCTCCCGACATTGTCACGCAGTAAAAAGAACGCTGAACTTGAAACGGAAGGACTGGGTTAAGATTTCAGCTTGACTACTTGCTAGGTTTATTATCTTGGGAAAATTACTTAGCCTTCTAGAAAGTCAGTTATAGTTACCTATTCTTCAAAATGGAGATAATAATTTTTAATTCATGGAGTTCTTGAAAGGGCGCTGTGAGATAACAGATATAAAAATGCCTTGCAAAGTGTGAAATTGGAGAACTTGTCTAGAGCTGGTCTTCAGATCACCCAAGACTCTTCCATCTCCTAAGGGCCTTCTTACTTGAGAGTCTCCCACCTTCCTGTTTTTCCCATTGCGTCTTTCCTTAGGCCAAAAATGCCTCCTTTCCCGGGTTCCACGTGACCATTTGGCTCTGGCTTATGACGTGGCTCACAACATGCTACCCCCAAAAGATGGTGTGTTGGCATATGAAATATTTTAGGCTGAAGGAATTTGAGAAATTGCACACACTGGAAGGATTCTTTGACTTCCTTCTGATCCCCTGAGGCAGACCAAAAGACCCTCCTGTGAGAGGCGCCCTTCCTATAAGCATCCTCATCTCTGAAGACAGAGAGACGGAGGGACGCCAGAGACATCCAAGCAAACAGGCCTTGCTAGTTTCCCTTAGTTTACCAGCCTTAGCTCGGTCCCTTTTGTTCTCTCGCATTTTTCTACAACTTTCCACTCAATCGAACATAGTATAAAAATGCTCAGGCTTAACTGTTTCTTCCAGTCTTTAGTTATGAAGACTCCCGTGGCATGTAAAACTTCTGTTAAATTGGTATGCTTTTCTCCTTTACTATCTTTTAATTTTCTGGCCCGGTCAGGGACCTTAAAAGAGTCAAGGAAAAGTTCTCCTCCCTTACACCTACAAATTTCTATATTCCTTCCCTTATAGGTATTACCTGTTTATTCTGAACCACCCTCCGCCTGCCCCTCCCCGATCCCTCGTGGCTGTGACACTTTGGCTGTGCTTTGAAGTCTATCGTCCTCCAAGGAATGTCTTATAACTCCAGCCTCTAGACAGAAAAGGATTGCTCTCTGAGTTGCACCTTTTGGAATGTAATCATGCAGCCTCTTCTATTATTATGTAAGCATTTCTTGGGTGAATTGGTGTGTATGTTTATGTGAGGAGATTATAAATACTTTGAAATGTATGCCATTCAGTGCTTAGGCAGTTCTGGGCCCACAGATATGATTGATAAATAGAAGTTTAATCAAAAAAGTCAGGCCACGTAGATTTCCTGAGTTTGAGGTTTTTCTGAGGTCTCTGGGGGACTCACAGGTTCCGTGGGAGCTCTGAATTTGTCCTGTGAGGGGCTGGTCTGCTTGAGTTGTTAGCAGAGCCTTAGCGTGTTTGGGTTGCTGCTCAACTCTTTCCACAGCCACCTGAAAAACATGCTCAGTGCCCAAGGGAAATCAGGCCCAGCTTAAGGCTTCCAGAGTGTTCCCCTCCCCCACTCTGAGGCTGATCAGAGATGACCAACTTCAGGTATTTTAATAGGCACCGAGGTCCTTCAGGGTCCCTCAAATTAAGTGTGTCGATGAACAAATTTGGGTGTTGAGTTAAACGGGTCCTTTCTATAGGCCAGTTTGAGGCCAGTTTACTTATCCTAGCTACTGAAATAATATTAAAACCCGCTCGGGGCATGCTATGCTTAACTACTAGAGGAGAAGTGAATATATAAATATTTGGTTATGTTCTCTTTGAGAAAATTCTGAATTTTGGCTGGTCTCCCTGGGTTAGGGCATCTCAGAGTCACCTCCCTCTGAGCCAGGCCCCATGCCACTGAACCCGACACCCCTGGGAGCAGCAGAGGACATTGGCCTCACGTCCTGGAGAAGTTAAGGATGCCTCCTAACTCAGTGGCTCTCTCAGAAAGTGACCCACTTTCTGTGTCACGTTCACGATCCTTTGTTGTTACGTCTCTGAAGCCTGTGTTACCTGTCAGTGGCTCTCGACCCTGGCTCTGCACCAGGATCACTTGGAGGGGCTTGTGCAGATGCAGAAGCCCAGGACCTGCACCCCAGACATTCTGACTCAAGTAGCCTGGGATGTTTTAGGCACTGATTGTATTTTTGTAAAAGCTTCCCCAGATGCTTTTAAATTACACATAGGACTGGGAACCACAGCTCTAGACTAGGGACCAGCAAACATGTTTCTATAAAGGACCAACTAGTAAATATTTTAGGTGTGGCAGGCCATATGATTCTGTCACAGTGACTCAGTTCTGTCACTGGAGTGCCAAAGCAGCCATTGCTAGGTGTGGCTGTGTTCCAGTAAAACTTTATTTGCTAAAACAAGCAATGGGCTAGATTTTGCCCCTAGGCTGTAGTTTGCTGTCTCCTACTCTAGACTGTCACCTCCATAAAGACAAGGTACTGTGATTTTGAGGTTCAACCCTGGGTCCCTGGCATAGTGAGCTGGCATGCAAGAGACACTCCTTACATACTTGCTAAATTAATCAAATTCGGTGAGTTCCTCGTGCTCATGTAGTAATACCTGTGAAGGAGAGAGAGAGGCTGGTCTTGGGAAAAAGTTAGAGCATTTTGGGTAGAAAATATTTATGGCTTAATGATTTGGGACAATTTACTTAAAATCCTGTTGAACTTTGTTAAGCTTTGTTGAACTCTCCAGTGAAACTTTTCAAAATAGATTAATATTGTGTGTCTGTGTATATGTGTGAGAGAGGCAGAGCTATACACATACACACACTGAAGAAAATGAGATTTTTCTATAGTTTTTATTTACTTGTTCCTATAAAAATATATAGCAACCGACAGACCTCCCACAATTAGTCAAGCAGTCAATTTTTAAAAATTTTCAAGTCTTTTGACTGAATTGTCAGCCCATTTAGTCAAATCAGTGCCCCGGTAACCCATGCACACAAAATCTGTACGTTTAAATGGTTCAGAATACACTAGTTAGAGGAGATATGTGTTGGCTCGTTAAGGTTTGCCTCCATGGGCGTGAGACGGAAGTGCTAGCAAATAAATGCCTCTGGGCAGCTGGCGAGCCACTGGGCGAGAAGCGGAGGTTCACAGCCCCTGACTGCATCACAGCCTCGGGTCTGGCCACCTCACCACGGGCGAGAACACAGTGCTGATGACCAGAGCAGTTAAAGAACAAAACGAAACAGAATATATGGAGAATTCCTGCAAAGAAGTCGCTCTTGCTCAGAGATACCTGGAAAGCGAAGCCAGACATCCATTTTCTCTTCCCTTTGGTCAAATGCACAGTCTTATTTTAACCCAAGTCTATTTGCCAGCTGTAATACAGAGACACCGTTTATGTGAACTGGCTCTCTTCTTACCATAGGTGTGCAGGATTTCTAAAATCCGGTGTCCTGAATGCGGAGATGGCACTACGTGTGAATGATGGTGTGACACTAGCACCCTGGGACTCAACTAGACTTGGAAAGGGGTGGACGGCACCCAGGGACATCTGACTAACCAGAGCTGCCTTTCTGAGGTCTGCAGGCACGATGCGGAACATTTCCTCTAAAACGCCTCCCGGACTTCGGTTTAAGACTTGGCACACATGATGATCTGTGGGCTCAGATGGCCTCTGGAAAGTCTCCACTGCCGAGGCCCCGGTGTGGGCACAACACAGGGCGGAGAAGAGCACTGCAGGGAAGTCATGTTCCTGAGCAGTGGGTCACTGTGCCTCGGGGGACTGCAGTGATCTGTTATTAGTGAGAAGCTTATCAGAACAAAAGGGAGCGTGTCTGTGGCATAGCAGCGGGGAAAGGATTTTCAAGTTTTGATGAAAAACTGAAATTGCTTAGGAAAATCTAAACTGTTTTTCTTTCTCCACATGTGACTTTTAAGTTGAATTTCTTTGAGGCAATAAGCTAGTGTTTTACCGAGGACAGAACACGGAGGGGTCTGGGTTTTTAAGCTCCCAACATTCCTTTTGTGTGATTGTTAATGCGAGTCCCTTGGGAAGCATGCTTTTCCATGCATGTGTCCTGTATTGTCTTCCTCTCCCTCCTCCTCCCACCCCTGCTCCTTGCTGCCGAGGTAGCAGTCCTCCTGCTATTAGCAAGATGTCTATTATAGTGTCATTAAAAAAGCCATAGTCAGTGCGAGGAATGACTCATGTCATGGAGGACTTAATAATTCACTGTAATAAAAGTATAAAGTTTTATGATAAACCACTCTCAGGGGAGTTAAATATAATCCTTAGCAGGTCACACACTGACTACAAAGCTTACATTTGTAATGGTAATTTGAATTTACTACATTGCCTTTAGTTTTTAAGCATTTGTGTGTCATTAGACCTTATAAATTGATTTATGTGTTTCAACTCCAGTATAATTCTGCATAAAGGTACAATAAATTTTATGGATTGGAGATATGGCATCTAAAACATTTTAATAAAATTATTGTCCTAAATTTACTTAAATGGCATTGATGAAAAGCAGCAGCAGAGATGCCAACATTTCAAAATTTTCATGACTTGGACGAGGTGGGATGTTGTTGGGTGTAATTCCCCACTGCCCCTTCCTTGCTTTGTCAGCAAATGGGGACCTCTGTGGCTGTTCTCGAAAGAGTGCCCACTGCCATGTGGCCTGCCATGTGGGGACATCGAAGCTCAGGGTAATGTACTGATGATGAGTTTGCTGGAGAGAGGAGTCAATGGCATCCTTCGGAAGGACCTTTCAGTTATTTGTGGAACTAAATGGAATTCTGTCTGTCCAAGGAAACGAAAGGAAGCTTGTCCGAGCCTGCCGCTTTGCCACTTGCCGTAGAGAGCGGAGCTCCCCCATGCCTTCATTTATCGTCGCCACCACCTTCCGAAAGGAGGACATGAAGAGCAGACCGAGAGAAAAAACAGAAAGAAAAAGAAAAGCCTACTTGGAGAGGACATGTGAGGGGGCTGCCGGGCACCTTGGGGTTTGTTCTGCTGTCCTGACCCCTGGCCCCCCAGCCTTTTGTCTCACCGACTGTACTGTTGAGGAATGTGTCTCAGCCACTTTCTCCCTTTCCCTTTATTATCAGAAAAATAAAGGTCAAATAAGCTGGATTATGAAAAATGAAAACCAAACCCTACAAAAACAAAACCCTTGTTTATTTCACGGGCTTGGATCCAAATGGCACAAAGCAAGCTCTTGAAAGTAAAGGAAGGAACCACGCCTCCCCCCTCCCCTCCCCACAGCACCCCCCAAATCCTCCTGTTAACTTTTCACTTTTCCTCACTGGTATTATTTCAACTAGCCAACTAGGAACAAGTTGTGATTAATTATATTTTCCTTCTGACTTTGCAGATTCGGGGCGACTGCTCACTGGCTCCTGTCCTGTGAGAACTTTGTTTACATTTGGCAGTGTGCTTTCAAGTCACTGAAAGCGGTGCTGAATTTGGCTAAAAAATACTTGATAAACTATACCGTCTGTTTTAGGGCTTTAAATAATCACCCGCTATTTTTTTTTTCCTTTTTGAATGCAGCTTTCCCCAAAGCCGGTACAATTTCAGGGCGGATCTTCAAACCGCCTTTTGTCTAATGCTGTGTCTAGGCTCTTCCCTACACACAGCACAACACAAAACCTAAAGAGGTCCGGCACTCTCTGGCGGGCAGTTCATCGTATTCTGTAGCACTTGGACATTAGAAAAGCTTTATCCCTTCACTGGGGGCAGGGCAGGTTTGTTTTTGTTTTTGTTTTTGTTTTGTTTTCTTTGTTTTTTTAGAAAAGCACCAAGGTCAACCCCCGAGGGCCCTCAGGACTCAGTGGGTGTGTCTGTGTTAAATGACCCAGTCAGCTGGACAGGTTGAGGTACAATTTACTGGAAATATATTAAAAGTGTTTTGGGAAATGATTCTTAAAAATGTTCCCACTGCTGGTGTGATGCAAATTAGAACCCCAGTGTGCAAATGAGAAAAATTAAATTGTAACAAGAAACCCCTGATGGTACCATGATGGCTTGTGGGGAAGAGGGTTGAATTCTAGAACTAAAGGGAGATAATTAACTCCGGTGACTTTCTGTTTAGGCCCAAGCCAGGTCTGCACAAGGGCAGGGGGTGGGACAGGTTAGGCCACCTCCCCTTGACAACCGACACCTGTGCGCGTTTTTCAGGTAGTTGAGGTGTCAAACCTGCATTTTCCCGTCTCTTCACTCTGCCCCTAGTAACATCCCAAGGGACACAGGGCAAGAACCTTATGCAGCCTTACACAGAGACATATTTGTCAGCCACTCGTATGATGTGTTTTATGCCTGGGATAAAAGTTTCTGGGTGCATTCAACTTGTTCTTTTCCCCAAAGCAATCACTCTCAGGCATTCCTATTTAAAATGCAAATGGCCCCCCAAAAGGGAATAGGCATTTATCAGTCATTAACGCCACGGTGGTGAATTTAGCATGCTGTACAATTCGGACCTAAAAGAGTGGGACACAGGACAGAGGAGTTTTGATGAGTAGAAAGAACTTCTTTGGAGTTGCCCAAGTCTGGGAAGCAGGACTGGGGCACCGCACAGGGGCCTGGGGCCATGACGGGTTAAGAAGACTTGGGTGAGGGAGGCACAGGGAGTGGAGGAAAAGACTACAGAAATGAGACATGGGAGGGCATCGAATGAATTTGATCTACCTCGACTATGACTTTGAATTATCCTTTAAGTGACATGTGCAGTTCAATAAATCTTATCACTTAGAGTTCCGTCTTAGACATCTCATCTAGTATCTCTGAAATAGAGATACTAGTCCATTGGCAGATGGCTCATTAAACTCTAAATTTAAAAATAAAGTTTAATAAACATATGCAGCAAGTATAAAAACATGCAAAGTACTTTCATGTATGCCCCTTTGGTTATTTTCATGATCTGTTTGACACACGATCGATGATTAATAAGTGTTCCTTTTCAGATGAATTGGCTAGGTGGAACAGGTCTTAATATTGTTCCCATTTTGTGGATGGGGAAACTGAGCCTCGAAGTTGTTGAGCCGCCCAGGATCAGGGCAGCTTCAGTCAGTGCTGAAGCCTCATTCCACTATTAGTGACCCGCTTACACGGGCCCAGAGCCCGCCCCTGCGATACCCCACTTCCTCTCGGCCTCCTCAGGTAGCTCCAAAGCAATGCCTCTGCTTTCTAGTTCTGACTCCCAAGGCCGGCTCTCCAATTTTACCTCCATATGAGATTAGTATTGGGCAATTTTCTGGGTGCTCCATCCTATTAAACCAGGTCCACGTAGAGAAATTGAGTGCTATCTACAAGGAAGTTCTAGACATTTTAATTACAACCTGCTGATTCTGCTGAACTTCAAGGTCCCCAGCTGCCCAAGCAGATAGTCTTTTCCAGGCAACTTGAGGCCTTGGATAATATTTTAATTGGAAATAATTTAGATGTCTAAAACTGGGATCAGTGGCTCATTTTCTTCCATCAGGTGTGATAAGGTGTGTTTATTAAGAGGACAGTTTGAATCAAGAGTTGAGTCCCCAAAGATCTAAGATCAAATACCTAAATGACCCAAAAGTAGTCAGTCCATTCAAAGTAGGAAGAGTTGATGGAGAAAATGCCCTTCATATTCTTGAGTAGCTTAAAGCCCCATCAGAGTGCTGGGTGGTAAAGGCAACTCCAGAGCTCCATGACAGAGGAGGAGCTGGGGTGTTTATCTCGAAATACTGGTGAGCACAAACCAACTGTGGATGGTATTTGGAGCATCAGGTTGGCTTAAAGGTAGAGTAGAGACAGTATGCCATGTACAGTTTGCCCAATGTTGAACACAAAAATTTGTTTCTGTCATTTTATTCCACTCATTGCTCCCCCAGCCACCACATATCTGGGCCATCCTTGTTCTTTCTGAGATACGAGAGTCACCCTTTCCAGACCCCGGAGTAATCCAGTGGCTGTCGGAAGGGGATTTTCTACATCATTCTTTCCTTTTTTATTAGGGACTCAGTTTGATCCCAAAACATTCACAGATACATTTCAAGCACTCCAGCTGAGACACAAGGATGATAATATTTCTTATGGCTACTCTTTTTTTTTTTTTAATACACTGTGGCTTTGTTATTGCATGCTATTGCTCTTGAAGTATTACAAGTTATATTTTTTCCTTTCTCCCTTTTTTTCTCTTTTGGGTGTATGTGTGTGTTGTGTGTCTGTAATGTGTAACAACTAAACTAATGTGTGAGGAGGAAGAAAAGTGTGTGACCTCTAGGCCTGCACCGTCCTCCAGTTAAAGCCATTAGCCACTTACATGCACAATTAGCCAGCTGATTCTTAGATTGGAGGCTGAAGGAGCTAATTGTGGGAGCAAAAATTTCACCCAGATAAAAAGATGTTGGTCTGGAAATTTATTCTTTAAGCTTTCTTCTGCAGGGTGACTAGGTAGCATGTATGCATGCATGTATTTTAGGTTGACCCATCTCCCTGTTTACACTCATCATAATTATTGATGGCCTCCGATGGAATCCCCTATTTGAGCTATAAACAACAGCTTCTACCAGGTCACATTCCATTCAAGTTCTGGCACAAAGGACTCTTGCAGGCTCTTTCTTTCTATATAGTAAACTTTCCCTTAAATCTAGAATCCTGAAATAATTTATTGGAAAATATGAATAATTACATGTGTGTTTCTCTGTGTGTGTATCTGTATTGATATCTTACTAGGAAATATCTCTGGGAAGGGGATTCATATTTATTGATAGCCTACCTTATACCAGGCATTCCTATCCATTATCTTATTTATATTCTAAATAACCCAGTGAGCTTGGTAGATTATATCCATTTAATACATGAGGTTACTGAGGTTCTACAAAGTGAAGTAACCTGCCCGTGATCACAGAACTTGTCTTATATGTATCTGATGCGAAATGCTGGCTCTTTGCGTTACTCAGTACAACCTTTGGCTTGAAAAAATTCAGTAAGTTGGATGGACCCCATTCTTAATCTCTGTGTAGATAGGAAATGCTATATTTCAAAAAATTCTCCTTGTACCCTCTCTTTCAGAGCTGGCGGTGGTAAGACTGAACAGATTGCCTCATACCGCACACGTTGAACAGTCCCTCTAGACTTCACCTTCAGGCTTTTTCACAATGGCGCACGGTGATGCTGAGGCGGCACCTTTGGTACTTTTTTCTCTATGTTTCTCTTCCATTTTTCATGAACATTTCTCTGGTAGCCCTACCTCTGGAAACCCTGAGAGTCCTCCTTTCTCCTAGGACAACCCCATTTAGCTCTGCCCTCCCTAGATAGCATTCCGTGATCTGGATCTTCCCTTCCCATTCCCACCCAGCCACTTCCAACGAAGACCTTGAACTCCAATGTTCTGCCCCTCGGGCTATGCTCTTTGTTTCCTAGCTAGTTAATAAGATAACTCAACAAGAATTTGGAGATTGTTAGATGTTAATGGATAAATAAATTATGGTGTAGCCACTATCTTTCACTATCAGTTTCCTCTTTGGAGAAATGAAAGGGTGGGACTGAAGAAGCTCTAAGATTCCATCTTTTTCAATTTCATTTTCAATCTATGATCCATGAACCTCCACACGTTATTCTTACATTTTGACAAGGACCTTCTGTACATAATGGGTCTTAATTAAATGAGCGCTCTTCCCTCTTCTGCCCCTTAAATGGAATGTCCAGGTTTAACGGTTGGCCATCTCCCCACTTGTGGGGCATCTCTATGACCCCACATTTATGCTAATAACTCCTAAATCTATGTTTCCAGTCTGCCTCTGACCTTGAACACCAGATGTCTACATATAACTTTGTCTGCTGGCCATTTTCATTTGGGTTTTTTATAGTCCCGTGAAATTTACTAAATGCGGAAGAAAGTCATCATTTATATTCTCCCCAGCTGCTCTTCCTTCCTTATTCGCCATTAGTGAATAATGCCACTCTTTTTGTCGCCTTTTGGAGAAATTTGTTAATATTCTTACGTTCTCCTCCTTCTTCATTTCCTACAACCATTCCAATCCACCCAACATGTATTTTTTCATCTCGAACTCTTTCATTTGTCCTTAACTCCACAGAATAGCCTTTATTGATTTTGCTAGAAACTATTGCAATGACCTTGCCACAGGTATCCCCTCATCTAGCTCTGTTTTAGGCTCAATCTTTCTGTCATGCTTATGCCACAGGACCAGTGGGAGAAGCAAATAAGATAAGGGATAGGGGCATGTTTGGTAAAATTTAAAGGGTACTGCTAGTGTGCTCTATTATTCGTTGTGTTCTGGAAGACAAAGAGCTGATGATTCTGGCTCCCGAGCCTTTGCTGCGTCTGTGTCTCGGGTGGTCCTCTTGCTCTCCCCTCTTTAGAAAGAATACCCATTGCTCAAGACCATTGTAATATGAGCCCACATCTTCCAGAAGCATGACCTGGACATCAGAACCTCTTAAGCAGGCCTTCTTTCTAAACACCTATGTTTCCACTCTTTGCTCTTTGTTAGTTATGCTCTTGATCTGTTTGATTTCTGGTTCATGGTTGGTTCTCCGTGATCAGGTTGTAAGGTCATGTGAAGACAGGGACCACATCTTTATTCTTCTCTAAAGCTTATTAGAAGGTACGCAAAAACACTGCATGGATGGACAGATGGATGAGTGGGTGGACACTTCAGTGGGCATCTATTTTATTTGGCTTGGGGCTATAAATCTGGCACATGCACTCTGTATGAGAAGTATTCATATGTCCCTTTGTCACAGAGTTCTAGTTACCCAAGTAAAGGATCAGTATCGAGTTCCTGGACCTCTGGTTCACTCAGGGCCAGAGGGAATGAAGCTGGTGGAAATGCCATGAGCCAAGGTATTTATGACACCTTTTACATCTAGTGCTTGTCTTTCTTTCGTGGCGCACCCGGAAGAGATGGCACAGCCAGGTGCACCAGGTGGGCGGCATGCAAGGCGAGGAGGCGGCGGCACTGCAGTGTGCCTGTGTCCCTCTCTAGCAAGCAAGTCACAACTTCTTGCCCATTGTTTCCTCCACTCCGATGGGCACGTTCAGCACCTCCCCAGCAAATGCTGTCCGTGTCTCCTCTTGCTTATCCGGGTACACAATTGGACAACAAAGGAGACCATGGAAAATCTGCGGTGCACCAGAGGTCTTCGTTCATTGCTGATTTTAAATAAACCTTGATGCATAAGATGAAAAGGGCCATTAGCAGGAAAGAGTTTAAACTACATTAGAAGAGGGGAGAAAATTGTCCAACATTTGGTCAGTCTGACAAGGTAAAAGGGAATGCGGGGTGGGGGCAAGCGATTAGAGAAAGAATGGCTTTCTTGCACAATGGCACTGAAGAGCAGGCATGGGGTGGCATAAAGTGCTGGCGTGGGTCTGGAAACAATGCTTAAATACCTGTAAAGTTTCCAGGTGGGAGAACAATTCTTTCTTTACACTTAAAAACATTACAAATGCCTTCACGCTTCCCTCTCTCTTCTTCCAACTATGCCTCCTCCTTCCTTTGATTCTTTGTCTATGCAACTTAAAGTATATTTGAGGCGCTTAAAGGAAGCCTTCAACTACTGTTTAACAAGTCAATACTAATTATTGTTTAGCACTGGATTAGGGGCCGGATCATGGAATTAAAACGGAGCTGTTAGGACACCTTTGTACCTGGCAAAGAGTTAATGAGCACATGCTGGGTGCCTGTAGTAAACTGCCAGGCTGCTTTACTATTTTATTTCAACAGCACAGGAACAAAATCTAATAAATCATTTTACTTTTCATCTTGATGCTTCCTTCCTTCATTAGGAAAATGAGGAACCTTCCATTTTTAAGGTTTATCATAAATTGAAAAATTATTTTTGATATCGTTCAGTTAGTTGGTTATCTACGGAGTGGTGCAGGTATGCACACTGGAAGAAGAAAAAATTACAAACAAGTCTGGCGTCATCAGCAAAAGCTACTAGATTAATAGTATAAACAGAGAATGTGATTTACCTCCTGAGACCATGGATGGCAACCGGACTTCTCATGACAGTGTGTGTGTGTGTACTGTTCATATAGAATACAGACAGTTGTGTGTGTGTGTAGTATGGCAGCTACATCTCTGGAAACAGAGGGCAGGGTTTCTGACTCCAGGTCCAGCCATTTGGGGTTTCTTGGTCAGGGCTTCATAGCTAGGTCAGTACGGGGGTAGGGAGGAAAACTGGGAGGAACTGGGGTGAGTTCCGAACGATCTGTGTGTTCTGATTAGACGTTCAGCTGGGATGGCGACCAGACTTCTCATAGCAACTCAATTCATCAGATCCCTGAACAACTAAATGGTCAGGGCTTTGGGGCTCCCGTTGACTGGAGTGAGACTTGAACCAATGACCTGTAAGTGAGAAATGCTATTGCTATTGTTAGGTTATGTGCTATTTAGCTTGACCCTCTCACCAACTCCCATGGGCTCATCAAAAATTAACATTTAGACATGTTCAGCACTGAAATGTCGGGCACAGATGACTGTCCCATTATGCCAGGCAGGCACATCTAAAGTTGATATTAAAAGTTTTGGAAATGTTTAGTAAATATATTATTTGTATAAATTCTCCAAATTTTCCTTACATGAAAACAAAGCAGAAGAAATACTCTATACATAAATTAAGGTATACAGAGTATACTGTATGACTTAATAACAGATGCTATTTTTTCTTCCAGTTAAATCTTACTACTTACTTCAGTAATTTACAATATTGGAGTTGCTCTGTGGGAACCAGGAGTCCATTAAGATGTGTATCTTATGCAGTTAGTATTACATGTAATATTTTTTAAAAAAGCTCTTAATCGCTAACCTCTGTATTGCATAAAGGTTCAGAGGATCAATTATAGATAAATAGAGGGGAGATCTCAGAGGACTCGCAAACCTATTGGCAGTTTCTCAGGATACAGCACTGGGTTTGTATATATTGGTATTTAGTTTTTCCGTGGCTCAGACGAGGAGAAACCGTTGTAATTGGTTTTATTTGAAAGCAAGAGATGGGGCCAAAGGGGAACTTTTGGCCTCCAGTTTTTGCGTTTAGACCATATAAAGTAAGCATTCCTACCAGAGGTGTTTAATGGTGTACTCAGTCTTTTTTTTTTTTTTTTTAATACAAGTGTGAATGGATGCCTCAGGGTATGCAAGCTCCACCTCTCAGAACCTCAGAGGCTGTGGGAGTGATCCCCTGCCCTTCTGACCCATCCTTAATTGGCCTATAGTCCAAGAAGCAATTAAAACTAAGGGTCTGATTCATAAAACGTGAATATGCCATTTAAATGTGTGCAGGGGGATTCCTGTTCATAAGGCTGGGAGAGAAGCAGCGAGGACTTAATTTTCATCCTCTAAGTCTACCTTTCATACATTTACTTTTCTTTTCTCGAATTACCCTCCATCCTTTTTCTGAAAAATCTAAAGTCAGCTTCAAAGCCAAGGTTGGGCTCAAGTACTTGGGTACATGTTATGTTGGCCTGCTGACCTAGCCCCCACCCTGCCCACTCTAGGCTGGATATTTTAATCATGATTTTTCCACATCTGTTCTTATTACTTAATCACTTTTATATTTTACCCAACAGTATATGGGAAGAAAACCCTAGAAACTGAGTTGAGTGTTGCTGTCTGCAGAGAAGGAATCTAAGGGAAAGCGACCAGACCTTGCCACAGCTGAGCTTCATAAATGAGCTGGGGAAAGAGAAAGTACCCCTGAATTCTAAGATGTTTAATTACAATACCAGGGAAACCCTCATTTGCACAATCACTACTTACATTCTGCCACAATTTATATACCCCTTAATCTCAGCCGTCTACCCCATACTATAGCACTCCTAACATTGCTAATATACTGAGTTTCTGAAATCTGTATGGAAATTCTGTTAAGTTGAACATGATTCTTGGGAAGCACTTCATAAATTTCTCTATTATTTGTTTTAGAACGAACTCTGAGAAACAGAGGGAGTCTCTTGTAGGAGATACTAATTAGGGCACGGAAATCATACATTTTTTAGTTCAGACATAAATCCAAGCACAGGAGTCCATTTAAGATGTCTTTTAGACTAATGTCCGACCCCAGGAAAGAATTGTAATAATATGCCCTTGAGAATATTGTGCTAGCTGTCTGGACAAACTAAGTTGACAAATAATCACTTGATTCAGTTCTCGGGTTTGCTTTGTCTAATAAACAATAGTCTTAGCCTTTATTATTTCCTGTGTTTTGTATTCCGCTATTCACAAGGTTTCTATTTATTTTCCAGAATGGTGCTCTAGGTCTTGTTATCCTGGGCTCTGTTTTTAGCCCTTCGAATGGGGTTGGGGGTTATCCGGTGCCTTAGCCTAGTACAGGGCTGCATCTACACCACACCAAACAACTAGGCAGAAAGTGAAAAAATTCAGTCCGTCTCGCAGATGGCTCCAGATGCATGGCATTGTGTAGACGGAAACAGCCAGATGGCTGGATGGATTTTTCCCTTTCCATCTGGGTGCGTGACATGGTGGAGATGCAGCCAAAGTCTTGAGCCAAAAGAAAATGCCAGCCAAGGAGATGAGGTATTGCTACTTTCCAGGCACCTAATTCCTGCTGGGTGGTATTGTGACCTTGGTTTAATTTATTCTTTCAGAAGCAGGTCACCCTAATGGGAACGGCAATTGTCAACCTGTAGAAATGCAGAGGGAGGCATACAGACCCAAAGAGACTTGGAGAGAATGTCTTATTTTCTTTCTTGTGAGGACAGGTCTTTTCCTGACTTGGTGAGAACGAGGACATCTGAGGAAGGTCTTCTCCTTCCGGATCTCTAGAGGTCAGGAAGCTGGAGGCATCGCAAACACCAAGGGACAACAAAAACATCAAGGGGCTTGCTGTCCATCATGGGCATCACTAAATCTCTTTGAACAACCCTGGGCAGTGAGTTACGGCAGCATGGAATTGACTTACAGTTTATTTCTGGTAACAGGCAGTTACTATGTCAAATCTGAAACCATTCAGGAAGGCCTATAAAAATATATGACATAGTAACAGGCTACCTCTTGCTCCTTTTAGCATGTTTATGGGTTTAAACTGCATTGAGCTTGTGTTTATAGAAATGAATACAGGGATTTCTTATGTCCTATTCCTTTTCTCTCTCCCTGCCCTGCAATCAGCTCTTTTGTGACCAGGGGGTGGTATCCAAGATCTTTGTAATGTTTGAACTTCTGTTTAGAGGCAGTCTTATTGATGAGCATACAACTCGCATTTTTTTCTAGACTAGTTGAAGTTCTTTTGTTGAAGAACAGGATAGTTAGGCGACGGTTGCAAAAGGAAATCATTTCTAAGTTACCTTTCACCCACTCCTCCCCTCCCCAGTGCTATTTGACACTTACTGAGAAACTAATTGCAGCCTGAGTGGGGCCACGGGACAAATGCTGCAATCCAGGCATAATGCGACACCAAATATAATAAGGTAACATATTGTTAAAAGTCAATACCCCAAGTCTAACAATACGGTGTCACAGACTCCTAAACGTGTAACCATATAATACATAATTGTCATCTGCAGAGAAAAGATCTAATTTTGATAATGCATATTGAGATTGGTTGTCTGAAAAATGCTTATGGCTCCAGAAGGTTTGACAGTCCTGAATATCACATAATAGCATGTAGCCAAGGAACATGGGATGAAGGGAAGAAAAAAACACTCTATTCCAGAACACAAGCACTCCCACTGACAGTTTTATTTTTAAAAGAACATGATTCTACTCAGACAATGAGCAAGTTTACTGTGAAGGGTGATTTGTTCCTGGGTTTCCATATCTGCAATTTGTGTGCATGTGTGTGTGTGTGTGTGTGTGTGTGTGTGTACACATACATGTGAAGGTTCCAATCCATCCTCCAGGGTCTGAGCTATAGGATCCTACTTTGACAGACACAAATATCCTGAGATCTCTGATTTATAAGGACTTGTTGTAGCTTTAAATTTCAAAAAAAAATTAAGCAAATCAATGAATTGTTGAGGCATACTAATACCTACCAGATTGCCTCAAGTCTAGGAAATAGCTTTTTAGTATTTTAAGGTAGCTGTGCTCACAGCACCCTTCGTAGTCTATGTGTAGACTTAATATGTTACTTTCCTTCTTTTTCTCCTTAAAACACTGTTTTTAAATCAAACGTACCTTCCAACCCATGGCACCTTAAAGTTGAAGAAACGCTGGAATAAAAAGTGCTGGCTGCTGTTTATCGGGTGTGTGTGTTGTCCCTAAGGTAGCGAAATACACCTTTGATAGGCATTTCTTTTAAATCTCGTATCAACTCTATGGAGGAGCTAACTTTACTCCCGTTTTACAGATGAGGATTCCAGGGCCCAGAGCCACTGATATGTCATGGTCTGTTCCCCCATGAGTGGTTCACCTCAGAGCAAGGTGTGGTGCAGTGCGCTGCTTTGTTTCCATATCCCAAACTTCGATGGAGTCCCTGGATCCTCAGATCCCATTAACTCCTATAAACTCGGCTCTCATTCTAGAAGGTTTGCTTGCTTTCCAACTTCTGAAACATTCGCTTGTATCTCTTGCCTCATGTCATTCACCAGAGGCTGTCCTTATCAATATATATCTACGACTAGGCCTCCGGTCCCTTTGCTAATGAAGGCTTCTCAAGGGCAGAGACATTTCTGCGGTCTTTCATTAATCACACCATCGAAGCACTTAGTCTGCACATGGTGTGTGAACATTAAATGTGTGTAGAACAAGTATGTAGCATAAAAAAAGCAGTAAACATCAGACTGGTACTGTTTAAGGAACGTGAAAGGAACTTTGAGGTCACCAACCTTGCTTCTCCACGGCCTCTGACTCCCTGTGGCACTTCCTTCTTGAGACTCATTCATTCATTCATTCACTCACTCGCTCATTCATTCATTCATTTCTTCATCAAATTTTTTATTGTATATAGTTCTGTGTCCACAGTATTGGGTAGATGCCTTGAGGAACATAAAGAGAAATAAAAAAACAAAATCTCTGTCTTGGAGGGATTGTCATCCAGTTGATGGGACCACACAGCTGTAAATATTAGAGGAGACTGGAGTCTGAGGCCTACGTAAGATACTGAGGTGGTTATTTGTATTATAATTATTTAAATGTCACTCCGTGCAGAGCACATCAATTGCTCTGAGAGTTCAGAGAAGGGAACGATGTCAACATGGATGGTTGGGGAAGGCCTTTTTCAGGGGTCGTTGTCCTGGTAGAAACGGGGACCCGCATAAGGAAACGGCAGAAGCAAGCGAGGGGCACGAGAGGCAGCTGTTCCCATTTTAGCTGAGGTCGCAACCCTAGCGCAGGAGTGACCGCGGCGAAGCGCGGGCTCCAGCAGAATCACTGAAGACGCTGAGAGGCACGGCTGGTGTGCTGGAGGAGATGCTGAGAGTGTTTGGGAAAGGGAGGGGCCTGATCGGGGGTGTGTCCTTGGAGTATAGGTGGTCTAATCGCAGGGTGACTCGGCCTAGGAATAGGTAGCATCAGGAGAGAATGAAGAACATAGCTTAGAAGGGTGCTCTGTTGTTCAAATCTGTTTAAAATATTTATATTTAAGAAGATGGGAAAAGTTTCTCTTTAAAAAACTGGAACTGTTAAAGCAGATCGTAAGTGCTGACAGCTAAATCGCTGTTGTATCAATCGCAGGGAATCCCCATTGTATGGTAAGGACATGGTCATTAGGAGCTCAAGAGAGGGAGGCTGGAGGGGAGTAGACAACCAGGCAGCTGCAAACAAAGCGCAGCTGGAAGGTGGAGCCAAGGGCGCAGGTCTGCCCCTATGGACAGCGGGTCTGCGGAAGCGTGTCCCTTGGGACTCTCTGAGAAAAATGCGTAAATGGGGAGGGACATGGCGGGAACCTAACAGTTACTAAGTTCCTCTGGAATCTGCAGGGTGATGCTGTGCTCTTTCCTTTCTGCCTTTGACTCCTTAAATCCCTACCACATCCCAGTGAGGAAGGTGTTATGCCCATTTCAGCTGTGAAAAAAGTGAAGCTCGGGGAATTTAAATGGCTTGTCCAAAGTTACAAAACCAGGTTTTGTGCTGGATTTTATCCCAAGAGCTGTTCAACTCATGCTTCCCTCACTGCGCCTGACAGCGTTATGTTGACATGCCAGATCTCTGCCTGTCGCTGGAGTCACAGAGATGGTACATGCCCACCACCTGCCTTGCCCACCACCTTCTGCCCAGGCTGTGTGGATTTAGCTCCCTCATCCAAAAGGGAGGAAATGGGTACATCAGAGAAACAAGTACCTTCCCTCCCAAAGCTCAGAGGAGAGGTGGCCCAAGCCATCTGTGCTCCTTTCCCCTGGTTCCATCCTGGGATCAGGAGGGGCGAGGTGTTCTGGTCGACCACGGAGCTAGTTGGAACCTTAAATGGGGGGAGGCCGTGAGGAAGGCAGAATAGAAACCCTCCAATCAGAGTTTGTCCTGTCTAGCTTTGTTTACCTTTCCCCTACTCCTCCCATTTATAAAGGTTCTGCCATTAATGTGGGGACCAAAGTTGTGTATCCCTGAGGACTCAGTTGGTCATTGGTCCATTTTAGAGCTCCTCTTCTTCCTTGAGGGTGAATTTTGGGTGTCAAGGTGGCAAAGCTGTGAGCATCCTCTGGAGGCTAGAGCGGTGCTTCCCGACATTTTTCATGTCATGGCACAAATATAAAATGATAGTATTTGGATAGAGCACCGGCCCAGAGCTCCGGCCCCTCCAGGTTTTCTGAGGCCTCACCTGTAACCCGCATGGGGCCTGCCTGTGTGCCCACTGGCGAGAGGCCCTGGGCTGGAAAGGGCCACTGCCCTTCACCCTCAGCCATGGATTCATGGATTGACCATCACAGTTTAGTACAGGCCCCTGAATACCTGTAATTTCTTCGGGTCTCAGTATTTAAAAAAATAAAAAAATACTCCAAAGAGGGTAACAAACTTCTGATGCAATGGAAACGTATAGTTCACATGATAGTCACAGAATTTATAAAATAATCAACCCTCATAGAGTATGAATAACTTTTCCACAAGTTTAAAGCTCTGTAGTGAGCATATCCTTTCAAGCCTGTCAGGGTGCCCGGGCATAATTTCGTCGGGAGAACATACTGAAAGTCTCCATTTGATACCCCTGTGAAGTTGGAGTCCAGGCCAAATGCACCCTCCCACCCAGTAACGCATCAAGTCCTGATGGGTAATAAGGATTAAAAATGATGGAAATATATTAAGTGATTGCTGTATGCCAAGAACTGTGCTTGTACATAGACTATTTACTTAATTCTCGCAGCGGCTCTAATTATTCCTCTTTTACCGATGAACAGACTGAGGCGTGGAGGGAGAGGCCATGTAACTTGCCCAAGCCTGCACGGGTAATGAGCGATGACTGTCCGATGCTGATAACAACCATTGGCACCACCAGGCCATGCTGCCGGAATTCTTGGAGAATTCTTCTTAGATGCAGGAGGAAAAAGAAAAAAAAAATTGCAAGTGTTATTTGCTAACAACTGGTCTTAAAAAGCTGATTCCTCAGAGGCACTGACAGTGCAGGGTCAGGGAGGTAAATGTGTAGTGCAGTTAGTGAGGCGCTTTTTACTCTTAAGTAGCCAATGAACCATTATCTAGTGTTGCTAGATTTAGCACATAAAAATACATGATGCCCAGATAAGTTTGAATTTCATATAAACAAAGAATGATTTTTTTTTTTTTTAGTATAACTGTGTCCCAAATACTGCATGGGACATACTTATACTAAAAAATTATTCCTTGTTTACCTGAGATTCAAATTAACTGGGAGTCCTGTATTTTATCTGGCAGTGCTAACATTGTTGATACTGTCTGTTGGCAGGTAGGGATTTCCTTTAACATTTATGATTCCTTGATAGCACTAGACAAAGGCAAGTATTATTTAAAATGGCAAAATAAATAATTGCAACCATAGAATCACAGGAAAGAGAGAACATCGGAGAATTGTTATAGCTTTGCTACGCTGTGCTAGACAGTGACTATGTTCATACCCAGAATAGACTGGGTTTTTTGTGTCTTACCCACAAGACAAATCAGAGGAAGCAATTGAGGCCATAAGCCCAGATTTGGGAAGCCTCAGTGCGATGAAGATTTTGGAAATAAAAATAAGAGCAATGCCATTCATGGGCTTTCCTCGATGTGACTCTCCAGGAGGAAGTAAAAGGGGCAACATCAGGTAGTTGTAAAGAGGCGAGATATTTCTGAGTAGAAGAGAACAGGCGTGGGTGTGCAGAAGGACACCATGCCGAGCTCCTTGGAGCTGTGGTGGGAGGAAGGGGGTCAACAGGCTTGGAAACTAGTCAGAATGTATCATGAAGGGCAAAAAATGAATTTCTTGAGTACCAAGTACCAAGTTCTCAAATAGCGTTGATAGTGTTCTCCCCAAATTCTTACCTATTGGAACCTGTGACTGTGACTTTAATCAGAAATAGGGTTATTGCAGACGTGATCAAGTTAAGATGAGACCACGTAGAAATAGAGTGGGCCCTAAGTGCAATGGAACTGGAGTCAGTATAAGAAGAGGTCAATTTGGACACAGAGATGCAGATTCCCAGGGGGAATGAAGATGACGGCAGAGATCGGAGTGCTGCCTCTGCAAGCCAAGGGCCACCAAGGACCGCTGGCAATCCTCAGATGCTAGGAAGATGCAAGGAAGCTCTCTCCCCGAGAGTCTTCAGACAGAGTGTAGCCCAGCCAATGTCTTGATTTCAGAGTTTTAGTCTTCGGAATTGTGAAGATAAGTTTTTGCTGTTAATAGCCACCCGGGTTGTGGTAATTTGTTATGGCAGCCCTAGGATACTAATAAACGTATATGCCAAATTCTATGTTATTTCTTATTGCTTTCCATACAGATAAAAAGGTCAGATGTCACTGAGGAAAACTGGGGAGAAAAGACAATTCTCCACACATTCTCTACTTTCATTAGTCTCTAAAAGAGACTCAGAAAGGACTGGGGTTGGCATACTTTCTGTGGAAGGTCTGACAGTAAATATTTCAGGCTTTGCTGGCCATGGGTTCTCTGTTGTAACTGCTCACTGCTGCCTTTGTAGAGGACAAGCAGTGTAGACAACACATAAACAAATGGGTTTGGCTGTTCTCCTGTAAAACTTTATTTACAAAAACAGGCAGTTGGCTGGTGGGCTGGATTTGACCCCTGGGCTATAGCTTGCCAAGTTCTGACAAAAGGCATGGCTTTGCAGACCTCCCTTGCCTTGTGAACATGTGGGCATTTATGGCTCGCTGCATTGTTTGAAATTCCACTTGTGTGTTCTTGATTTCTCACTTACCTAGTGGCATCAAAAATCATGGAAGTCACTATTTTCTCAGGCTAAGGGACGTCTTTAGTGAGCGTGGCTGTCATTGCTGTGGACTTGTGCCCTAGGCCGCCATTGCTCGAGGTGGAGAGCTTGCCTTGTGCCACCACTCTCAGAAGCAGGATTGGAACCAACCGAGGAAATCAGACTCATCCTTCATGATACCGCCCAGCTTGGGCACTCACCTTGTTCTCTAGGCTGGGCTCTGAGCAACCTTTCGACTTATTCCAAAAGTCAAATCTGCCCTCAAAATGATTTGCAAAAGGGTCTGACAAGTAGCCCCAGTGAAGAGTGCCAGGTCTTTGTTGTTCCGGCCACGTCGTTGGAGTAGGCACTCAGCTTCCTGTGGCAGCTCTTGGGAAAGCCCGGTGCCCCTGCCTCACGTGTAAATGGTGCTAGACTTATTGGAAAGGTCATTGCCATCATCTTCTAGGCTCACTTCAATTGACTGGCCCCAGCGTGGTAGGTGGTTAGGCACATACTCAAGCAATAAGGGCATTCAGACATTCCTGAGACTGGGGACACCAGCCAGATTCACCCAGACAACCTCCACCATTACTTCCCAACCAAGGATCCATTACCTCGAAGAAGTCATTCTTCCTGTGGGAGCTTTTCGAAAAGCATCGGCGACTTCCAGGTCTCGATCTTGTCTCAGCAGAGGAGCAGCTGCACTCGTCACAGTTTATCAGTCCGTCTGGGAGGGGCTGGTTCCCCCGCTCACTGCTGTAGACGTGGGTCTCAGTGGGGCCCTCCTGGCCGATCCTACAGGACATTTTTTGCCCTCTCCGCTTCAGAGTGTTAGTTTCCTACTCGCCACAGTGTTCTTTCCTGACAGAGGGATGCTGAGTGTGTGAGTATGTAGCACCCGCGACTCACTTGAGGCTGTCAGATGTGATTTCACCTCTCCGTTTGAGGTGCTCAGAGAGGAGTGCTGGGCTTCATTTGAAAGTTGAGTCTCACTTGGATGCAGGAAGTGATTCCTAGACAATCTGTTCACTTCTAATTTTTAAAATTTAAATACACTGTGATGTGTTATTAATTGTATTATAATATATAATATATTTTTCTAGAGAGAGTATATTATGTTTTATTATAATTATGTTACTATTAATTATTAATTCTGCTGATGATATAATTTCCAAGACTCTCAAGAGAAAATCTCCTTTTTAATGCAGAGGAGAAAAAGCATTGTAGGTTTGCACAAATAAAATATTCCCCGGTAGCAATACAACCAGGATGATATCTGCAAACAGCTTAGCTTTACCTACCTTCTGAGCCAACCCCAGGGTGACCACAGAAAGGTACCACATTAACTAATTCACTGTAAGTGTTTAGAATCATATTATCTTCTAGAAAAGTAAAAGCATTTATGAAGCTTCTCCTGTGTAGCACCGCGGACTGTTTCTCTGCAGACTGAACGCTAGTAATGTACACCTTAAACTCTTTGGAGCATGTGGTTTGGTGAAATACGCCTCCCTCTGTCCAAGCATCAGCCTGACCTGATAGAGAGCAAATATTAGTAATCTTGTTAGAACAGTTAGAATCATGCACTTTCCTTGCTAAATACGTATAATTATTCTATAAATGTAAACGGGTAATTCTGGTAGTGCTGAAGCAGAGAACATGGGCACACCTTTGTTTAGTAGCATTTTGTAGAGAATGGGAAAAAAGCAGCGTGTTTCCGGCAAGTGAGGTGGAAGGTCCACTGCTTGGCATTTGAAGGACAGAGCTGGAAGCCACTTTGAGGGTCTCCTCACGGACTCATGCCTTTAAATGGACTAAAAAGGTCCTCTAACCTGGTGGTGCATGGGGTGTGTGAGGCCTCTCTGCCCCAGGGTGGGCTGACCTTGGGAAAGTTAGACTGGCTCGTCTGTGACGCGAGCCTTCTTGGCAGAGCCTCCGGCCAGTTCCAGCACCATCCACTCTTCAGTTACTCAGGTTTTCTCAGCAGGGCATGTAGACAGCCACCGGACCAAATGCCCACCTTCTAATGACCCACAGCTGGGCTCAACACACTTTTTCTGCCAATGTCCAGATAGTAAATATTTTAGTCCTTGTGAGCCACATAGTTGTCGTCATAATGACTCAGCTCTGCCATTGTAATGTAAACAAACTGTGGTCAGTACATAAATGAATGGACCCGGCGGTGTTCCAATTAAACTTTACCAAAACAGGCAAAAATAGGATTTCACCTTCAGTCTGTAGTTCGCTAATTTCTGGTCTATGGGGCCAAAAGGAAGCTATTCTTAAGCATGTGCAAATTTTATATTTATAAGTTTAATCTGGAACAATATGAAGATCTTTAAATTAGGAATGAGGAGGCATGGACTGTAATCCCAGTTCTGCCATGGCAAACGGTAACTTGTTAACCTTTCATGCCTAAATTTTCTCATCATAAAGCAAGGGGTTAATATTAAATGATCTTTAAGGTCCCTTGCAGTTGGAAAATTTGATCTGCTTTTAGTATTGTTAGTTCTAAATTACAGGCTCTAAGGACTACACTTCCTCATGCCTTCATTGTCATGTAGGGTTCTTAATGCAAAGGACGCTGGAGGGGGGCCTGGGAGAGAGTATGGTGCTTCATCTAGGGCCTCTTTGCTGTTTCCAGTGTTCTGCTTCCTAAACCTGGCCCTCGATCCCCTTGGTCTGGAGCCCTGATCATTCTCTTAGGAAATTCTGTATTTGAAACATTCCCCCCAGTACCATTTTTCTTCACTGATGACGGTAGAATCAAGACGTGCTCTGTTTCCTGCTTTTGTTCCGGTGCTCCCAAGAATGAGCTCTTGTGAAGCTGTCGTCGTCCCGTTCATTTGCGTGAGTCCTCTCCCCACTGGACTAGATTGGAGCCTGCACTTTATGTCGGTGTGTCTTTCCCCGAAGGGCTTGATGTGGTGCAGAGAGCACGGCTCACTACAACCCTGTTGATCTGAGTTCAGGGAAGAAGGTGATCACCCCATATTCACCTGAAAGATTGCTGGAAAGAGGGCTTGTGGGATAACCTCAATTGTAATGATAGCCCTGATGTGGTGAACGCTCTAGGGGGTGATGTTGGTACTCTGCCCAAATACCCTTGGATCTTATTTTTTTCCATTTTCGTGTACCGCCCTGGCCACTTTGCTTCCGATAGTCAGCAACAGCCCCTCTTCTGGAGAACTGTCTTCAGACAGCCAGGGCCCGCTTTGCCCACGGCTTGGAGAGCTGAAAAGTGCCTGGGGATTTAAGTCTCCTCAGGGAGGCCTTGGCCAGTGACTGGCAGACCCAGGAACATAAATGCCCAGTTTCCTGTCTTTTGGCGACTCTGAGGCATAACTTGCATTCTGGAGTTCCCCTGGGGATCAGAGTGAAGCTGCCTCTCGTGGGACTTCACTGAAATACAGTCCTTTTCTGGCCATCTCCCCTTTCTTGTCCTGCTTCTCCCATTCCTATACAGGTTTGCCTCAGACAGAATTTCTTAGCAAATCACAGGTACACATTAATCCTCGTGTGAAGGTCTGATTCTAGGGAAGCCCCTAAAACAATAACTCATTATGTTGCAGCCACTATATTAGGCACTTGGCACAGTTTGTCACCAATCTTTGACCCAGTCCTGCAAGGTAGGCAGTCCCATCCCCATTTTGCCAATGAGGAAACAGAAGTCCAGGGAGAACAATGACTTTCTGAAGTTCACTCAACTAGAAAGTGGCGAATCCAGAATCCCGAGTCCAGAATTCCAGCTCTGTCTCCGGGGTCTGTCTCCTTCCACTCTGAGTTTTGCTACAAGGAAAGTGAACCATTCTTAGAGACAGGTTATCACAGAGGTACCAGAGGGTCTCTGCAGTTTTGTCTCAGAGGGGCCCCTGCTTTAGGAAGAGCTCTTTCATACACGACAGGACAGGGGGATTTTCACCTCCTCCCAGGAGTGCCGGGGAACCTGGGCAACTGGAAAAAGGGGTGGTTCTTTTTCTTTTTTTATACAAAACCCCAGACTATATAAAATAGCAGCTGCCAGAAGTATTGTCCTTGTCTCTCTCCAGTGCCAGTAAAAAAAGTTAAGTTATGATTCTATCCTCTGCCGAAATGGTCTTTCCCAGGTGTGGAGTAGCCATGGCCTACTTGATGAAGTATTCACCACAGTGGCATTGGCAAATGTTTGCTTTCGGTAACTCCCCCACCCCCCCAATCTCTTGCATTTCCGCAGCTGAGGGTTAAACAGGACTTGGGCTGATATTTGCGTCTCTCCCTGCCTCTGGCAATCTGATTATTAGAGCAATAAATGTACAACATTGAATAACTCTTCACTTTTCCACTTTGAAGTCATTAGTTGTCTCCAGGTTGACTACGAAGAACTTCAAATTCAATTCATTAACATTTCCTTCAATAGTCCTCTTAACAATGCGGGCCTGGCTTTCCCATTATGTACCGCCGCTAATAAAGGTTTCTACTTCTAACCTATTATTAATTAAAAAATTAAAAAGAGCCCTTCACTCTCTTCATTTCTGAAAAAGGTTTATATCCTCTCTGCGTGAACTGTAAAGAGGCCTTTGGAGTATGACTTGTAGTGTTTGATAATTGCTATCAAGGTAAATAATTTAGCTGGTCAGACGGAGCGTACTTCTTCATGCCTTGAAGTGGGTGGCTCAAGATGCGGCCAGTGGGGCCAACCATACCCGAGGCGGAGAATCAGAGCTGCACGGAACTTGCCTTAGGAGCCAACAAGAAAAGGCAGCTTTTCCTGGGGGATGCTGCGGTGACCTCTGAAATTTGCCATGACCTGGGACACCGCTATCCTTCCCACATCTGCAGCCAGACAGCCTTGTCCAGACCCGCGGAGCCCCGCCAGACAGAGGCATCTTTCCCCAAAGGCTTTCAAGATTTTGCCATGAAGGACAAATGAACAGGCCCAGATCCTCTGGATGCCCTAATCTTTCCTTTTCCTACTTCAAAGCCTTCTGCATTGCCTCTGAGCCTGTAATTACCCTGGAGGTATTTTAGACTTGAAGCAACACCAGCAAAATTGCACTTCCTGATCATGGGAGTCCACAGTTGTGTTTAATCAATTATGAAGCTGGTCACGAGATGGAGTTTTTCAGCCATAGCCATTAAAGGGGAATCATTGTCTAGCCCAGCTCCTTGTGCTCAGGGTAAGGGACCCACAATCTGAAATTAAAGAAATACTAGCCACTTGATGTGGTTTAATTTAGTCTCTGCCTCCTTAATTAAAAGCATACCATTACCCACCCACATAACAAACTGACACTTTTATGCCAGACTGTAACTCAAAAAAAAAAAAAATTTGCAAAAGTTAGGTGGAGCTAAAACACTGATTTTTAGACACCAACAGAAGCTCCCAAACACCACAACAAAATCTAGATTTATTTAAACTGGAAGCTTTAAACAAGCTTCTAGGCTATTTGGGACTTAGTTTTCTGCCTGTGTGTGTATTCCTCTTCCGACCTCCCCATCCCACCTCTGCCTGTCTTGTCAATGCGGCGCGCTCTCTCTCAGCTTCTCTCTCTGTCTCTGACTTCGTGGCTGTCTTCCTTGCTCCGTCTGCGAACCTCTCCGTCTGTCCCTCCCCACCTATACCTTTCTCTCCGGCGCTGTATGTCTCTGCCTCTATGCCTTTCTCTCTCTCTCTGCCTCTCTGTGTGTTTCTGTCTCTCCTGTACAGTCCCCATGCACACACACGTCACAATCAGACACAGGCCTTTGCTTATTTGCCTTCAGCTGTTCAGAAACAGAAGACAAAGTTTCTTTCATGGATGTTCTTTTTTGAGACCTGTGTGTCTTTGCGGTCAGACCTGGGGCATTCCAAAGGAAAGAAAGATCAACCCTCAAAGCCTCGAATTCTCCCATAATCCTGGCCGTGCAGCCATGAGCCTGGAGAGGCCTGGCTTGGAGCAGCTCCTCTGGGACACCTGTCCCTGGTGGGTGCAGGACAGTGCAAGCCACACAATGTGTCTGCGATGAACCTCCACCTGCCAGGTCTGCTCTGTGAAGTCCAGGGGCCTTTAGAAACTTAACCTAGCTCCATATACTCAGTCAGGCTGGGCCGGGCCACTCTCTGCTCAGATCTCTTGTTACGCACTTCACCGTGGTGCGCAGGCCTGAACTGGGGCAGCCAGACCGTCTGTCCAGGCCAGCCTCCTTGGCCCTCCTCTTTCCCCCACACCTGCCCACCTTACATCATTTCTTGATGGCAATTTGTTTTTCTACTTTGAGAGGTCACCCAGCACAGAGATTTGGAATGGGAATGGTCACACTGTTTTGTTTGAATTATTGCTTTGCAATTTTCCAGTTAAGCAACTGCATCTCAGTTTCCGCATCTGTAAAATGGAGACGGTAAGAGTCATGACTTCGTATGGTTTTCTGAGGATCCAAGGAGTTAATTCAAGTGAAGTACTTAGAGTAGCATATAACAAACCCAATACGTTATTAGCTTTTAAAATTTGTTGCCAATTCCCATTTCCATATCTTTGAATGAATCACGACAGGCCAGAATATAAAATTCCAGCAGCTCAGAACTGAAAGGTCTTACGATCGACTAGCCAGAACCCCTCATTTTTTAAATGAAGAAACTCAGGCCTGGTGAGATAAAATAATGAACGTATTAAAGAGATTGAGCGGCGGAGCAGATTCTGCTTAATCCAATGCTTTTTCAGACACACTCTTTGCAAATATTTCACCTTGCTCCTTATGAGAGCTCTTGGGGACTTGGGATCACTAGAAAAATCAGCACCTCTGAGTGCAGGGCTTAACACTAAAGCCCGACGACCAGCTCAGTTCATGCAGGCAGTCAGTGGGCCCCTCGAAGGGTGCTCCGAAGGCCTCAAATTGCTCCCCTATTGCTGCTGGACACGCCACCCTTCTTCAGGCCTGAGTTTTGGATAATGATTGCACTAGGAGAAAGCGAGCTCTCCTTTTTAAAAATTGTGCATAGTTCTCTGAATATACAGAAAGCACCAAACATTTTAGTGTGAGCGAGATACCTTTTCTACTCAGAAGTGCTTGGGAGCCTTAGGCCCCAGGGAGAAAATTATTTTTGAAAATGGGAAAGTGTATGGAAAGAGCAGGGGTCCCTGAAAACAAACTATCTGGACTCTCCAGTTTTGCCTAGGGCGAGCTTGACCCTGTGCTTCCAGCTGCTTCTCCTCTTCCCCTTGGCTGACTCTGCCTAGATGAATAATGGATTGGAAACGAATGTTTGGAAGCAAGCCCTGGACTGATTGGGTGACTGACCTGTGGTTGGTAACAGGCTATCCAGGTGGGTTTTGGCTGCCTGTCCCTGGTGAAAGTCATGGCTGCAGGCATCATAACCTCCCAGGTTTGAATTGGAAAGACAGGAGCAAGGTAGTCCCTCCCTTCGTCCCCTCCCCAGCCAACCCCACAGGATGCACAGCCTGGGCAGAGGTGACTCCGGGACCTAGTGTGGAGTCCTCCTCTCCCTCAGCTCCTGGCTGCCAGCAGTGCCGCTATGGCCGCCTCTAAGAGCCTCAGATAGAACTGAAAATCATCTTGCCTGAGTGAGGAGCTGGGCTGGGGGTTCGACTCAGGAGACACAGATTTCTTCATTATGGCCAATGCTACTGTGCGACTGGTGTTTCTGAGGACTGCGTTGTCCAGTCCTAGTGCACGGCTCAGGTCTGAGGTGGAAAGCAGGAAAGACGGCATGGGCCCCCTGATGTGATGTCCTGAGGAATTCCCACCTCAAGTGCATAACCTGAACCTAATTGTGAGGAAGCATCCGGCAGCCAAAATGAAGGGATGTTCTACAAATACCTGCTCTGCACTCTTCAAAAAGGCCCGCCCGAAAGACCAGCCTCATTATGAGAGCAGCTCCGGGTCTCCACTGAGACCCCGATGGCTGCCCCCCTGGACATAGAACCTCCCTTCATGTAAAATTCCTGTACTCCCTGTTCCTACCAAAGCCCTAGATGGTGAAGAAAAACAAGGACAGCCATGCTAACTCTACTTCTCTCACTTTCGGATGTGAGGAATCGCTGCTCTTCACCATGGGGAGGTGGCTGTCTAGCCAGGTCACACATAGCGTGTTTCACAAAAGCAGTTAATTGGAGAGAAAATGTTGAAGCTCTGAAAAACCAACCAACCAACCACGTTGATAGAAACTGCCACCCTCAGCACAGCTTGCTTAATGTAGCCCTGTGGTGGCAGCCTTCTGGCAGAAAGGGAAGGACATTACGCTGTGCCATCCTTGAGAAAAGGCCATATTGTCCTCTAGGAAGGTAGGGCCAGCTTCCCCATAGCTCCAGACCTGAGGCAGCCCCTTCCCAGGGCTTAATTCAGAAAATGATGCCCTTTGGGGAGGGCGTGCTCTGTGACCTTAGGTCTTAATTTCCTCTTCCGTGCAATGAGAAGGAAATATCTGTGGTCTCTTCTAACTCAAATTGTATGACTATAGTAACAGAATACAACAGATTATAAGGATATGTGTGCATTGACTGATATGTTATTGGTTTGTGATATCTCCCATAAAGTCTGTAATTTGATATTTGTAAAGTAATGGGGGTGACTTCTGTGTAAGTCTGAGCATTTCATTCATTAATCTCACTTAGAAAAAAAATCTCACTTAGAAATGACTTCATTAAGGAACCCTTTTTTATGGCATTTTTCAGATCTAGGTGTATATCTTGAACAGAAGAATGCATAGTCTATCCCTTTCACTCTGAAAAGCAGAGTCTATAAAGTGGGTATTTCTGAATCCAAACTCCAGATTCTGATGGGGTCCCACTATGATGTCCTTCACACATCTGGAAGATATAATCTTATATTTTCTGTAACTATGACCATCACATATTGGTTCCACAAAAGCAGACCAGCAGTTTTAAATGAAGTTTCAGTAACACATTGTTTTAAAATTGAATGAAACCAATAACTCTTTTCGTACATCCAAAATATGGCATGCAATATTGGGGTTCCTTGTACCTTCAAGAAGGACTTAAATGCCAGATCAAGATTCTCTGTCCTGCAGCTACAAATATTCTGTAACTGCACAACAAATATTTGCTTAGTGGTAGTTTGAAAAAAAAAAAAGTCCCTAAAATCAAATAATTACAAATTTCTGACCCTAAGTGCTCAAAAGGTAGCTGAGTATCCTGAACCCAAAAACTGGACCTTTTTTAAGTCACTGCTGCCTCTAAAATACCCCCTGTTGAGTCTCTCTAGTATATTTCTGGACTTTCTGGGTTGTCCTGTCAACTCCAGTCTCCTCTTGATTTAGAGGACTGTCCCATTTTGGGGGACAAGTAGAAGATCAATGAGAGATGTAGGCGGCTGTTGGGAGGTCACACACTCCTTATTCTGGGGATGGAGAATCTTCGTGCAGGTAGAGGTCACCACTGGCCACATAGCTTGCTAAGCAGAGCCCCGTGGGGAATGCTTGCAGATTCGCTTCCTGAGACATTGCTCTGTTCTGCATCCCCATCACTTTAGAACTTCCAGAGAAGTGCCAGAATAAGAAAGTAGGAGAAACACATTGCTCAGTGGATTTGGCGCTTTCTCTCTGTTCCTTGCTTTTGAATTTTTGGTTGTTGACCATTGTCTAGGACCATATGGCTCTCTGCTTTCATCTCTGTCTCCTCTCTAGCTCCCCACACAAAGTTGGGACTGTTTGCAAGGCTCCTTTCCATCAGTCCGCCTAGCAGCATATGACATCTTGGGGATTTGCATTTTTTTTTAGTTTAATCATTAGCTTAATGTTCGGGGGACATTAGTCATAGGAAGTTAGTCTCATTCATCCAGATGCGTTTTTGAGAGTTACAGCTCTTCTTTCTGCACCATAATGCCCCCCTTGAGCATGCCTTCTCCCATTTCCTTTTAAAAACACTCTGTTCTTCTGGAACTCTCAAATGAAGATATCAAAGCTGGAAGGAATTATTAATTCAGAAACTACATCTGAGTCTTCCAGAGGACCTGTACCTGGCTGGAGTTGTGGAGGAACTGTGCTGGTGTATGGTCAGGAAATGACTTAAACCTGATCTTCAAGGGCCTGCAATTGCTCCCCTGGAAAAAGGGGAGGCATTTCTCTTGCCTACAACCCTCTGGGGAGACCTGAGTCCAGTGTTTGCTTCTCTTTCAATGGAAATGAATGAACGAGCTTGCTCCCCAGGCTTTTGGCCAAGAGAAATGGGAACCATTCTTGGAAGCTGGGCTGCTTTTTGAGTTCTTGGGCTTTGTAAATTGCTAGACAGATGGCTGTGGAGGGGAAGGTGGGGCTCGACATGACTTTCGAAATGTTGACTTTAGATAGAAAGGAAGAAGATTTTTCCAAGTGAGCAAATGACATGCACCAACGTGCGGAGGTCGGTGTAATGATGGCTGTTTGGGGCCCCTTGAGGACATCCATCTGAGTGTAAATAGGAAATCAGAGTTGCAGAACCCAGATAGGGCAGACTGGGGCGTAGGTAGAAGGCTTTCTTGCGATACTTTTTAGAGCTTACTTTTGTTCTCTGTGTGACCTAGAGCCATTGAAAACATAAATTCAAGAGTTTTAGCATGAAACTGCTAAAGCTTTTAGAATTATGAGTTAGTGATAATTCCATTGATAATCTCATGGGGGCCCTCTTGGGGGCTTTCTTTAGAAAAGGGTAATGATAATGATATTTTTCTTGATAATGAAGTCTTCATGTTCTTAGAGTTGCCATTCTTTGCATGTCTAGGCCCCCCTTTCGATTTTAAACGTGGCTTGAATATCTTCTAGTAACCCTCCCCTCTCCAAGTTGAGCTGTTGGGCTGTTCTTGTCCCAGGCACAAAGCCTATATACTAGTTCTACACAGAGTACATAGAGAGTGTTTGCATTCTTTTTATAGCATTATAGTATGCCATTGTATGGATGCTTATTAATTTATGTAACCTGGCTGCTATTGATGGACACTTATGTTATTTCTAATACTGTTGTTGTTACAAATTATACCATGCATTCCTACCTATGTCATTCTGTATATGTGCTGGTATATTTGTAAGATAAGTCCCTAGAAATATTACGCATGGGTCAAAGGTGGGTCATTTCCAGTTTCGATAGATGCTATTGGATTGCTCTTCATAGAGATGGCTCCAATTCAGACTTTTTTCCCAGTGGTGTGTAAGAATGCCAGTATCTTCCAGCTCACTACCACAGCGTGCTACTCATCTCATTTATATCTGCCAATCTGATAAATGGGGAAGATTTCTCATTATAGTTGTAATTGCATTTTTTACAGAGAAAACTGAAGGCATTGGAGAAAACTCTGATTTCTCCAATATACTGATTTCTCCAATATAACTCCAGTATAACCATAAACAGACATGATTCCACTCTTGTCCCTTCCAACTCCCGCTTGTGGCATTGAAAATGTGTACTCCCCTCAGTCAAAGACTAGACCTTTCGTGTATATTTTACATCTAATTCCTTTTTTTATTCTCAGACAATGATTTTCATTGGTAAACCCCTTTTTTCTCCTGCATCAACCTTTCCTCCTTACAAGATTCTTTCCATTGATTTTCAAACAAGCATTAGTAGCTCCCACTCTTTAAATATCTCCTCTTGACCCTTGTACCTCCCTCCAGTTACTACCCTTATTCTCCTTCACAGCTGAGTCACATAAAAAAAAAAAATGCCTGTACAAATGCTTGTTCCTCTGCTTTCCCCTCACCGCTGATCTTCCGTATATACACACGCGCGCCTTTTTTATTCCCCAACTCCAGGCTCTTCCTGCTGAGGTCACCAGTGGCCTCTGTGTCGCTCCGCCGAATATTGACTATTCAGCTCTCATTTTTCTTCATCTCTTCTTAGTAGCATTTGTCAAGGTTGACTTCCCTTTTCTTCTGAAATACTCTCTTTTCTCGGTGTTCACGACACTGTGCTGTCTGGCTCCCCTTTAACGCGGCGTATCACCCCTCTTGGCCTCCTTTACTACCCCTCTTTTCTTACCAGGCCCTAATTATTGTCCTTCCTAAGACCATAGTATCTATTTCTTCTTACATTTTATTCTCTCCCAAAGAGAATTTATTTTACTCCCGGTGATTTAAACATCAGTTATATGCACTGGCTCCCAAATACCAGTCTCTAGCTGCAACTTCTCTTCGGAGTTCGACGCCTGCATGTCCAACTCTCTACTTTAAGTCTGCAATTCCGTAACTCACTTGCCTTTTAAATTTAAGGTGTCCAGAGCTGAAATCTCTCCCCACTCCCCACGCACACTCAAATAGTTCTTTTCTCTAGCATTTTCCATCTCTCTAAGTGGCACCTTCAGCAATATGCTTACGCCTGCCACCAATTTAGGTGTTATCCTGGAAAACCCTCACAGCTCCATTCCCATGTAAAATATGGAAACATTTATGTTTTTTAATATTTGACTTAGATCTTGATTCCACCAGTATTTCTAATGATTCTGCCTTTATCAGAGCCACATCTCTCTCCTGGGTCACCACGATGGCTTCTCGCCGATGTCCCCGTTTCCACCCTTACCCATTCATGAAACAGCAAAAGTTTCTAAGCATGCCGACTAGATAATGTTATTTCCCTTCCTAAAACCTCTTCTGTATAGGCTTCGCGTCATACTGACAATAAAATCCAAGCTCTCTGTCAAAGCGTGGCAGAGACTACCAGTGGCCTTCCTGATACTCATGCTCCCCGACAATTCCTGCCCTCCCCCCACCCCAGTAACAGAATCTGCCTGGTTACAAGATTTCATTTCCCTCCCTCCCTTGCAAACAGGTGTGGTTATGTAACAGTTTGGTCAAATAAATGTAAGTGGAAACGTTGCCTGAGAGTTCAGGGAAGGATCCTTTAAGGAAGCTTCCCTTTGCCCTGCTCTTCCTATCTTCTTCCTGTTGTTTGGTGGGAACGTGATAGCTGGATCTACACGAACCTTCTGGGACCATGATGGGACCTGTCAAACGGAAGCCATCTGCGGGATGGCAGTGTAGAAGGATGGAAGGAATCCTCGTCCTGAAGGTCAGAGAGACGTGATTCTACCCCTGGGCTGCTAATCTCTGGGTTTCCTTAATGTGTTTTTCTTCATGTCACTGTTATTTTGTGCTTTGGTTGCGCAGCTGAACTTAATTTTAACCGACCACATGGCTCAGAAGGCCGTGTGCGACGACCTGGCCCCGGCCTCCCTCTTCGACCTCACCTGGTGTGCCTGTCCCGCCGGCTCAGCGTCTACTCCCCTCACTAGATACTGTCCGTCCCTTGAACCCCTTCCCACCTCGGGCCCTTTGCACCTGTCGTGCCGCTGCCTGGAATGCTTTTCTACCTCCTCGCCTGAGTAAATGTCACTTACTTGGAGAGGACTTTTCTGATTCTCTGATGTAAATTATGTTTCCTGTATCTTTCACACCATTAATTTTTTCTTCACAATACGGATTCCCATTTGAAATGGCACATTTATTTGTGAGGGTTTTTTTTTTTTTTTTTAATGTCTGTCTTCCTACCATGGCAAAATCATGTCTATCCTTATACTCAGATCCTAATTCTAGGCCAGGCATCTACTCAGATAGTAACCACATAAACGGAAGAAAATGTAGAGTACAGTTTAGAGAGTGGGATCAGGAATCTAAGAGTGTAGATTTCATCCCAACTCTTACTAGCTGTGTGACTTAACCAAGTTACTTCACCTCTTTAAGCCTCATTTTACTGATCTTTAAATGAGGCTAATAGTTGAATATTCCTGAGGGGACTGTGGTAAAGATTAAGTGACCAAATAAAACTAAAGAATTCAACATAATGCCCTTCGCAGAGGAAATGCTCAGTATACAGTAGCTATTATTAATGAATAAATGAAGAAATCAATGAAAAAAGCCAAGGTCATTTTAGCATCTTGTTATCTGACCCAGGAAAGAGACCAGTGCTTCAACAGTGGTCTTTATCTGCTGAGGTCACAATGCCTTCAGCCAAAGGACAGCGGAAATATTGTTTGTCACGGGCCTTTTGAACATTTACCTTGACCCTTTTGTAGGGGCAACCCAAACGATCCTGCTCCAGCAAGGCCCACCCTGAGCCTTTGATAGATATTCCTCTGGCTTCTACTGTACTTTGATGCACTCTCCTGGTGCCTGCCCCCAAATCCTGAACTATTGGTCTTTAAGTCCACGTCTTACCTTCCCCGGGGGGCACCAGGCTCTCCCATGGTGGCCGTGTTCTAGGTCCTTACCCTCCTAACTCCTCCTCTGCCTAATGAGTAAAATCTTTCTCAAGGTGAGGTTTTAGTCTTTATTATCAAATGAGAGTGAAAACCAAAACACCAAGAAGTGAAGAATGTGGGAAGGGAGGGAAAGGTTGTCTTCCTGTGTATAAATCACTCCTCACCCAATTGCTTCAAACCCTTGCAAGATTTGGAGAAACCACCCCAGAGTTTGTTTTGACTCTATTAGGGAAATGCCAAAGCTGCAGTTTGGAAAGGCTTCAAACATTCCCCAGATGAGCCATCTTTCCGTTTATAAAGTACTCCAAAGTCCCGAATTCGGTAAGAGTGGGGCCGGACACACGTACACATGCACACACAGCCACACCACAACCCGCTCTGGATTCGCTGCAAAACTGGCCTGAACATTCAAGAGAATACTTGAATAATACTTAGCTACCTCACTGGGGTGTTGTTAACGATTAATTACTTAATGTTTGTAAAACACTTTGCAGATGTAAAGTGCTTGTATAAGTGCTAAGTATTATTATTATTAAGCAGGAGTTCTATGGTTTGGCTGAAAATATTTTTTGTAATCACACATTTAACTATAAATAAATCAACTTTATTTACAAGAGGGTTTTCCCTTTTAGCATCACTTCCTGGTTATTATCACTTAACTAATTTCTTTGATTTTCATTTGGGTTACAAATAGAGCTGCCTCATCCTGAAAACCTCTGTCTTTCAGATAATTTCAAGAATGTCCTAGGAAAATATATTCCCAAGGACACTGTTCATTTCCTCAGGAGTGAGGCTAAGTGTGCATTTCTTCAGCAAGGACTTTATACCTACCCAGTCTCCAAGGCCTTCTCTGTAGAGTTCCTGTCTCATTTAGTTCTAAACTGAAAAAAAAAATGTATACAGAACAGTAGCCTGTCAAATAGATCAGTAGAATAGATTTGATGATGCTAATAACAGTCATAATAACAAAAATAGGGATTGGAGGTCTTTTGGTTTCATTTTTTACTTTCCTGTCTTCAACCTGTCTTTGTTCTTTGGAAGAGTGTGAAGAGGTGGGGGCAGTGGCTGAGGAAGAAGCAAGTGGCCTCTGTGGCACAGCGACATGCAAACTGTCCAGTGGAAGAGCAGCCCTAATGAAGTGCTAAACTGTCTAAGTCCATAGCAACCTGCAAGGAAAGTTCTTTCTTCCAGTGCCTTAGGCAATTCCATGGAAGTCACGCCGGATCTTTAATGAACTTAGTAGACTATAAATCAACACGGGATATGACACTGGGGAAAGGGATGAAACAGAAGAAAGCCAGAGAGTGAAGGCTCCTGTTACTCCCTTCCAAAAAGCACACTGTGTTTTTGAGGGACCATATTCTTTGGCGTGTGTGTGCGTGTGTGTGTGTTTGAAGATATGGTTGGACAGTGGCTATTTTTAGCAGGGGCTTAAATCGTCCAGATGTTGGATCGGTACCATGCAAAGGTTACATCCTTAATGTGTAATTCTAGGGTAGGTGGGAACAATCAGGTTGAATTACTGACATAGTGAGGAAATGAAAAGTCAAACTGCTGACCATGCGTATTTTATATTATTTAATTAAAAGTTGATAACGGTATATGAATGAACCACAAATCAGATAAAAATGGCAGCATTTTCTCATATTTAACACATATTTGACTTGTGGTTATATGACAATTTGCCAGGTCTATGATGTCTCCAAATAGAAAATCAGGAGTGTAATTAAAAAATACTGCCGGGGAGAAGCAATATTCCCTCCAACCCGAGCAGAGCTAATCGCAGCCACAGTTCCCATCACTGTTATTCCTGCTTAATGAGACTCTCCTCTATTTTCTGCTTTATCTTGAAATAAAAAAGGGAAATCATCAGAATTTTTATTTTAAATATACCATGTGCCTTTTATAGAAATAAAGAGAATGGATGGGTTATGAATTCTGTGTGTCAAGATTCCCTATTTATTCTTTTTAATGAAGCCTCATTAAAAATCCAGCAGCCAGTCATTCAAAGTTGTCTCTCAGAACAGAACTGATAATTCGCTGGATTAGCTTTAGAGTTTTTGGTTTCCTCAGATGAGCAGTTGTGGGGAGTGTGTCCGTCCGCGCTTCTTCGGAGTCACTGAACTAGCTATTCTGAATGGTGCAGAGCACACCCCCAGTGAGCCCAGTCTCTTCGGCGCCCATTCAGACGCACCGGGTGCAGGCAGAGTGCGGTGCCGTCAGACCCTGAACCCGCACCGCAGCCGAAGCCCCAAGTCTGCGACTCTCACCGCCGGGCCCACTTGGCTTTTCGACCAAGTGAGGAAGACGGTGGTGTATTTTCTACTTTCTAATCTTTAATTATTTGATGATTCGGCTCATTCACTCACTCTTTCCTTGGAAATTTTCACAAAAAGCTCTCACTGTGCCTTGGTTTTTCTGTTAAAGGGGGAGAGAAAAGTACATACATTTATTCAATGACAAATTATAAATAATTATTTGATATTTCAGTACCTTTTGACTTGTGCAAGACTTTGAGGTGTTTCTGCATTAGAATCTGGTCTCACACTGCCACTATCCACACTTCCTCTATCCTTAGTCAGAGTAAATCTCCTACTCTTTGAATTAAAATCTTACATCTTATCCATCATTTCTGAAAATTAATAGATTGTTTTAATGGTTTTTACTTAAGGGTTCTGCTTGGATCCAGGACAAAGAATTTGGTATTTTATCAATAGAGAGGGGCTTCAATTTATAGGCAAAGGAAAAGTATAGAGGTTGGTGATTCCAAACAGAGAACCCAGCCCATGTCCTTGTGTCCTGAGCTAGCCTAGGGACAGAGATGCCCGTGAAGGGTGGAAATCCAGGAAGGAGGGTCTGGGGCCAAATCATCTGGGCAGACTGATTATCTGAGTCAGCATACCGGGTACAGCTGGGCATTGAGGGGATTTGGGAAACTGGTCCCATCCAGTCCAAAGATTGATTTGAGGGTGATAACAGAATGCATGTGGGGAGTCAAGAACACAGCGGAACTGGGCGGGGGGGCATGCTTCAAGGGAGGAATTCAGAGCTAAGGCTATTTGGTGAGTGTGGAAGAGAGAGTTCCCATTCCCCCTGAAATACTGCCCTGTGGCCATTGAGACAATGTTCTCGGTAGATTAAAGAATTTTCAAAAGGTGTGGCAGGAAGTGGGAGGATGAAACCCACTCAATTAAGTAACACTGTGGCACGTACTCACATTGCCAATAGGAAATAAATATAAACGTAGTCCGAAGAAAAAAGCAGGGTCGGGGTTACTCTGTGCCGTAAATTTTAAGATATTCATGTTCTAACATTTTAGCATCTCTAGGATTGGTTTGCACCTCACAATTGACGGCATTTTGGATTTAATAATATATGGTTTAGCACGAATGCCTTTCATGAAGGCATAAGAAAGAGATGTACCTCTGGCCATGAGCACCCCTCAGCAGATGTGAGGGGCATAGGTGTGCTTTCGCTGGCTTATGCACTGGGCATATTTTGAATATGGCCCTTTTACTGATCACAACGATTTTTCAGATGAAGTTTTAGGAATGTCTCACTCAGATGCTGGATCTCAGCTTCCTCTTTTCTGACGTTACCACGCATTGCTTCTCTTTTTTTTTCATTTTGACTTATATGTATTTAGAAAAAAGTGGAGATGGCAAGAGATCAGGTTAAATGTCAGCCCCTCAGCCAGGCCTTCCCAGACCACCAGCAAATAACCATCACATCACCCTATTTTATTCTCATCATAGAACTTACGCTTTTCTGATAATTTTCTATTAATTCACTGGTTAATGTTGTTTATGACTCATCTTCTCTGCTAGAATGTAAGCTTGGAAAGGGCTTTATTCACTTACATACCCTCTGTGCTTAAAATAGCGCCTGGCATCTAGCTGACTCTTCGTAAACACTTGTGAATGAGTAAGTGGATGTATGACCTTGAAAAGCATTGGACTCTTCCCTGGAGAGTTAGGGCTCCCTTGAGCAAATATATATAATGAGAATTATATCTAACTAATGTGTTTTAGGGTGTCTTGTGGGTTCCTCTGCCTTTCCCATATATCTTTTAATGAAATAAAAAACTTTAAGAATCTGTGATTCTGAGTCCTTAAGACAGCAACCCCTAAAATATAGCTTGAGATTTTCCAGAATCTTAAATTAAAGCCTCCCCATCTCCCTGTCTGGGCTTATGCATGCTGATCCAACTTCAAATCAGCTGACAGCTATTATTCACCCTGAAATTAAAAAGCAAGAAAACAACCGCTCTTCTTGCAAACAGACATTCGTGAAAAGTTTTGTTCTTGTTATTTTGGCTGTGGTCTGTCTGAGTGATCCATATTTATATGGTTATAAAATATCTCTCACATGTTTAAAATAGATTTATAATGAATGTTACTCTAGTAGTTATAATTACTAAGGTTATCACTTCAACAAATTTAAACCCACTGAAAATACTATCCAAGGAAATTAATCTACCTCCACATACAGGCAACTCTCAAAATAGCTCACTTATTGCCTAGAGATGGAAATCATGCTAGGAGAAATTGTGAAAATGGACATGAGTCATAGAAGCAACTTTTAGCTTAACCTACATTAATCCCTTGAATAAGCATCACTCTCAGAATGAAAATTAACCTCTTTGATTTTAGCAGATCAACTCCCATTATGCCTTCATTCCAAGTTAAAAGCAAAAATGTAAACAAAACCTGTTAATGTTTTGAGTGTGTGTGATGCAGAGTCATTCAGGAATTATTTAAGGAATGCCTCTTGCTAAACGTAAGAGCAATTGGAAAGGCAGGTGTCTGTAAGGAGAATTGCTCTCACTTGATCGTGTTAGGGCCATCTAGATGCTGGCAGGGGGCCTTGTCATGCTGGGAAACAGTGGCCTAGAGGGTGTCATCGTCATCATCTTTAGTGTGATGGTTCAAGGATGTGGGGTGCTACTCATGTGGGTCAGCAGTGTTTGTCGTTCCCTCATTCTGAAACCCTTGCCCTTCTTTGTCCCGCTTAGTGAATTTGTCTGACCTGTGATGACCTAGGCTCATTTGCTCACCAACCCTTAACTGAGCATCTACTATATTGCAGATGGTAGGCTGGGTTCTGGGGCTACTAAGATAGAGAACCCGATGTTCCCGTTCAGACAGCGCAGGCATGTCCCTGGCTTTCCTGACAATATTACGGCAGTGTGAAAATGATGCTGGGGCGTCTGAACCAGGAGTGCAAAAAGTGTCATCGTATGCCTGGAACGTGTCTTATTTTCAGGTGATTGAAAAGTGGGGTATAGACCCAGCTACCGAATGATTGACAGAAGCTTCTCTTTTGATCTAAATGTTTCCATCTTAAAGAGACATGACGGTTGGGGTTGGTGGGTAATTGCTTGGGCCCCTGTTGGTTTGCTTAGATCTACAGCCAGGGTAGGAATGTGTCATCGTCTCCATTTTGCCTATTCGGAACCTGAGGTTTAGAGAAATTGTATTAGGTTCCTGTGGCTGCTGCAACAAATTATCATTAACAGGGCAGCTTAAAACAACGGGAACTAATTCTGCTACAGTTTTAGAGGCCCAGAATCTGAAATCAAGGCATTGGTAGGGTTGTGCTGCCCCTGGAAGTTCTAGAGGAGAGCCCATTTTTAGCCTCTTCCAGCTTCTACTGCTTGCTGGTATCCCTTGGCTTGTGGCTGCGTCATTCCCGTTTTTACCTCTGTGGTCACACTGCCTCCCTCTCTTCTGTTTGTGTGTCTGTTCTATAAAATAAAAATGTGTGATTTCATTGAGGGCCTATGTGGATAACCCAAGCTTTTCTCCTCATCTCAAAATCATTAACTTAATTATATCTGCAAAGATCCTTTTTACTAATAGGGTAACATTCACAGGTTCCCGGGATTTGACATGGATTATCTTCTTGGGAGCCATTTTTCCGCCCTCCGCAGAGGTTAAGCCTTTGTCCCGGGGTAGGAATCTGGCAGAGACGGGGTTTGAACACAGCCAAGTTCTGATTTAGAATCCAAGAATCCACTCTCTTACACCTTTCCACTGACTCTCTGGAAACCATGTGGGCGCTCGAGTGATGACGAAGTTTTCAAGGCAAAAAGACATCCAGCATGAAGAACTAGGATGCAGTTTTTGTTGATAGAAGTGTTTTATTACCATTCCCCTCCTGATTCATTTAACAAGGATCAGCCAGTGTTTCTAGAGTATCCGAGCTGTTCCAGGCTCTGCGCTGGTGCGGAGACTCAACAGTGAGCAAAACAACCAACACTCCTCTCCTCCCAAGCTCACTGTTTGTGGGGAGGGGTGGTGTGGGGCAGAGATCGATACAAAGAGACACACAAATGAATGTGTGATCACAAACTGAGAAGGAAAGGGAGCTACAGAGCAAGGAGAGCTGACCCAGGCTGGATGTGAGGAGAACTTTTTCCTGAGGAAGTGATGTTTGAGCCCGATTTGAAAGCTGAGTAGGCAGCAGGGAAAAACATTCAGAGAGATGGAATGGCATCTGTAAAGGCCCTGTGACAGGAGAGTGAATCAGCTTCTTAGGAACTGAAGTAAGGCTGGCGCGCCGAGTAAGGCAACCTTGTCAATATGAGCGTTTGTTTCTATGTGTAGTGACTGGGCACGGAGGAAGACTCAGGGAATTACCTTATGTTGCCACGTTCCTTGAGGGAAGAGAATGTGTTTTGTTCATCTCCGGATGCTCTGGCCCAGCATGGTGTCTGCTATAGGGTATGTGCTCAATGCCGTGCTTGTTGATTGGCTTAATGAGCCGGAGAAATAGCCATAGTCCTGCTTGCTAGACATTCTTCTTCCAGACCAGGGGGTCAGGGGGTAGCCCAGGATATTGTGGGCATTGCTTACATCCACACCACTGTCCCATGTGAGCAAAGGGCTGATGAGGGAGCCTGCAGGCAAAGCCTTCGTGCACATAGCTGTGGAAAATATCCGGGAACGCCGCTGGCCCGAGGAGAGAAAGCTGAGATAATAAAGCCCCAGACAGCTCACTCAGCCCTCTGCCCCAGGGGTGTCCAACCTTTTGGCACCTCTGGGCCACTCTGGAAGAAGAAGTGTTGTCTTGGGCCACACATGAAATACACAAAACACTAATGAAAACTGATGAGCAAAAGAAGGTCTTCGGTAAATTTACGGTTTTGCGTTGGGCCGCATTCATAGCCACCCCGGGCCGCGTGTGGCCCGCCGGCTGTGCTTCATCCCCGGCGCTGACCTCAGTGACCATGTCTTGAGGCCGTGGCAGCAGTGCCCTGCGGGTTCTGCTGCCTCCTGTGAGGGGAGTGAGAATGGGAGGCCTTCCTGCCAGCTGACCTTGATCTGTTGCTTCATTTTTCATGGCGCAGCACCGGAAAAGAGCTGGCTTTGGGCCTTCAAAGAGGAGACAGGCCCTGAAGAAGGTTTTCCCGTCTCCCACTCTAAGAGTCTACCTTGTTGGCCACTCGCTGACTGGGCCGCCTCCGGCCGGAGGAGCTGGGGGCGACGTACATCGTTTCTGTGAGCATTCATTGACCTTCTTTGTCTGAGGGGGAGCAAATTTTATTCCTGTACGAAACCCACTCAAAAGGACAAGGCCTCAAAGATTGCCTTAACACCCATTCATTGAGAGCTCTCATTGGGATGAAACCTGGCTGGTTGTTCTAGTCACACAAATGCCGTGGAGATCTTACGGGCAAGCAGATGCAGGCCCTCAGAGGTCTGTGCCTGTAACGGCCGCCATTCCAGACAGACAGCTCTCGGGGCTGACAAACTGTGTCCGGGATAATGCCAACCCCGTGCAGTGGTGTCAACTCAGAGATGAGTATTACTTTTTAAATTCAGGCTCAAAAGAGAAATTCTGGGGCAACCCGTGACCCCATGACCCCTGCGACTATCTTTTTTCTATCCCTTCCTTCCTTTTCCCCCTCCTTCTCTCTTCTCTTTATTCTTGAGACGGGATGTGGCACTGAGAATGGGCAGTGAATCCGGAGAGTTCTGGACCAGGCTCTGGCGCTGAGTAGCTGTGCCACCCGGGACACGTCACGGTGCCTCTTTAGGCCTCAGTTTCCTCACGTGTAAAATGGAGCCCTGGGCCCCCTGAGGACCCTTGACGGGCCCACCTCACATCCCTCTTACCTCTGTCCCCGCCAGTCAGTCCATTTTTCCCTCCACTACCCACAAGGCCCTCGTCTTCTCTTTCTAATAGTATTCTAAACTTACACCACTTTTCTCCTCTTCCCCCTCTCTTCCTTGTTCTTTTGGGGAACAGAGGATGACAAGTCAGATTTGGTGTTTGTCCTCTTTTGGACAATAATGGAGCGCTGTCTAAGGCCCAGTGGATAAGAGATCAGGTGTAATTCTAAGAAGAAGGGTTTGCACTACTTTGATTAGGACAACCTTCTCCATGATATTATAGGCTGGTGGGAAGCCAGGGACTGTCAGAACGTGCCGGTTCCTGATATAAAAAGGAATTGGAAAGAGAGGGACCACAGGAGGCATCTCTTTCCGTTTCTTAGTGTGTTTTTATTTATTTCCCTGTCAGGGCACAGTCCCCACAGCTCTTTCCCAGAGGGAGGCCCAGAGACCCCCCAGCCGTTTCTCCTCGTGGAGCTCCGACCTCTCCCCCAACAGCGGACAATGTTGGGTAAACTCGCAGGAGGCCCTCTCCCCCCTTTCATCTGTTCCTCCAGATTATACCTTCTTTCTACTTTGTTTCACAAAGACAAGACCACCTTAGAATGTGCCTTCTTCCAAAAGAGCATTTGGCAGCTTTCTCCCAAGCCTGAGGGGAGACTGAGAAGTGGTTTCTTCTTTTTTCTAATACAGGTATTAAGCTGACTTAATATTCACTTACTCTGAAAAATCCCACTTCACAGAAACATTTTTTAACATGAGCCAAAGCGTTTCTCCCTAATTCAGCACAATTGCGCCTGGTTTATATCCATTGATGTTAAATGATTTCCCGTTTAATATCAATTGGAAATGGCTGATTTCCTACCCCAAACAGTACTTAATGTCAATTATGGCAGGCAGGGCAGAGCTGTTTTTCAATTAACTCCACCACTCCGTTTTGTTTGCCGGCGAGTGGTGCAAAACACACGCACACAGAGCCACTTTATGGAACAGTGATGGAGGACTCAGTATTGATTTTCCTCCCCATCCTTGACTGCTGGTTTGGAAGGTGTTTGTGGGGTGGGGGTGGGGGTGGGTGGGGTGGGTGGAGGGAACTTACCTTCTCTGTTTTCCCCAGGGACCAGTCTTGGTTTAATGGGGACCTGTGTTTCCATCAGAGAACCCTCTGGTGTGTTGATTACCAGAACTTGTTTGGGAAAGTATAACCCTTAGCTATAAATAGTCTGGCTAGAAAAGAATTCACAGAACTGCGGAAGGGGGTATGGATTAATAGAGAGAACGTGACTGTCATGTGGATTCTTTAGTAATTCTCAGAGTGGCTGGGTGTGGCTGCAGCGTGAGGCAGAGAATGGCAGCTGATATTTATTGAGTACCCAGTACTCTGGGTCGGCAATGTTAGTTTGAATCCTCTCAATAGCTTGTAAGAGATAGTGTATACCTGTTTCATAGATGTCCGTATCTGAAACCGATATGATTGTCTAATGCCATCGAGCTAGCTATTCAGCAGTTGAAGCTGGAGTTCAAATCCAGGGCCGACTGACTCTTATCTCATGGACCAGTTTTCCATTCTAATGAAACGAATGGAATCCCGTGGTTTCTCGTTTCCTTGGTCTAGGATCCAAAGCTTCACACAGTCTTTTCTCATGGTTCCTTATGTTTTCCCACCTCTCTCTGTGTGGAAGGCTATGCTAATTCCTACCTATGCTAATTCCACACCTTTCAGGGATTAGCTTGAGTTGCCTATGAAATGTTTCTTGACTGCACTGGCCACCTGAGGCACTTCACTCTGAACTTTTTCAGCATTTCTGTACTAAGATCCTTTGCTAATACTGTGCACACAGGACTGCAGGAAAGTTTCTTGAGAGCAGAAACCATGCAGGAAAGAGCTTTGGGTGAGGGGACTCATGGGTCTGAGCTGGAATCCAGTTAGGTCATTTTCCTACCTCACTCCTTCTGCATGCAACAAAGATATATTAAGTGCCTACTGTGTGCCAGGCATGATGCTGGGAGATGTGGGTACTAAGGAGCCTGTATACTAGTCGAGGGAACAGACACTGAAGGGGCAGCTTCAGTGGAGTGTAAGAGTTTCTGTGGGGTTGCCCAAGACAGAGGCGCTTAGCTCAGTGGTGAGGGAGGTAGGGGAATCAGAGAAGTTTCTTTGCCTTGGGCATCTGGAGTGAGTTTGGAGGCTGTGGTTATACAATAATAGGATGGGTCAGAAAGGGATGGGAACCTGAGGGAATGTTTTAGTGCAGGAGTCAGCAGCTTCTTGAGTATTGATATCACTGGGTCTGGCAGGTTTTTGAAACTCTTAAGGCTCAGTCTTTCACCTACATGTTCATCATAGGGATGACGTAAGGATCAGTAATAGCATACATTTAACTGAGTCCTCACTCTGAGCCTTGGGTAGTTATAAGCGCTTTCCTTGTATTAACTCATTGAATGCTCATAATGATTTTATGAGGTAGGCTAGTATTATGCTCATTTTACAGATGAGGAAACTGAGTCACAAAGAGTTTAATGAACTTGTCCAAAGTAACTAAGCTGGCAAGAGGTAGGGCTGGATTTCAGACCTGGTGGTCTAGTTCCTGAAGCTAACCTTTTAGCCATTAGTCTATGCTGTTTCTTGAATGAACAGCTGCATATGAATCACAGAGCACAGTGCCTGAATAGAGCAGTCACTCCATTAATAGTTATTATCCTGGTTTCTACATTTTTTAAAAAAGCCTTCTTTTCAGAAAGGTAAGTCCTCTCCTCTTTAGAACCCCACTTTCATGGGTATGAGACTGTGCTAGCTACATGGTGAGTCCCTTTCCCCTCCACTTTGGGACCTATTTCAATGCTCTGCAAATAGAGAACATACGAAACAGAACATTGGGATAAGTGCTTGTGCAGAAGAAGGTTGCCAGCCAGATCAAGAAAAAGTGAAGCGTCTTATTTAAAAGGTTTATTGGACCTCAGAATGCTGAGTATTTCTTGTCTTAATATTACCAATGGGTGGACACTCTTTTCTTGGCTACTCTTTCTAAGATGGTTTGGAAATGAGCATTCGGCGGGCAGGACATGTCCTCTTGAGCTCTCAGAATCCAGAATAACTCATGTAGTTTTGAGGTCGTTTGGGTGTCATACTGCCTAATATAAGTTAAGGTTTTCATACTGACCAATTTATTTGGAGGCACTATCAGATGCTAGTGCAGGGGTTGACCCCATTAGTTGAAAAATACAGTATATTATCCAAGCAGTGCCCCTATGAGCACTTAAAGATGCACCATGTTTTGCCATGTATAATGCATGCTATGTTTTTGGCTCAAACTTTCAGGAAAAAAATCTTTCATTTAAATTTTTTAATTCAGTTTTTTATTTATTTGTATTTAGAAACAAAACCGATTATCATATTCCAGGGTATTATTTTGCATATGGATATCATTATTGCTTTCTAGAGTTACATTTTTTAATGCATAAGCATAAATAAAAGAATTAAAAACACTTATATAGATACAGACTTTGTACTACCCATGTATAATGCAAATCCTTATTTTTCCCTCAAAAATTTGGGCAAAAGGTACACATTATACATAGCAAAATACAGTCCCTTTTACTTCTTTCCCCTTCCCATGTCTTCTGTTGACCTACATAAGACATTCTGTATATCATACATGTGTCTGAGATATTTGGGTTTGTATAAAAATATATGGGATTATTTAATAGGACTGTTTGATGGGAATTTGGGTTTTCTTTGGAATTCTTATAGTTTTAGGTTAATTTACATTTTTAAAACTTAAGGTGGAGAAGCCAAAGAACCTACATGCATAATCCATGGACATGAACTAAGTAGGGAGGGGGAGATTGCTGGGGGGGGGGGGAACCAGGCGGAGTGGGACAAGAGGGGAAATATTGGGACAACTGTAATAGCTTAATCAATAAAATTATACTTTAAAAATTGTTTTGAAAATAAAAATCTATTAAGAAACTTAAAGTACTTAAAGTCATTCATAAATTCTAGTCATGATTATTTTACTCTATGCTTTTGAGTTTTTAGGATCAACTTTAAACATTTTCAAAGGGAAAGAGAATAAAAGAGAATGACATAGGGAGGAGGGTGGGACTCAAGGCCTCTTAATAAGTTATGGAGTCAGAATAGTATTGTTTTTTTAAAAAAAGGTACCAATATAACTCTTCTGTAGTAATTTCTAGCCTAGACAAACAAAGAGAGCTCTGCTGTTTGACATTAGACAGTATTTATGGGCATTATCCCATCCATCCTTGCAGTGTCTCAGAATGTCATGAGAATAAATATCTTCTTGAATTCAGGCTGGCTCAAGGTCGATGCTCAGAAGGCAGACCTTTGGACTCCTTTTTACTACATATCTGACTCCCAGTGGTTGTCCTGTGCCTTGATTGAAAGCATCCTTTGCTAGGGTGGGGCTTTCAGAATTGTGAAGAATGGACAAGAAGAGGTTTATGAAGAAACGAGAAGTTTACAAAGAATGCCTACTACGTGTTCAGTACTGTGCTAGGCAGATTTTAAACACCTTCTTAATTGCGCCAAGGAAGTCCAGCTCTACCCCTTATGGGGCTGCCCCTTTGGTGGGTGTGGTCTTTACAATAGTAGGTGACAATTAAGAGAATCCCAGGCCTTGCCAAACAAACAGTTATTCTGCACAATCTGGGGTATCAAGGCCACACTACCATATCCACCTTACACATATGGCGGAAATACGATCTCAAGGTCCCTAAGCAGAAATGCGTGACATTTCGTTCAGATCTCTCCTTGGTGCTTTTAATTTTTCACCTCCAAGAGTATCTAATCCAGCTGCTAATTAAAGGAAAAATAGAGGCAGCAGATGAGAAGTGTGACTTTTTTTTTCCTTTCAAAGCGATTTAAACCTTTGGAAGGTACACAAATGTAGTCCTATTATTCAAGTTAATTTATAGTCCTTCCCCTGTCCACCACAAGGAATTTATGAACCTGGAAGAGCTGGAAGTCCCCTGGCAAAGTAAACAAACTGTAACTCAGGGTTGCATACTTCCAAGGAGCCTCTTTCAGCAGGTTTTATTCTCACACCAGAGGTGAAAAGATAATTTGGTGAGCTGTACTTTGTCTCGTTGGGAGCAGCCAAGAGCCTGCCTGCATGCTGCAGGGAGAGTGGGGCTGACTAGGCAGCCATCTGTGGGTTAACACATAGTGGCTGCCATTATCCTGGTGACAACGATGAGGACAGTAAGAGCTGGCATTTACTGACCTGTGGCCATGAGTCATGTACCACACTATGCATTTCAGCCTGACCACAACTCTTTGATATAGACACTATTATTATCTCCATTTTACAGATGAGGAAACTGAGGCGTTTTAGATGTCTGGATATATATTTTTTTGCCACATGCAAAGTCAGAATGTGACCTACAAAATTTATCTACAGATGGGGCATTCAGTGCAGAATGGGCTCTGGCTTGGGTAGGGGAATGGAATTGGATAGTGTTGTTGTTTTTTTTTTCAGGGGGAGATTTCTTGTCCTCTCTTTGTATCCCCCGTCTTCCCCAGACAGTGAGTACTGGACTGAGAGTCGGGAGGCTGGTATTCCAGTCCAAGCCCTAGAAGGTGCTGCTACCTGTTCCTGGACAATCCCTCCCCCTCTTCTGGGCTCCGTTTTCTTATTGATATAATGAGAAGGACACACAGGAAGCTGATGTCTAGGGCCCGTGGCTCTCAATTTCAATGGCTTCAGGATTCTATGAACCAAGACAATCGATCTTTGCCTTCCAACCCCTCCCTCCTCCACCCTTGTGTGTGGGTCAGTGATGCTTCTCGTGGATGTGCAAGGCACTGAAAAGAAAGAAAGTTGGTTTTTTTAATGTGCTGTATACCAGACGACCTTGATGTGATGGACTGTGGGATCCGGTGACACTGCACACTCAGTACTATTCAACACTTTGCCTGAAAGGGAGGAAGGAATGGATTTATTGACTTGTGACTTTGACTCGGGCCCGTGTATCAGGCCTGTTATTATGTGGAATGATTAGGCTGTAGTGGCAGGGACAAGTTAAACTAGAACAACAAAAGACCTCCTTAACCTTTACCTGGACACAAGGCCATTCATAATGACTTGCATGGTTTGGAAAACTAAGTCTCTCCTGGAGCACCCAATACTTTTGCAGCCCCAGCAAATGAGCAGGGAGGGGGAAGATGGATGGGTAAGGGGGATGAAATGTAATCCAGTTCTGCATAGTCTTGTTTAGAATGCTGAGTTCAGGTCCGTGTCAAAAAACAGCAATGACTTAGAGATCACCATCGTTTTCTTTGGCTTGAAAAGGAATTTGAAACCAGATACAATGGTTGCTTACTGAGAAAACTTCCAACTATTTGTTATCCACTAGAGCAAATTATGCTGTTTCTGAAAGATATTTTCCCTCTTGAAGGAACTGCATGCCTTCTATTAATGTGAAAGGAACTGTATACATAGAGTTTTCTCACACACACACACACGCACACACACACGCACGTACATACACACACACTATCAAACACAAGGTCTCCTTGAAAAGCTAAAATATCTGCAACCATCTCAGACTTCTCTCACTTTGGAAAGAAACTCTTCCCTTCTAGCTCAGCTCCCTGGCTCGGCCAGAGGAGCCATATCTTTTGGTGGAATGACTACAACATCAACCACTTACAATATTGGGTAGATGGGGCTGTCTAGTAAGATACCTTCTCCTAAATATTAAGTTTTGACTGAGCTGGAAAGAACAAAAGAATTAGAGAATCGAAGTATTAAGTTCGAAGAGACTTTATTGTTCACCTAACCCAAGGGTAAACAGACTCTTTCTTTAAAGGCCAGATGGTAAATACTTTAGGCTTTGCAGGCCGGTCAGTCTTTGTCACAAATACTCAGGTCTGCTGTTATAGCAAGAAAGCAGCATGGACAATACATAAACAAGTGAGCATGGCCGTGTTCCATAAACTTGACTTAGAAAAACAAGTGACAAGCCAGATTTAGCCCACAGGCTGTAGTTTGCTGACCCCAGTCTAATCTATTGATCAGATGATAAAGACTAAAGCCCACAGATGGGAAGAGGCTGATTCAGGGCCAACTCAGCCAGCTATAGCCATGAGACTAGGCCTGGAGATTCATGAAGGGGGATCAGATGCTTAATTCCAGGGTCTCTGGTCTGGAGGCTTCCTTCAATCTCATGGTCTTAGTCTACTTGAACTCATTAATATTCTAAAGCAATTTGTTGTAAACATTAATTTATGAGCTACAATGTGGAAACCGAGCTTGGTTAATGTAAAGGTCATGACTTGGGGTGAGCTGAGAGGGGTGTGTGTGTATATTGGTGACCTTGAAACCGAACACTCCCTCACACGCATCATCCAAGTAGGACCTGACCACATCCATGGATTTACATGGGCCCGTATGGGCAGAAATGTAAATCCTTTCCATCACTGGGGCTCAGATTTAGGCACACACGCCTGGGGGAATTCAGGGGAGGTTTGGTTCAACAGATATGAGATTACAGAAGAGGACAGTGGGGCTTTAGGAGAAACACAGATACACCTGTGTGCAAGTGCGCACACACACAGTGAGGAAGTTTGGTAGAAGTGGCCCAACTTGACCAATTTGGGGAAGGATGGTACAAACACTTTCTTGCTATTCTGTAGAGAAGCTTTTCTTCTACTCTGCCCACTCCTCTGTGGTACTACAAGGACTCTAATCTTGAAGGATCAATAGTGTCATGTTAGAGGCTGCCCTTTGAAGCAGGCCAACTTGTCCGATTGCCTTGGGGTGAAATTTGAGAAAGAGCTTTCCTCCATCTGTGTATTATGAACATTGAAAAAGGTACAGAGAAGTTGGAAGAATTATACACACTGACCTCCAAGTTTCAACAGTAGTTACTTGCTCAATATGTAAATATTTAACCACACACATGTTTATATATACACATACATGCACACATACATGTACTGAACCATTTTGAAATTAAGTTGCAGGCATCATGACACTTCACCTAAATCCTTCTGAATGCACTTCCTAAAATGGAAACAGTTTTCTAAATAACCATGTTACCATTACGATATCTAAGGATAAATTTTTAAGTCTCCAAGATGTCATTTGTAGGTAGTTAAATTTCGGTACCAGGATGCAATCAAGGTTTACGCATTACATTTGTTTGTAATATTTATTTAGATTCCTTTTATTTACAAGGTCCAACAGCACCCTTACTTTTTTTAATAGTAGAGATTTTCTTCTGAAGATCACAGGACAGCTGTCTCATACAATATCCCATCATCTGGATTTGCTTGATCATTTTCCCTTGGTGTCATTTGATTTGTGCCTCTGTGACCTGTTATTTCCTATAACTGAAGTTAGCACTAAAGGCCTTGCGGGATTCCCATCAGACCAGAGTGTCTAGAATGCTTTACAGGAGGATCTATGTGCTCGACATTGCTTCTCACCAGGATGCACATGGGGAGCACATCCCGCTCTCTTTGATCCCAAGTTTGATCGTTTGGCTAAGGCGGTGAGCATAATCGCTCTCCAAAGTAGGCTTATCTTCTTCCCTTTAGATGATACCTTGAAATCTTGTAACTATCTTGTTCCTCATAAACCTTCACCTCACAGTTTTAGCAAATAAAAGTATAGATGCCCAGTTAAATTTGAATTTCAAATAAATAATAAAATTTTTGTATGAATATGCCCCAAATAATGCATAGGGGCATATGTTTACTAAAAATTTTGTTGCTGTTGTTGGGCTAAAGTCAAATACAGCTGGACATCCTGTATCTCACCTGGCAAACCAGGTCTCTAAGAGCTTATGCTGGGGTGTATTGAGGGTGGGGCTTTGTGGAAAAGGAGCGGAGGGGGAAGATACCAAATGCTGAAGACATGTAGTCTACATAGACTACAAAGCTACATAGACTATCATATCCCTACATAGACTATCAAAACTACATAGATTTGGTGAGATGTCAAAAGACAAGTTTGTACCCACAGGTTTTGGGGAAATGTGGTTGGAGATGCTGAAGATGCAACTGCAAAGGACTGGGCTGGTCACAGTGATATATGAAGGTGCCCTGAAGGGATGCTCAGTTCATCCAGTGTGTACTCTTCTAATTCTCACTATATTGATACTCCTGGGTGGGCCGTGGTTTAAGACAGAGCAGTATTCTAATGGTCATTGCTCTATTTCTTCAACGTATTTTGGACAGTGAAGGGGCATCGAAGCTTGAAGTCTAGGGAAATGGTATGGATCAGTGTTTCTCTAACATCAGTGTTTATATAAGTCATCTGAGAATCTTGTGAAAATGCGGTAGGTCTGCAGTTGGGCCTGAGATTCTGACTTTCTAACAAACTTCTGCTTGATGCTGACTTCTCACGTGGCCTTCTAGCTGTCTGACGGAGCGGAGGCGTGAATGGTATTGGAACCAAAGAGACCTGGTTTCAGGTCTTCACTTTGTAACTTTTGATTTTCATGTCCTTGGGAAAGTTACACAGTCTTTCTAAACTTCAGTTTCCTCTTCTGTAAAATAATGAGTCATATCTGGCAAATAGGGTTGATGCAAAGATTAAGTCAGATAGTGGCCACAAAGTGTTCAGGATGATGGCCTAGTATGTTATGAAATGCACAATAAGTATTTGCTATTTTTATTAATATTAACATTAACCTGATATGCAAAATGAGTAAATATCTCCAAGCTCGCATATTTACTCTGAGTGGAGAGCCACCCCCGATTTGACATGATTTATTATGCAATATACAAAGTGCAACAGACAAAGAGGGCAGCTGTCTTCTTACTCAGAGTAGTATATTGCTTCCTAGAAAAAAACCCCCCACATATTTTCCAGAGGGGACAACTGATTAAGAGCAGCGAGTTCTATGAAGGAAAGAAAGCTATGAGATATAGAACTAGTAGCAGCCTTGAGATCTAAAACGTAGCAGGTGAGGGGGAGGGAGGGGTCAATAAATAATAAGCTACTGGAATGTGCAACATTGTGGTGTTATTTAGTGTGAGGGACAAACAGCCTTACATCGTTGCATAGCCATTACTTGAATCCGGTTTCCTAAAGAAAATTAGAGATAACATAGCAGGGGCTGATACAGGAGGACAGTAGAAATTCATTAGAGACAAATGACACTCTGTCTTTGATTCCACACAGTAAAGGCTTTTTTTCTTGGGGTTTTTGGATGACTCCGTCCATTGTGTAATGATGGTGATATGATGAGACCAAGAGAGATTTAAGACTTGTAACCAGAGCTGTCAGTTTGCATACGGCCTGTGCATGTGTATATCTGACTGTACCCGAGATTTTAAGCTACACAAATTTGAATCTCTGTCCCAGGTGCTAGAGAACAGTGCCCAAGGGAACGAGCTCCAGAGTCAGATCGCCTTGGTTGAAATCCACTGCAACTACTTATTAGCCATGCGACCTTGGGCTAATTATTTAACCTCTCTGTGGGTCAGTTTTCTCATCTGTAAAATGGGGATAAGAATCACAGTATTCTTCTCACGGCATTATTGTGAAGTTTAAATAGTTAAAACTATATAAAGAATATAACATAGGGCTCAGTATAATAGTAGCTCAGTGAATAACATCACTACTGATTCCTCAATTACTGTGTAAGTGAGAACTGATTCCTTTTTTGTGTGTGCCCAACCATGAAAGCACAAAATTATCTTTTGGGGATATGTCTGCAAACAGCCATGAGAGAGTATCTTGCCCCCTGTTTAAGCTGCATGGCAAGGCGTGTAGCAGTTTGAACTGAAGAGATCTGGTTGGCTGGAGTTGAGGCAGGAGTGGGGAGATGGTGGTGAGGGGCGCTCACAGAGCCTAAGCAAGAGGTGCGAAGATACCATGGTGGGTGAAGGGACTCATCAGGTCACTTTGTTCAGAACGTCAAGATTGAGACCGCCCAGCTGATGGCCGTGACGGAAGGCGAGGGACTGGTCCTGCGTGGGTTGGAAAAGGACCAGGCAGGCTGGGGTGTGCTGGTGAGCGCAGACCAAGACCCTGCTGCCGGCTGTGGTAAGGCCAGCTGTCCCTCTGGTTACACAAACCTTACACCTAGAGAGATCACCTTGACAGCCCTAACCACAAGTAGCTAATCCAGAGCCTTTAGCTCCTCGTCTGTGTTCGCTTCCCCCCCATTTCCACTTCTAGCACCATCCTTAAGCAAGCTATATCACCTTTCACTTGGACTATAAAAGACTCCCGATGGATCCCTCTGCTTCCGTGCTGTCTTCCCCCCTTTCTTTTCTCCACCTACAGCCAGAAGGATGTTTTCTAAAAATTAATATGATTATGTGGTAACCTGTAAAAGCTTTCCATGGCTCTTAGGACAAGATCACAATTCTGACCAAGTGTGGTCCAGCTCCCACGTGCTCATCGGCAGCCCTGGCTTCGTCCAGGTGCCCCGTCATGCTCTGCCCCAGCAACCCTGGCCTTCCTTCAGCCCTGCCACTCACCACAGTGCACCCGGCCCTTGGGACTGCAGTTGCCTCTGCCTGGAGCACTCTTCCCTCCTTTCCGCTACTCAGCAGCTCCTTATCCTCCCAGTCAGAAGTCAAGCACCAGGCTTATTGTCCCAGATCCCCCTGATCAGGTCAACGCTGTCTCCCCATTTTAGGCCATCATAGAACACCATGAGTTTCTCCTTTTTTTACACAGTTAAAATTACATGTGTTTGCAATTAATAATTCATAAGCTCCATTAGGGCAAGAATCATATTTGGTTTTCTTCAGCATCATATTGCTAGAGCAGAACATGATGTTTAGTCTATACTAGGTACTTGAGAAAGGTTGGTTGGCTGAATAAACGCATGCTCAAACGAATGAACAAGTGCAGTAAAGAACAGGCAGAGATTCAGGCAGAATCGTGGTGCGGGATTATATAACAATTTGGGTTCATCAGGAGGCATTGACAGCTGGGCCATTTTATCAGGAGATGGCTCAGATCTTCCCCGAGTGGTCTCGTTTCTAGAGCTGACCTTTCAGACCATGAGGGATCTTCACTCTCATAAGGCTCGGGCGCGCAGCGGCAGCATTCTGGCTGGTTCATCTCCATCCTCACTCAGCTCCGTGTGTGGCATGTCGTGGACACCTGAACCTGCTCCTTTTTGCCTAATGAATGAGCGAATCACTGCCCAGGGAGGAATAATGCTCCCACATTCTCATTTTGCCTAGAGTTTTACTGTTAAGCAGTTGGGCTGGGATGTCTGGTTTCTATTGGGGCTGGTGTAGCTGGTGCTTCTGACCATGTCTTCAAGCCACCTTTCCTTGGGAAACGGTTCTGAACACTGTACCTTGGTGTTTTAGGATATTTACCTCTGGCCTTTGGCTATATTGTGACATTCCAAACGTAAGCCCTCTCAGTCTGGGATGAGGGATTTCTTTTTTTTTAAGACTTTATTTATTTATTTTTAGAGAGAGGGTGAAGCAGGGAGAAAAAGAGGGAGAGAAACATCGGTTAGTTGCCTCTCATACGCCCCCGACTAGTGACCTTGCCCTCAACCCAGACGTGTGTGCCGACCCAGCATCGAACCAGCGACCTTTCCATCCACGGGACAACACCCATCCCACTGAACTGCACCAGTCAGGACTGGGATGACTTTGGACCAAGGCTGTTGTTGTTCCCTTAGGACACTAAGCTGGGTCGGGAGTCCTACTTCCATCCTCGGCCTGGGAGTACCTCTGTTTCCTCAGTCCTTCTGAGGAAATGACTTTTCCGGAAAGAATAGACCCAGGCCCCAGTTTCTTGGCAGCCAGAACTGGAGGTAGAATGTAAGCTGAGCCTCATCCTTTCTGCCTGCACTTTACAAATATCTCATTCTTTATTTCCCTCCAACAACATGCGATGACCCTTTGGCGAGTCCTTAGTGCTAAATTTCTTTTTTATGGAGGCAGCAGTAAAAACTCCAGGGCCTCTGATAGGCCGTGCTGGGATGCAGAGCGGATGTAAATCACTCCAGCATTGGCCGGATTCGGTTGACAGATTTCTAGGTTCAATGAAACTTTCCTTTCCCAAATAAATCAAATTCTGGCCTATGACCATCTAAGCCGGGAACACTTCTGAAGTGTCTGAACTGAGGCCGAGCTTGGAGGTTGTCCTACTTGGGTGACGGGCGTGGATTCTCTGGTGCGCGCAGAGGAAAGCGCGCCGTGCCGACTTTTGCACTTTCCCTCTTCCTTGAGGCTTTGGTACTTTTTGCTCTTCTTCCCTTAAATAAAATGGATGCAAAGCACATACAAAGGGAACTGAGCAGGGCTTGGAATAAGCACTCAGAGTTGAACCCCAGCTTTGGTGGTAGAGACATTTTTATTTGAAAAGAAGTGTGTGTGTGTGTGTGTGTGTGTGTATCTGTAAAACTCTAAGCTCTGTGAACACAGTGAAGGTTCTCCACAGCCACAAAGAGCAGCTATGTCTGGGTCCTTATGAGGGATTTGGATGTGGAATGGTGCTAAGAAGATTGGCTTTTGGAAACACATGGAATTTAGGATTGCCCCCAAAGTGTCAGTTATCTTGCTGTGACTCAAATAACCTTGAGGGTTAGAGGGACCTGCCTTTTGCTTTTGGATTTAGTCTTATCATTTCAAGTGGCATATTTTCCCTATCATAACCTAAGTGCCCATAAGCCTGTTTACTGTAAGAGTCCCAAACACAGACCATAAAGGAAAACATGGTGTCCAGTGTGGGTAATTTAGCAAGTCACTCACCCCACCTCTTACCTGTGGGGGAGCCATCAGGAATGGAAATGTACAGTGTCTCCGAAGCCAGATATAAGTCAGGTGGGGGACTCACTGACACTCACTAATGGCCCAGTTATCACGGAATAGCATAGTGCCATTAACAACTGATTATACACATTATTGGGTAGCTCATAGCTAATGGGACCTGTCACAAGATCTCAGAAGACTGGGCTTATGATCTGTTGATAAATAGGTACGTGGTACACGTGGGTCAGTCATTTCCTTGTTAAGAAGGAAGGAGGAAATGAAGTGACAGCCTCAGCAGTTTCACACAGGCGGAGGCTGCGTGCCTGCCTGGAGTTTGGCGTCAGGACACAAGGCCTGCGGGTGTGCTGAGGGTCAGTGGGATGTGTCTCCCTTCTAGTCCTGCAAATATAGAGGGTGGCTATAAGAGGCAACGCCATGGGGACTTAAAAATACTTTGGAACTTCAGCATTCCAAGGGAAGCTGCCCCCCTCCTAGCAGTCCCCTTGGAAAGCTAGGAACTAGCCTTTGTTTTTGTATTTTCATTGTGGGGGAGTTTCTTTTTGGGGGAGGGAGGATATTCTTCTTGTGTGTGCTCAATTGTGCCAAATCTTTGAAGGAGTCATTTGCAAATGTGAAATAAACAGGGATGGGAATATCACTGCAGACTAGTACTATGTGATTTAAACAATGGATGAGGTCCACTTCCCATCCTGATACAATTATCCAGGGTGATACTGAAGTACGTTTGAACTGTAGACCACGAATACAGGTGGGCAACATTATTTTATGTAAATCACGACATATCTGCGTTAGCTCAGACAAGAAATTTCATCTCGTTCATTTTGGTGGAGAGAAGAGGGTGGCAGTAAAGGCATTTCTTGAGGCCCCTCTGGCATCACTCCACCCTGGGTGTTGTTCAGCCCCTAACCTGCATCGGTTCCTTGAAGTCTGGTGAATGCAATGCTTCCTTGGCAACACACTTTGCCAAGGCTGGGAGCCCTTTTGTCTAGGGTCGACCTCCTTAGGTGCATGATGTCAACTGTCCGTCAGAGGCCCAGCCACCTCCCCGGGGTATTGCAACAGACCCCGGGAATCTCACTCCCCTCCCATCCCTTCTCAGCCTTTGGAAAACCCCCAACTCAGAAGCATTTTTTTCTTTTCTTATGTCTTATGGAGCTCAAACTTTTAGGGGGAAAAAAAAGTCCAGGTAGGGACTTCTCTGCAGCAATTTTTACTTTCAGTTTTTACGATCCTTTGCTAAAATAAGGGAACGCAAAGAACCTGGCCATCTTTGGAAACCAAGTAAGGGGAAATATAGTGAAAACAAAACACATTAATATCTCATTCCATTATGCTACTGTGATAAAGATGGCAATGACAGGTGATAAAGATATTGGCATACTGCTGTAGAATTTCAATCCGCTACCTGGCATGATCCCTATAGCAGGTCGGTAAGATAGGTTAGTGTCTCAAAAGGAGATGAGGGGTTTTGTGAGTTGGCCAAAGCCACATGGCAAGTTAGTAACCACGAGTTCTCTACCTGTTGGTTCAACATACTTTTCTCTGAAAGAGGCCATGTGTTGCAATTTTTTTTTTTTTTTTTGAGAATACCAGACTCAGTCTTCTGGGGAAAAGTGACTGAAGCTGACTTAGATAATCATGGAGAGGTGGGGTTTTGAACACCCAGGGATGTTATGTTAGCAGAACGAATCTCGAGACTCACTACCTGGGTAAGAGGGGTACCTATTAAGCCAGACTAAATTTAACCCCCTAACATAGGAGATGGGTTCTCCAGGAAAGGAAAGAAAGTTTATTTTGGTGTTATTTTTCTCCTCGGCATCAGTCTCCCTAAACTTCTGCTACTCCTTTCCTTGTACCAGGGCTAGCTGTTTGCTTAATTTTTCTGACAGTGAAAATGGTTAAGAGTTGGCCAGAGGAGGCAGAAAAAGATCATGCTAGAAGGAAAGAGACATGTTCTATATTTTCAGGAAGACACTGATTTATTTTAGTTTTAGTAGTTCTCATTCAGATTCACCCAAAGTAATTAATGAAAACTAGAAGAAGGCCTGTACACAAACATACACACACACGCACACACACTCTCTCTCTCACGTACACACACAGACACAGGCACACCCTTTCCTAGGATTTTTTCACCCTTCCTTGAATTATGTTGAGCTGTTTGGTCTATTGGTTCAGTACCCCAAGCCTAGTGCAGTATTGTCATCCCTTGCTTTACAACACAGCCATTATATCCCTAAACCACATTGTGATACACGGTGCCTTCTGTTTACGACTCCCGAAACTCCCACTCCATATATCACCTGCCATAAAACCCATCAAACTGCTGCTACTAAAATGGTGCACAGTGGTCTAAGCAGGAGCCAGGCAAATTGTGTGATACCCTACTGTGGTTAATGAGAGTGAAAATGTGGTTAGGATTTTATTCAGGCGATGTTCATTTGCAGGGCCATTGTAGTGAGATGGCAAAGAAAGATTCTTTTGTTAACTTGAATGACAATATATTTTCTATTGTATGGAGTGGCTCAGGGCAGAGTTTGCCAAGTTATTTGTCAATTGTAAATAAGTCAAACTGTGACCTTGAAAGACTAGATTTTTTATTGCTTGGGGGCCTTGAAAACTAATTAATATACTGAGATTGTTAGATTGAGTATCAGAAACCTGTTGCCTGATTTTAAAGTATAGTAGGCAATTTGACTCTAATAAAGACAAAAAAAAGTTAAAATAGAATGTCCCTTTCTGTAGACTAGATAGGATTTATTGTGTCTTCTACCTGGGAGATTTTAAAAAGGAAGATGGAGGACAGGAGAAAGGACACTGTACCTTTTGAATTTTTTGCATTCTTCTGAAACCTGCACATAGGCAGAAAATTCTTAGTAATGTCTGTAACCATTACTGAGTCCCTGAAAGATATGTAAGAATCTTTATTCAAAAATAATTAGAGCAATTAAACATAGCTTTGTTCTGTAAATAATGTTAATTAAAGGAATTCTCACCTCTCCCCACACTGTCTGTCTCCCTATCTCTAACTCAAGAGCCAAGACATTTTGATCCCAGAGAAAGGATCTAGGATCTTAGGATGGTTCAATAAATGCAGGTATTTTACTCAAGAAAAATAATATAAACTTCTCTTTTGTTAGTCCATGACTCACCTTACTGTCTCACAGCTCTTTCTTTCCCTTTAAACAACTAATTGTGTGGCGTGGAGGACATGTTCAGCTAATGATGTTAGAAAACTTTCTCCCACAAGCCTCTATCCGTTTATGAAAACTTTAAAGAAAAGGTGAGCACAGCGGATGTACAGCGCGTCTGATCTCATTAACTCATTAATTCATCATGGAAGCAGAGCTTGTCCCTGGCAGGCTCTTGCCTCTCTATTTTGATCTTTTCCACCGCTCTCCCCAGGATGGTCGGGGTCCTGGGGCTGTCCATGCAGTAGTGCTGTTATCACTGCCAAAGCTGGCACGGACACCCCGCCAAACCTCCAGTTCCCTACGAAGTACTTCCTGTATCTTATTCACTTGACACACACAAAAAGGCTATGAAGTGGGCTGTAGTATATTTCCCACTTTACAGATGAAAAGAATATGAGACCCATGGAGATTACGCACTTTTCCCAAGGTCAAGTGTGAGGTAGGAAGAGGCAGGACCTTATTGTGGCCGCCTTTCCTGTAGACCTTTCTTCCTCCTTCTGATCACCTTCTCCTGGGGTTCTCTCTACCCCAGCCCTCTTCCCTGCACTGTTTTCTTTCAGGTCTTATCCTCTTCTGGAGAAAATGAGTGGCCAAGGGATGAGTTACACCCACCCCGCCCCCTCCCCCACCCCCGCCCCACTCCCATGTAAGCATGTGCTTTAATCTCAGGGCAGGGCTCTTGTTTCCTGGAGATCCTTAAGATGATGCTTTTCCTGGGAATGTCACACGCTATGGCTTCAGCAGAGAAGCTGTTGGAAAGGAGGCACTAAACCTACTTCTTAAGTATCGTGGGCTGGGCTGGTCTGCAATGAACAGATTTCCTCAGAGATGTGATGCATGTTTCTGTGTTTGTATCTTGACAGTCTTAACCGTGGAAGGAAGTGGAGTTAATATTACCAGGAAGGACTAAATAGGGGCTGAAAGAAGAATCCCTCCCATAAAGCTTTCGTGGGTGATACCAATAAATTCTGTGTACTTTCAGGAGGTTCATCTACCCCAATACGACCTCATTGTAAGACCGAGACAAACAAATCATTCAGGTGAAAACAAAGAGTGGCAAAGGAAGAATATGACTCTCCATGGAATGACCACAGGTTATGGGGCAGAGTTTTCAGACTGCATCCTTCTGTGATCTGTTCGACTTCTTTAGGAGAAATCTGATTTCAATTGCGTCATATTGTTTTTAAAAAATTCCAACCCCAAACAGCACCACAAAAAGGAAATTAAACTATAAAAAGTACATTAAGGTAAGGGTAAGAATCTAAGTTACTGGCCCAGAAACAAGTCAAATCAAAGATAAGAATAGAACTTGTAAGTTGCTCTAGTTAGACATTACAGATGCCACCAGTATTTATAATCACTTGATATAAAACAGTCTACTTTGCAGTGGATGCTGACATCATCAGCGTAGCACTTAAGACTTGGGAATCTCCAAGTACTTTATAAGCATCGCTTTACTTATTCAGTTCTTGTGGGAAGTCAGATAAACAGAAAGAACCATTATCTAAGCCACATGGGTAGAAGCATTCCAGTTGGAAATGAATTCTCAACATGGGGGCTTAGTGATGATTTGGGGACTAGCAAGGTATTGTTGGCCCTCAAAAGGCTTGGATGCATTCTCTCCCTGACTCAGCTGTCTTATTCTTTGTAATTCATAATTCTGGTGTTAGAGATCTGTATTAAGAGAGGCAGTTAAAGAGGGCTATTTATATTCTAGCCTTGGAGGTGCCATTAACTAACCATGTGACCTTGGCTTATTCTCTCTCTCATGCCTACTGTCCAAGGTTATTTTGAAGATCAAGCAAAAAAATAATAATAATGTGGTCAAACCTAGGAAAGTCTGGAGCAGGAAACAATTGTATTATAGTTACATAAGGAGAAAAAGAAGAAAACCAAAAGAAAGATATAATTTTAAAAATTAAGGTGAAGATCTCTCACAGTATTTCACAACCATGTAAACATAGTATCAACCTTAATTCAGGTATGGCTGTGCCCTTCCTAATTATTTCTTACACCTGGATGTAGCCCATGGGAAAATTCTCTCAGAGGCCATGTATTTAGGGTCTTGTATATTTTCAGGTTTCCTTATTAAGTAGAAACCAGAAACCTTTTTACGTCTCCGTGGGGACACCTCCAGAGCTTGTATCAGCAAAAACGAAATCATAACCTGAGGTGTTGGGGTTAGAACACAAAGTCTGAGGGGCTCAACCCCAGAGAAATGGGAGACCCCTTTATCCAGCTGGCCTTGTGGGCTGCACAGCCCTGTGATCTTCTCCTGGCTGTAGAATGGTCATTGTATTTAAAAGGCTCTTTGACTTTTCAATGAGGGAAGATTTTAGAGGTGTGTGTGTGCACACACACGCTGATCAAAACGTTTGGGCCTCTTCATTAGCAATAGGAAAGAAGTAGCAGAAAGAGAGAAGGAAAAAAAATAGCTAACAGGGATTACTCTGGTGACACAGAGTACTGTGCAGAATGTTATCTGTGCTATTCTCTTCTTAAAGGGTTTGGATGTGGCCGTATTTTTTGTTGCTGATAGTTTTTCGGCTCAGCAAATCAATCTTTCTGGTGGTTACTCTGCCCCAGTTTGCCTTATTTTGAACTGGGGTTTGAAAGAAGTCAGAGTCACGGTCATTGGCCTGGAAAAACATATGGACTGGTCAAAGGGACTATGTTGGTAAAAAGAGAGAGCACAAAATAAGAGAACTTGCTATGAAATGCTGCATGAAGTGGCAAAGACAACCCGTGCTTGGGGGCTGAGAGAAAGGGGAATTCCAGTACTGGAGACACTGGCACTGGAGTTGCAGATTGGGATGGGGAGGCCTGAAAGTGCTGGGGCCAGAGGTGGCAGAGAGGTGCGCGTAGAATTTGGAGAGGCTCACCTCTATAAACACCTTGGTTCTGTGAGCCTGGGACCAGCAGGGGGAGCACAAGGTAATAAACAGCTTTGGTTTGAGAACTTGACTCAAGGAAAACAAATGGGATCACTCACTGCTGTCTTCCTCCCCTTCGATGCACCTGCAGTTTTTAAAAGTCTACCATGCCTTGCTCCCCGGCTCACCTACAAAACTCGTGCCGGGGCAAAATGCAGAAACAAACCCCAGCCCACACTAACCGAAAGAGCCCACAAGCAAACAGAGCAAATCTGAACAGGGAAAAACAGTAACATTCAGTTCTTAAATGTTCTTTCAGCAACTTCAATCCTCTGGCCTCCCAATTTTTTGAATAATCAGGTATAAAGCAGAACTCCCAGAGTATTATATAGCTCAGAGACCTGTCACTGGAACATTTTCTCTTCCTTGGGGGAGATGAGCTATTTAACAAAATATAGCAAATTAATGACTGTTGGAAAGGAGATTTGGGGGAACTCTGGTGATATTTATAAGGCTTCGGTGGTGAACATGCAATAAAGAAGGCTGTAGCTTCCTGTTTATTCTCAGCTGAACTTCGAGTTTTTAGACACTCGGTCACATGTGGCCATAGAGGTGTCAGAGCGAGGCTCCAGCTTAACCGAGCTGGCTCTGCCTGGCTCTCCGGGGCCCGGTGCATGGGTCTTCATCAAAGAAACACACCTCTGCCTGCCTCGGGGCCTTTGCGCACACCGTTTCCACTGACATCTCACTGTCCCTCTCCTCCTCAGCCTTCCTCTTGCCTAGTTGATTCCAATTCAGCATTCACAACCAACTCAGGCATCACTTCTTAGGAATGTCACCCATAACCTATTGACCAGTTTTGTCTGCCGTACATTTTCACGGCATTTTGTACTTTTTGTAATTGGGTGTGTGTACATGAGTGACTATTCCTTTCACTGTCCTTCACCTTTCTAGACTGAAAGCTCTGGATGCAGGGACTGTCCTTTCACACACCATTGGCTCCTCAGCATGAGGTACAGTGCCTGGTACCGCATAAGGCTCAATGGTCACTTATTTATTGGATGAAGAAAATAGGGACTTAATAATTATCAACTGCTAACAGCAGGTGTTATATCCTGCTATGGCATATGGGAGTAGAAAGAAGAATCTAGACTTGGAGAAGACAGTAACATCAGAAGGGCCTTGACAAATGCCAGTTTTTAAGAGGAGGGATGGAATGGGGAGGAGAGTGGGAAGGGCACTGGGAGAGAGGCTGAACAGGGGAGTGTGCACGGTGCTGCTGAGGGGTGGATGGGGACACATGGCAGAATACATGGAGATATTGCCCTCCAGTAGGCTGAAGCTTTCGTCATAGTTTAATGGACTATGATCTGAAGAATGTTACTGGTTATGCTAACTTTTCTCCATTGGCCTCCCACCCCTGAATTCATTCTACCCTCTATACGTCTTGCTCTGTGTCTTAGAGGCTGACCCTGGCTCCTGATTGGACCTGGCCAATGGAAGGCACTGAGTTGGACTGGTGGGAGGGAGGAAGGAGAGAAAAGGTGGGTGCACATCCCTGCTGGTGGCTGACCTCTGCCTTACCCTAGCTCCTACTTTATGGTCCTCACCCTTGGGCCAGCTCTCACCAGTTGCAGAAAACCATTTCCCAGCCTCGTTCCATCAGCCTCCTGTGAACCTCAGCCTCTATGTGCCTCTCTGCTTGTTCTTTTGTCCTTGTTTTTTTCTTTAATTCTGCTTACTCCTCCATCAGTAGTCACTTCTTTAAAGTTTCCTCATTTGAACTATCTGGAGATAACTCTGTTTCCTACTGGGACCTTGACTCTGGCACTTACTTTCTCCAAGTGATGGCACTTGCTCACATGTTGCATCGATACAATGCTAGGGACAGGCTTGCCCGCCAGCAGGCCATGTGATTACAACTAGCCATTTGTCTAGGTTCACATTAGTAACATCCCTTCATCTCTGGACAGCACACTGGCCATTAGATTCTTGGCTCTGTCAATGGAGGGAAAGACATCTCCTACCATTTCTTGTACTCTGCATGTGAGGCTATACTGTTAATGACCTGATCCCAAATCTAAAATCTGTGACTGAAGAAATGTGACTTAGAAAACCCCAAGCTGATAGGGGCATGGAGAATAGAACCATTAGCAGATACGAGTGCTTATTAGATATCCAGTCTGCAAAATTCAGGTCACCATTTTTTTTTTTTAAACTGGATTACTTCACTAGCTACCTCACTTATCTCATTTATTTTGCTGGTGCAGACCCTGGGTCTAACCGTTCCCTCCCCCCACCAAAAAGTATAGCAAAGTGGAACAGGAAGATATAGGTATAAGAGAGTCTCTCCTGGTTCCAGTGCCATGTTGATATTATTGGCTAGTTAGATTTTCCTCCTTAGACATATTGAACGTGTACCCCTAGATCTATAAAATGTCCAATTAAGAAACCAAATGAAAGTGTTCAGGAACCAACTCAGTTACACTGATACATAATGTAAGGCCTTAAAAAATAGAAGAGAATAATTTAAATATGTTTTTAAACTCATGGCACAATATTTCTTTTGACACTCCCCTCACCCAACTCCCTGCCAGATACCCAGCACAAGAAAATACTAAGAGTGAATTTTCTAAATTAGGAATTGAGAAATGACCCACTTACAGAAAATCAAATGCAGTCTCTCTCACATTCTTCGAGTACCCGGAGAAAATATACAGAGGGTTCCTTTCCGAATCTGCCACGGAAGGGGCTCACACTTGATCTGGGGAACCCTGTCCACGAGGGAAGGCTTTGCTTGTGGGATGGAATGCTGGACTAGAAGGCCCCAGGGCCTGGATCCTGTCTTCACTTGGGCTTAATGGGACTGGGCTTAATGTCACCCAGAACTCAGAGACCTGAAGGATAGAAATATTATGTTGGGGATTTGAGGTGGAATGGTGACCTGATTGCTTATTCTAATTTTAATTTCCTTCAGATTATTTTACAGAACAGTCTTGTGTTATACAATTTGTACTTTCCTGTAACTAGACTCGTTTTATTTCTTTTGAGGCTGTATGATGGTTTTTCTTGCATTCCCGGGGAGGAAGTCCTACTCAGAGGCCACTGTCTGTAATCCCGGGGCTTCAAAGGGCACTGAGGTGGCCCCTCCCGGCCCTACCTGTGTGCAGATCCTCCTCTCCTCTCGGTCTACAATGAGGATAAACAAAGATAAAGAGAAATAGCTGGACTGTACCAGAATTAAACGTCCTGATATTTTCCTTGGTCAATATCCCCATCCTTTTCTTTCTCAAGAGGCGAATAGTGAAAGGAAAAGTAAGAGTTCTACAGCTGGTCTAGAGCCTTTGCCGTATGTGAGGGACTGTTCACAGTGCTGATTTCTAAGCGAGTTGACTGTAGTTCACAGCAGAAATTCACTTAAGTAACAGCTTCAAGCCTTGCTGTGTCAGTGGTCCAGGGCGACTAGACTCATTTCAAGGAGAGTCAAAAGATGCTTGAAAGAAATTATTTTAAATTTAGTTTCATTTTAACATACATACCAACTAGTTGTGGTGGCCTGGGAGTTAGAAGAATAGCTCCATTTCTGCCATGAGCTTGTGCAATTCGGGGCAGTTCCCTTAACTCATCTGAGCTTCACATTTCTCTGTGTGAGTTGAAACGTTTGGATGCAGGACCTCTGCATTGCACAACTGCAGGGGGAGCTATTCACATTGCAGTCTACATGGTGCTTCAGGGAGGCTCCATTTCCATAGACCTCGGTGAGAGCAGTGTCCTTTGGAACAGTGCATTGCTGAGACCTAGGCGTGACCTCTGAATCAATAAACACCAATCGAGTACCCATTATGTGCCCAACAATAGAGAGGCATGTGGAAGGCAAAAGGTCCAGTGCAAAGCATGCTAAGTAGGGAGAGGACACCTACGAGAGGGTGAAGATTATTGCGCATATGGGTTCATGTACTTGTTTTACAGGCATGTGTTTAGAATCTACCAAGTGCCAGAAACTGTGCTAGGCTAACCCATATTATTTTCTTCTAAACTCAGCTCAAGTCTGACCTCCTTCACGAAGACCCAGTCCCTCCCTCGAGGAGCTTACAAGCTTGTGGGGAACAAATAAGAGCTTGTGGTAAGTACCATGGTAGCTGCGTGAGCCCGAGATTTTTGGACTATCTGATGTTTTATATTATTCATATTTATTTTCTCTGTTGACGAGTAATTGAGATGTCCCTATACTTCAACTAATATTTATTGAAGCGCTGTCAAGAATGCACAGGTAGGTGACATGTAATGTGTGCTGTTGAGAGTCAGGAAAGTCAGACAGATGTGAAAAGAACACAAATGGACTTTGTTAAGGGGTCAGTGTTTTGCTCTAGGGTTTGGGAGGTGGGTGCGGGGTGGGGGGTGGAGAGAGAGAGAGAGGGAGGGAGGGAGAGAAAATGCAAATTTCTTGGCTTAGAGAATCAAAAAGTTTTCCTTGCAGGAGACGCCAGTAAGATGACTCATTTTTGTTCTTCCAGGATTGGCCTGGTGTCTGTTTCACACTTTCACAGCCCCTGGCACTTTGCCTTGATAGCATATTTCCCGGTTATACTTACACGTTATTTTATTATTTGAACAATGTCTATGCCACTAGGCTGTAAGCTCTTTGAGGGCAGAGACTTTGTCCTTTTCACTCACTATGGTATTCCCAGGGTCTTGCATGGTGCCAGTTTAGAAGGCAGTCAAAAATATTCAAAAAATGAGTGTATCAGTGGGCATCGAAGAATAGGTAGAAATTGGGGCAGAGAAGGAGTCTTTCAGGTGGAAAGAACAGTTTGGACAATTGCCATGCATAAGTGGCCCACTATTGATCCTTAGAGACTTTAGGAGCATTAAAATGGCGAACTACATCAGATCCTCTTACTGGATGACAAGAGGGCTCATTGAGAGAGATTGTGGCAGGTGCGCAGAGCATCTCTAGACTCTCCTTCACAGACTCAAGAAAGACTTATCACCCCTGATTTTATTTACACTCTTTTTGAACCTAGTAGGTGCTCATTAAATATTTGAAAATGGAATCAGAGCATGGATGAATATACTGATGCTTTCTGTCCAACAACCTTCTGGAATAACAAGCTATCATTACCTCCCCCTGCCCCCTCCTGCTTCTCACTTAAGCCATGTCTCTACGCTGTGAGAAAAATGGTGCAATATGGGGGAAAAAAAGCAGGGCATCTGGTTCACCAGATATGCATATGGCCACAGCATATGGCAAACCCAGGGCATTTGACCATCATGCTCATTAGGATGTGCCGGCAAACCGGATGCCGTGCATTTACTGTGTCTGTGTCGTTTTTCTCTCAGCATGTCGACCTGGTGTTAATCATCAGGACACACTTGCCTTTCTCCAGCAAATCGCTTCCTCCACTCCTTTCACCTCGGATTTCTTCTGAAATCCCTTCCTCTTTCGTGTGTACTTTCAATTGGCCAGTGGCCTTCAAACTCACAAGGCTGGTCTTACTCTACAGATCCCACTCAAAACATCAACAAGTCATACAGCCAACAAAAAGCCAGAACAGCAGCTCAGCGCCTTCCTTTTTAGGGCGGTGAGAAGAAAATGCAAGTTTTCTTTGCATTAAGGCATTAAGGAAAATAGTCTCTTTTGTTCAGAGTCTGGGATAATTAACTTTGCACAGAAAAGAAAAAAAGAAAACCCAACCTACCCTAGGTCCCCTGAGTTTTTTACTCAGGGACTTGACAGTTTCAGGGAGAGGAAGGCCAGGGAGAGTGCAACCCACTCACAACCCTGGCAAACAAACAAAACAAAACAAAACAAAACAAAACAACAAGCAAGTCAAACGATTGAGAGCAGATCAATCTTCAAACGTGAGCTGCTCATTCATTTTGTGTATTTGATAGTTTCCTCCTAAAATGTCCTGGCTCCAGCTTTTCCAGGTCTATTCGATGTTTCTATTCTCCTCCCTCCACACACTCCCCCTCCCACTTCCCTATGGAAAGTTTATTTTTCAGTTCTGATCGGCAATTGCAGCACCATTCATTTAGTACATCTGCATATGCCATCGGTATCCAGGTTACTCCTCTCCTGTTGCATTTCTAAAAAATGAGAAATGAGATCAGAGCTCACATTAACCCCAATGTCATCCCCTTTTTGCTTTTCATTCACTGCTTTTCTTTGTTTATCATCTTTCAGCAAATTTTCAATGCATATGACAATACTCACATCGAAATCAATTAGAACCAGTTTCACAAAATAGAGTGACTGATGCCTTCTGTCAATCTTTTCTTGAATTCCAGCTGTATACTGTTGATACACATTCACTTTTTTCTAGATATACTTTATTCCTTTCATCTGCTACTAACTATCAAAAAAAGAAACAGATTTGTCCGGAAGGATTTATTCTTCACATAGTTCTCTTCTTCTCTTTCTAAGTATTGCTGATGATTTGATTGAACTCAAAATAGTTACAGATTTTTCTCATTTAATACCCACTCCATTATTTCAAGGCAGGAAAAGTGCAGATTTTTTTCTTTTAAATAGTTTTATAGACAAAGTGAAAGATTTTTCATTCTTGCTTCAAATTCATTGTGAAAACAGAAGGCAGTTTTCCCAGATGGAAATCTGTCATATCATTATGGAAATGTCAGATTTCTACCCGGGGCATATTGACAAAAAGCCATAGTTTTTGCCCAGGGGGTGGAATTTCACAAAATTTCCCAAGAAGAGCTGCACTCCTTGGTAGAAGACAGAGGCAATTTCTTTCCCCATTTTGGATTTAGGAGGCTGAGCTCTGAGAGATTGGTTTCAGGCAAATACCCAAGGAGGCGAAAAGAAGATTTCCGTTTCCCCATTACTGGCCATGAGGGCTTGGCGTGTTCGTGAGTCAATCATGGCTGTGTTGCCTTTACTGGTACAGTTACCCTGCGCTGTAACTCTGTTGGGGATGCCACATAATATGGGTGTGTCCTATTGCCGAACAGAGGAGAGATTTTATTCTTTAACCTACCTGATTTTGCCATTGTAAATATCTCCCCTTTACTTAATAGATGTGCTCTTCTTAAGGTCTCTCTTAATTTTGGTAATTGTATTTTTTTTTCTCCTGGGAATGGAGCATTTTAAACCTCCATTAGTAAAGTATTCATGCATGCATTAGAAATATTAGCAAATCATGTCCACATTAATGAATGATAGGACATTTAGAGGAAAATAAAACAATCCCCAAACATTTTCATACATTTATAGTCCTCAGAATCACACGCTTTAAATAGATGAGGGAGATTTGTGAGTGGCATAAGTCATGGCAGAAATAGCCTTGGGACATGAGTTACTCCATTCTATTACGTAAAAGTCTCGCTGCCTTGTATAATAGTCGTGCAGATTAGCAAGTACAATGCAAGGGTTCTATATATTTTTCTAAACTAAAGATTTGCTGTTCTCAACAAAAAACCTCCTCCAAAGATTACACTAGTATAGGTACTCTGCTTCATTAATATAAATGACTCCAATGTATATATTTTCCTAGCAGAAATACCTGCATTTAAAAAAATGCAGCAATAACTTCAAACTTCAAAGGTCTAAACTTCAAAAGGTTTCTTGCATTCTGCTTGATGGGACAGCATCTTATGCACACATGCTTTTTTCCCTGCTAAATGCCTTAATAATGAGCTTGGGTTCAGATTTTGTGAATCGGAGCCAAGTAACTCTATTTTATTATATTTGCTGGGAAATGAACTAGCTCAGGGTAATTAGGAAAGCAATTTTATTAGCTTCTATTTCATAAAGATTGTTTTTTAATCAGAGTCAGAACTTAGTAGAAATGATCCTGTGCTCATTGCTTGGGTCTCAGGAAATGAAGTGGGGACCGCAGGTCCTAACCCACAGCAAAACCAATGTGATGAGGGCAGAAGCTTTGCTCTTAATCTCTAACAATGCTGTAAAAATAAACCCAATCTGATGGTGCTGTAAATAAAAGAGTCACAGCTAACCGTTACCTGCGTCTAGTTTATTATAGACTAGAGCTCTGATAACTGAAGGAGTTAAAACTCTGTTTTAATTGACCACGAAGTCCTGGATTCAAGTTGTGAACAGTGCTGGCGTGGGGGCTGGGGGGAAGGGGTGGGTAGGAAGAAAAGTAAAACACCGGATTAGGTGAATATGTCTCCAAGAGACAAATGAGAGAAGGAATTGGGACTGATGGTATATTTAGATAATGTAGTGCAGCTGTGAAAAAGACAAATGCTCTACTGAGGCACAGGGCGTCTAAGGAGGGTGTTGCGTATAGGAAAATGGAGTTCCTGTAATCACGCCTCTCCTGGCAGCCACTTATGGAGCATGGTGTACTGTTTGGGGCACCTCATTATAAGGAGAACATCAATACTGTAAATTAGAGAGAGCTCAGAGAAGGGTGACAAAAAAGATAAAAGGATTAGAAGAGATGACCTATAAAGAAAGGTTAAAGGAACATAACATTTAACGCTTTCAGGAAGAGGAGCTGGGGAGCTGGAAGCCTATGCTAACTGTCTACAAATATTTGAGCAATAATAATTTTAAGGAAAGCTGGGGATTGCTTGCCGTGGTTGAGAATGGTCTAATAAGAAGTAACGGCTTGAAACTAAGGTAAGGGGAAACTGTCGGTTAGGAGACATTAGGAAAAATTTTTCCCAGTAAGGGCAATTAGGCTCTGAAGTGAACTGCCTGGGGACGTGGCTGAGGCCCCGTCACTGCCCGTGTGGCACGTATCGAAGGGGAGCTCAAACACTCAGGAAGTTCCTCTGAAAGGAAAGGAAGCCCAGCTTTTCTGAAGACTTTCCTGTACAGGAGAACGAGCCCAGAAAATCCCAGGTCTTGCCTGGTGGCCCCAACTCTAATTTTAAGTTTGTGGCATAAGCGTGTAGAGGGTGGGGGTGGACGGGTAAATATCCCGCAAGAGCAAAGACCATCCTCTGTGGATGGCACACATCTTTCTGAAAAGCTGTTATTTTCTACTGTTGGTCATTAGTGTTGGCGTTCCTCATTTCCCTTTACAGTCATCAAGACATTTACATAAATCAGGGCACCACACCCCTAGGAGTCGGGGCTGAAGTGGGAAGGGAGAGGTGCCTCTGACATGGAAGCCCATTTAAAAACGAATGGTGTGAGGTTGTGTGCGTCAATGTCTGTTGTGCAAGCGAAGGGAAATGGAGAAAATTGCTATGTTTTATCATGTCGGACGAGCTGGAACAGGTGACACCGCGATCAGGTGTGCATGCATAATCACTCCCCCAAATAATCGCCACGTGGAATAATTTCCCCCCCAAATCTTGCAGCTTCGACTTATTTTCTGTGAGTGACTCATAAATCTTGGCCTTGAATGTGAATCAAGATTCCAAGCTGCAGGCTCAGGGGTTTGTTGGATTTATTCAACTTTAGTCTTTATTTATAGACATAAAAGTGTATTATTGGTTGTAACATCCAAACAAAAGAAAACAGATTGTAAGCATCCATTAATGTTTTCCCAAAAGGGAGATCGCACGTTTCTCTCGGGTCTTTCATTCTCTCCCTTGTAATATTAAGATGATGTCATAAACTCGTAATTACTTTGTGATGTTCTTGTGCACTTTATATCTGTGGGTTCAGAGATGCAAATTCCCTCTCTGATCAGAATGCAGTGAACAATATGAGCAGGTGGAATATAAGTCTTTGGTGGCTCGCAATTCAGAAGCCTCTGAAGTTTTCAGTTCATACTATTTAAACTCTGTTCTCCAGGAGGGGAGAGATGCACTTTGAAAATCTTGGGTCTTGCACTATAAACTTGGATGAGGTGTTAATTTACTGGAACACTTACTCTTACTACCAGAAAAGAAAATTGTTTTGGATAACAAATGAGGCTATATGAAAATATATTGCATATATCTGGTAGAAATTTTTCATCCATTAATCATATACAGGAAAGCAAATGTACTTTAAAAGAAGGAGTGTGTTTGTATGCATAATATTAGATGTCTGTCTTTGAAGGACCTGAGACATTGGGAAAATAGAAAATACAGGACTTTGGTCTGGGAGAGAAGAAATGATGACAAGATGGTGACTTTCTATTATCATGGCCAAATCTCTGTTCTTTTTCTCCCGGCTCATCTCTTCAATTCTGGGGGCGGGGGGTAGAAGAAAAGGGCCACAAAGTACCTATTTCCAAGTCTTTTTTAAGCCTTGCTCAGATTTCTTATTGCTCATTGCTAACCATTTTAATTTCTGACCTCTTCTGGCCCACGAGCCATAGACCCATTCACTGACCCTCCAGGATTCCCAGCTCGGTGATTTCTGTCCTTGCCACACTCATGTGAAGCAGCAGCATGAGAGAGAGAGAGAGAGAGAGAGAGAGAGAGAATGAGTCTTCTGCTTGGTGTGAGAACTTTTCTTTACATTTCTCTTTTCTTATAATCTTAATAATTTTAATGCTGGCAATTTTAGATGTCTCCCAGGGGAAAAAAAAAGAAGCCTTGTTTGAGTTTTAATTACCGCAGCTATTATAGACTTGAGAGGCAACAAACACTTTCTTGAGTGGTGAGTTTGGGGCAGGATGGAATGAGAAGGGATTCCACTGTCTCTAGTCTGATCAACAAAGCTATTGACTTTGGGATGAGAAGTCAGTATTGGCTTCAGATGAGAGGTTGGGGTCTGGGGAAGCTCACTTCCACCTTGGCCTTAGTACCACCTCTCACCTACGGGGAAGCAAAGCCCCATTTCCTTTAATATCCAAGTACTGAGGGTTTGGGAGCCATTTGTTAGAAGGAGCTGAGCTGCTGCTATCATTTGTTTAGTATATGCCTGCCTTAGTCTTCTTCTAAGTTGAGAAGTAGACCAACAAATGTAGATGGCATTTGCCATTCTCAGCAGAGTCATTTGCATACAGGGTGTGTTAAAGGTACTTTGGCTTTAGATCTTTGTTTTGCTAGTTTTGTATATTTTCCTTACTGTATCTTTTTCTCCTGTGTTTAGTTTCCGGTCCTTTCCCCAGGTCTCTGAATTCTTTACAAATCCTAGGTCTCCAGAAAAATGGCCACTCCTCATGTGAGTCCTGATCCAGGATCAACTTTACCTCACTCTGACCCCGGCATGTGTCATGTGGTGACACGGTTCAAAATTGAACGCAAGTGCAGCCTAGCGCGAGCTTCTTTGTTAGGGTGTGGACTTGCCCCATATGTCAATCCAGTTTAGTTATTAGAATCTGAAAACTTAATCATACATTCTAAGAAAAGGCTTTGATAAAGAATTTTACTCCTGCATGTTCATTTAAGATTTAGACTTGACATATTAACGCCAAATTTAAAATTGTGTCCTCTTCATTGCAATCCTCTGTCGTTACAAGGTTCTAATAAATATTATGTCCTCCCATCATGCAATTAAAATTTTCCACCTCATTTCACAATGCAAAACAGTCACATGTTGTCAATCATTTTGAAACATGATTTTTTGACATCATGTAATTTCACTTCATTTTTTCAGACAGTCATCACACCAGGAAATTATTTAAGAAAGAATTCTATTATATCTTTATTTTTCCACCAAATTTCACCTTCAAATGCAGTCATTTGTGTACATTTCAGTAATTTCAATAATAAACTCGCAAGGAGAGGGAATGGCACATCTCAGACAGACACTCACATATGGGCTTTGCCACTCTTGCAAAGCTGCGGCTCAGTTGTGGGCACCCGGTTAGAAAATATCCTTTTAGCTACGGGAAGTTTACAAGTCTTGCTGCACAAAGTGAAAAGGTTGCTGCTGAAACAGCTACCACCTGGGAAGCTGGGAGACAACCATGCATGTGCTTTTGAACTTTCCTCTGTTTAATAACTAGCAGACACTAATGATTTGCCCAACATCCTGATTTAAAATGGTTGTAGTCAAAGGCAAGGCTGCCTGCTGGTTGTCAGGTAGCCCACCTGTTCTCCAAACTAAAGTTCCCCTGACCTGTGCCCAACGCAAAGCTGTTATCCTTTAAACCACTGCTAGATGCGCATGTTCACCTTGTTGGGTTCTCTCGCTAACACTCTGGGCTGCTGTCAGAGAGGAGCTTCTTCCTGGGAGCTCTGCGTCGCCGTTTCTATAAAGCGAGGTCCCTGGGGAATGATCTCAGTCAGAACCTGGGCGGCTTGGGGTGGGGGATGGGGGGCAGAGGGGACGCTGCTCTTTCTGGCTGAGCAGCGAGGGAGAGTTCATGGGAAAACGTTGACTAAGGCGCTGCGCAATTTGGAATAGGATAAATATTGCTTCCTAATTTTTTAAGATAGCGGGGCGGGTGTTTCAAGGAGGACCAGCCATATTATTCCTGATTTTGTGTAGCTTTTTTGAGAGGAAAAATGGAAAACAGTTAGTGGTGAGTGTGGGAAAGATGCGCACGAGGTAAAGCAGTGTTGACAGTGGGCCCGTAGTCTCTGGTAGGGTGAGAGAGGCGGTTTTTTGATGAAAACAAAGGGGCCTGAACTCCTAAAACAGAGGAGGCTGGAGAACGCTGTTCTGGTGTGACGTAAAGTAGAAAGGTGACGGGGAAACTTTATGAAGGACCAGTTTGCTTATCATCTGTTAGCGCAATAAATTTAATTTAATAAGAACTCTTGTAATTTTCAAAATCATAGGAACTTTTGCAACGGACCAGGTTACTGTTTCTAGCCAACCACATAATCCAAAAATCATGGAGCCCGCTAGTCCTAGGATACTTCCCAATATTCCACAACTACTTGTTTAAGATATTCTAGGTTTATATAGATTCCGTAAGGTAGATATCCATAAATGTATTGGAATAAAACATTCAGTAGCACAGGAAAAAATTCTTTGAAGATGGTTCTATCTGATACTGAGTATTACGTTAAAGCAATGAATTACATTTAGGGTTTTATTAACGATTAATCTGATGTGTGAAGGTACTTGGTATGGAGTGGGATTTCATGGCATAGTTTTGAACACCTACTATGTACTGTTCTTTACAGATGTTATGTCATTTAAATCTCACGCCAACCGAAGTTGGTATTATTATCTCTTTTTTATGTTGTGAAATGTAAGTAAGACTCACCCTGATCACATGGCTAACAAAGTAGCAGAACTCAAAATCAAATTTCCCATATTCTAAATGTTTGCTCAATGAATGTTGACAATTAAATCCATACCATATTCACTTATGGATATTCATACACATTTATCCATTAATTATACCCACACACGTTAGAATACTCATCTGGTTTTTTGATGGGGTGATTAGTAAATTCGAAGATCCTTTATGTTAGGCAATGGAATGCTTCACCCATCTTTCTTCTAAGTAAAGACCTTTGTAATGTTCTGGAAGCTCCAATCCAGAGGGTTTGTCTCTAGGGACCAGGGGATGCTTAACTTTGTTCTCTAAATCCAATTGTGCTACAAATGAAGAAAGCAGTTAGCATTCACCATCCTTGGTGATTTTTGTCTCCCTCTCTGGTTTCATATCATGCTTATCACAGTGGCACCTAAATGCATCGACTTGCTCACTGACCTCTCATGAAGCAATCCTGGGAGGAGAATAGCCTCTTCTTTTGAGCTGTTCAATGCCTAGCTCACAGACAGTCATTTAATTTTCTCAATATTGAAAATCCTTCATCACCTGATCTCCTATGTTGTTTACATTTGCCCAACATTAATGCAACGAAATTCTTATGTGATGGTGAGCAGCCCTTTGAACATCGAGGTAATACTAAAGAGTTTATGCCATGGCGTGTCTACGTACTACTTACCACTTGTTTTAGAAATTGTCTGGTACAAGGAAGAAAATATGTTTGAATAAGCATTAAAAAGTATGTGTTTTTAAAAGGCTCCTGGGCATCTCACGAAGCTCATGTGTACTAATACAGATTTACTTCTCAGGAATGGGGGTAGAAGCGGACATGTACTTGCTCCTCTCTGTCATCCCATCGTCTCTCCTCTGGGTCCTCTTTGTTCCTGTGCTTTATTCTCATCTCTGATGACTGGCTTCTCTGTTTGCATGTCTGCTTACACATGTCCCATCACGGCTGCCTTGAAATGGTGGCCTTAGCCTGCACATCTATGTGACCATTTAGCTCATACTTCCCCACATCAAAGTAATGCAGATTCTAGTGTCCCTGTTTCAAATTCCCTAGAGAAAGAGTCAGCTCCAGCTGGGACCACATGTCCACTAAACAGTTGTGATGGGGGCGGGTGACCGAATAGGAGAGGTCAGGCATGCTGGGCTGCTTCTGTCAGGACCCTGTGGAGGTCTCCTAAGAAATGGGTCAGAGGGAGAGAGGTTTGTCTCTCTAGGATTGAGTAGAGTAAGGATTGTCTGTAGGGGAAAAGGTGGATGTAACTGCGTACAATGGTGGATTTTTAAGTGACCATACGTAAGAGAGAGAAACAAAATTCTCATGGAAAAAACTGCCCCGCTCATTTTTAAATAGAGAAGCTTCTGCAGAGGATCAGGGAAGCAGAGGTCATTGATCTTAGGTCTGAGGGCAAGGATCTTCATTCTTTCTGCACTGAGGTCAGAAAGTGTTTTTTTGTGTTTTGGGGCTTTTTTTGGTAAGGTTTTCTTTCTGTTTCCATGTACAACCCCATTTGTTGGAATCCATGGAAAAGAGCAAGTTGAGTAGGTCAAATATTCTCCCGGCCCTACTCCTCTAACCCTAGAATGCGCTGGAGAGCTACCTTTCTCCACTCTCATCTCTGTGATTTTGATATGCAGACACAGCCACCATCAGGTATTGTTAGCTTTGTGTACATGGCCCACCAAATCCCAAAGACCCCTGGAAAATTCATGTAGCGATTCAAATATTTCTATCAAGATGTTTGTAGGTCGTAATTGGTGTCTCCAATAATCCTGAGTAGATTTCTGTGGTTCTCTGAGGAAGGGTTAAATTATAATCAATTCTTGGGGAAGGTTCAATCGGAGGGCATATTTTCTGGGTGCCTGGGATCTCCCACCTTCCCCTGGTAGCACCGTCGGGGGCTGGGCATATGGAACTTCACTCAGTTCCATTGCTTTTCTCCAGACTTGACTTGTACTCAGGAAATCAGTTCACTGTCTTGAGATGAAAGCATCTGTATTTGAACAGGCTGAGACATCAAGTTTATTCCTTTCCCTCTAAGGTTCTAAGCAGAATTATTATGCCATCACAGCATGACCAATACGTCCTATTAGGTAAGAAATATGATCCCACTTTAATTTTCTGTTTCCCTATTTTCTTCTCCAATAAGTGCTTTGCACATAGGTGGCTGGCCATGAAGTACGTGGCTGAGGGTTTATGAGAGGCTGAGTTTTGTTCATTTGGAGACAGACATGCCCACAGGAGCTCAAAGTACTGTGCTCTAGTTCTATTAAAGGAGAGTTCTAGTACAGAACACTTTGTGTTTTTCCCATCTTCTGAAAACTGGCTTAAGAGCTTTAAATTTTGTGCCTCCTGCTTCAGTCCTTAGCCTCACTCAGGGACCTCACCTTGGGCGGGGCAGAAGGATGACCACCCATGCACTGTCAAACTGCTCCATAGGTAAAATATAAATACCTAATGAATCCAAGCTTGAAAGTAACTACATAATAACAGAATCACTTGAAAGGGCCACTGGCTTCCCTTTTTTTGAAGCCTTGTTGTGCATGGGCAGAAGGAACTAATAGCCTGAAGTTTCTGTCCCTTTCACGGGCATGGAAACAACAATAACAATAACAGTCAGCACATTTACTGCACACTGTTCTAAATGCTTCACCTGGATCATCCCATTTAATTCCAAAAGCCCTCTTTGGAGGTAGGTGTTTTTATCACCTCAGTTGCATAGAGGAATAAACTTAGGTCCTGAGAAGTTAAGTAACTTATGGAGAGTCACAGAGCATGAAAGTAGGTTCAGATTTGAACCCAGTGTGGCTCCAAACTTGGTGTTTATAACCACTACATTATATTGCTTTTGGAACACAAATCCATTCAGTCTGTTGTAACATGAGCATTTAAAGGGCATGACTGAGGTGCCCTCCTCCCCTTGTGGTCATTCCCTTCTCACACCTAAATTCTCCCCCTCAGATCTCAAACCTGATGATACTTCCAAAACCATCTACTATTGTAGGGTTTTGAAGATAAGGAGGAAAAGAGGGGAAAGCAGGATCAAGAAGAGAAGAAGCAATGAAGAGGATTTGGTGCAGGGAGGGATGACTAGGAGGAGCAAGAGGATTTTTAGGATAGTGAAACTACTCTTTGTGATACTGTGATGATGGGTAAATGTCATTATGCATTTCTCCAGACCCACAGGGGGCACGACACCAAGGGCGAGCTTTAATGTAAACTGTGGACTTGGGGGAATTACAATGTATCCATGTAGGTTCAGCAGTCATGACACATGTACCTCTCAGGTGGGGGTTTGTGCATGTGTGAGGACAAGGGTATGTGGGAAACCTCTGTACCTTCCACTTAATTTTACTGTGAACCTAAAACTGCCTTTAAAAATTAAAGTCTTTAAAAAGAAAGCTAGGAGGAGAATGACAGAAGAGTGCCAGGAAGCTTGTTTATGATCCTTTGAAAAAGGACAGTGGAACACAAGGGACATGCTGCCTTCCTGCTGGGACATGCTCGTCTGTCCTTCATGGCTTCTTTCTCTGTTACAGGGGCCCCACAGATAACAAAAAGCAGGTTATCAGAGAATAGGCACTATGAAGGACTCTCCCAGATGTGGGAAGGTAAATGTCTCAGTTTCCCATGATGCCGTGTTCACTTGGGGTTACCCACACGAGAGCGTGTGAAGAGCAGAATCTGGCCCGTCAGGGAGGAACTGAGAATCAGAAGACTCTGGGTCCACCCGTCCCTCACCGAAGAAGACCAGCGGGTCTGTGGCAGGGGAGGAGTCAAGGCAGGACTCTGTCATGGGGAGCAGTTTTGATGGGAGCATTTGGGTAACAAGTAATAGCATAATCAGAAAGTGATCAGGTAAGTGTTCTGAACATAAGCCCCTTCCCTGCAGGGCCATATAGTGACAAATTATGGCAGGTGAGTGCCCTACGGGAGCCTCTTGCCTGTGCCCACCTACTTCCTAACCCTCGCACCTGCTCCCCCCTTAGTTCCTGTTATCATTGGACACATTGTGCAGTTTATTTATTTAGGCTGTTTATTACTTAGCTTCTTCCGCTGTGAAGTGTAAGCTCCATAGGGGCAGGGATTTTTAAATATTTTGATCATAATTAAGGGTCGTCTTAGGTGCTCAATAAATATTATTGAGGGAATGAACGTTGTTGTTGGACCTTCGTTAGGACAGTCAGGCCAGGAGGCCAGGCCTTTGTTTTGTTGTTCACAACAGTCATTCTGTCTCCTTTTCATTGTCTCCAGTCTCAGCTGTTTTATGGCCAGGTGGCTAGCTGAATAAATTTCTCTATTTTGGCCTCGGCTTTTTTTCTCTTTCTCTCTTTTTTCTGTCCTCCATACTGTATTTCATCCACCGTCCCTGACAAACATCTTTACGTTAAGCCATGGGATGATGAGGGAGAGGTGAGGATGACAACCTCGGGTGGACAACGCGGCTAGCAACTTATCCCAGGAGACAGGTGGCTGGAGCGCATCCTGGAGCGCAGCAGGGAAGCTGACTCAGTGCGGTGCAGCCATCCTGCTCTAGGTCCATAGGACAATGTTAGCAAGACAGGGAATGAAACATTAACCCACATCCATGATGGCTATTTTGCTTTTTTCAGGAAAGAAAATTTCAAAACCTCCCTTAATAGCATTTCCTGGGTAAATATTATGTATGTGTGTATTTATTTACTTAACTTTTATAGTGTTTATTATGGGCCAGGCACTATTATAAGTCATTCAAAACTAAATATTAGGGCATCCGATGGTAAGTACTATTATTGTCCCTTCCCCTTCCCCCATTTTGTAGATGAAGAAACAAAAGCAAGAAGAGGTTAACTAACTTGCTTGAGACTAAGAGGCAACAGAAGCAGAGCTGAAATTCATGCCCAGGTACCTAGTTCTGGCTCCAGAGTCAATGCGTTCCTCTACTACAAGGGCTACCTCTCCAGTATTTATTAATCCTTTTGAAGTGTTGGTTATGGTCTCATGAAAAATCTTCCATAATTCTCTAGACCTTTACAAAGGAGATGACAAAACTCATTGGAAGATAGGCAGCTATTTTAAATTCAGAGAAAAGAAATTTTCTGATTTGATTGGTTTGTTTTAATACATTATCTAGTATATATATATGTGTGTGTGTATTAAATATATAAACATACATAGATCAGAATATATACACGCATGTATATATATTCAAATGCTACATGCATATATTTTGCCTAATCTAAACAAAGCTTCATCAATATTTCTTCTTTATTCTCTTATATGCCAGCTGCTTTCTTTATGCATTTCCATTTTCCACATTTTTCAGAGTGATTGGATTAGGTTGCATACACTTCTCCTGAAATATTAAGTGCATACCATCCGCATCCACACACATTGGGTCTATAGTTATGATCTATCATTTCAAAAACCCACGTGTTAAAAAAGAGCAGAACGGGTCCTGAGTGCCGTGAAGTATTAGGTCCAAAGAACCCTTTGCCATTCATCTTCTCACTAATGCAGGGACTAACAAGACCCCAGAGTTTCTGTCTCATTGGCAGATCCTTTGTCCTGAAACCACACACACACACACACACACACACACACACACGCTCACATGCATGCGTGCCCACACTCACTTGCTCCCATCCACTTTTTGTATCCAAGAGAATTAATCCAATTCATAATGAGTAAGCTGCTGCATTGTCATCTAAGAGGATACCTAACTAGTGTGCCTGTCCTGAAATTTTTAGAGGAGATGTGTTATCAGCACAAACGTCAATCCAGATTGTGGAGCTTTGTCTGAAAGACAATTTGGGGAAAAACTAGATGCAGAAATGGTTGGGCAAGACATCATTTTTAACTTTTAATTGCCTCAACTCGATGTTGTCTCTTTCCATACTCTTTTCTGCCGTATGACCTTTATGATTAAATACTCCCAGGATCTTCCTCCTTTTTTTTTTTCTTCTGATTTCTTAAAAATATGATTAGTCAGCCTTTCTTGTTTGACTTATGGAAATTGGTCTCACTGATTGGAGTCAAACCGTTTGTTGCATTATAATTTCCTGGCTGGTGGTGTCCCACTGTGTTAACTTCCTATACACCTCCATGTCTGCACTGGAGCCACACATTCAGTTCCCCCTTTCATTCCAGTGGATATCTGTTGTGATGCATGTTCACACCTCTGAGTGTACATTCACTTTACTTCTGTCTTCCCATGAACTTCACTGCTCAGAACTTCCGCATCCCTGTCCTCAGCCTTGTGAGATTTCGTGACTGGTCTAAGGCTGACTCTGCAAGTAGAACAAAACCACTGACCCCTTCAATATGTTTTTAGATAAATTCATGAGAAAAATCAGTTCAATTGAATTAGTTTGTTCAAATGGAAAATATCTTGTGTCTTGTACACACATGATGCTATTCACTGGGTATTTCAATCACTCATTCTTTATGCTTATAAAGTCTACAAAGCCCAAAAACCCAGATTTGACCAGTCATCTTTGTACAGTTCCCCAAATAAGTATACTCATAGCCTGATGCTTAACATCATGGACCAAATGTCCTAATGGTTTTGAGAATTTGTCAGTGTTCAACTGGGTGTTTTGGCTTTCTATAGACTCAGATTGCAGAACGCTTCCCAGCAGATATTCCTTTGAATCTGCATTATTGGTGTAAAACAAAGTTGCATTTGCTCATAGATTTTAATTTAAAAAGAAAAGCTAATGAATGTTGGATCACATTCTTCAGGGAAGGCAATAAGCCTTGTGTGTATATATAAAAAGCTACCACCCTCTGATTGTCAAAGTTTACTTCTTTCTTTTCAGATTCTTCTTTGTATTGTTTTACAATCTAGGTATATCTGTTTAACATGAAATGCAGAAAATGACAGGGCTCAGACAGCTACTGCATCCAGTGACAAAGATTACTGTCATCCTGGCTCATCAGTTAATTCATCATTGGCAATGGTCCATTCCATTTCCTGGTAGCCTAGCAACAGCCAATGACAGGGAGGGCAGTTTGCCATGTGACAATGGTATGTGGTACTTTCCAGAATGCTTTTACATAAAAATAGGATGATAATTTATAAATTTACATTTTTATTTTAATAAATGGGAATATTTGGTTTTAGGGGTTGACATTCAAAAGAGAGACAATTTTATTTTGCAGACCATGACTTTAAAGTGCTGGACTAGTGACTTGATAACAGAAATGGAGCTATCAATTTCACACATAAACAGGGTTTAAAGTTGAGCCCGTGAATGCCTTACTTTACCTTAGAATAAATGACATTCCCCCACAGAGTAACTATAAGAAAATAATATAATTAAATGAGAGCTGTTCTTATGTCAGCGTGCACACCCACGCACACACACACGACGTAGGATTTGGAGTCTGAACTTTGGCTCCTAATTTTCTTTATCACTGGACAGAAAAAAGCAAAGAGATCCATGAGCAACAACAATTATTATTGTCCTCCACATTGAAAAAAAAATCTTTCTGTTTCTCACAACCCTCCCAACACTCTATTGATGATTCATGGTTCGGCAACTCATTTGAAAATCTGCTCATTTGTTTTCACTGATTGAATTCCCTGATTGTTAGTGTGTATAAATGCGTTAGCTACTTTTGAAGCTATCTTCTGTTAAAGAATTGATGGAAAATCCTATTTAAATGTCATAATGCTTTTCCTCTTGTTATGACATTATCATTGAGTAAATAGTTTTATTTTAGTGTGATAGTTAAAAAGAATCTATAATCACCTCCTCATAAATATTTTTTAAATCTATATTTAGCCCCATATGCAGAGATAGCAGGGGAAAAATAGGCAACTACCTAGGACATGAATTCTGTTAAATATTAAAGAGATCTCATCAATGATTTTATTAGTCTCCGAGTTCAGTAAAGGCCTCACTGACATCTAAAGCCTAATGATTTTTTAAAATATATTTAAAGCTTTGCACTGCACCTTTAAATATTGAACAATATTGAAAAATATTGAAGCCCCTTTTTTTGTATATTAGCTTTAGGCAGAACTGTTGTATGATTTCCACTCCTTTCATGACATTGTAATGATGTTACCACATACAACTTTATCTTGCATGAAAAGGTGAAGTCATGAGTGATTTCTCCAATTTAAAAGCACTCAACCCTCACAGTGCTAGAAATGAATATTTTGCATATATTCATGCAACAATGATTCAATTTAAGATTTCTATTTTCAAACATTGCTTGAAACCTTCACTATGTTAGTAGTAAAATTGCCAAAATGTGTAATAAGATTTATTATCGATGAGTAGCATTTTATTTAGTATTTCGTGTTAACACGCTTTTAGGGTTACCTGGTTTAGCAGGAGAATTCATCTTTCTTTTCTAATCAGAGATAACATTTTATTGTATTTTTAAAAATAGTCTTCCCATACACACACATATATATGTTGTGGCACAAACTGAATTTTCTCTTGCTGGCAGTGCAAACCCAAACATTGCACATGTCAAAGCTCGGCGTACCCTCACACAGAGCCGCTCCGATTTAAAAAAAAAAGGAGACAGACCTCCATTTCTCCTTTGTAATCCCTGTCCTCTTCTCTCTGGAATAGCTGTAAAACCCTTTCGCTATGCATCCTTAAAATGGGTTCAGAATTTTGCTTCAGACTTTCCCCTTTAAAGGGGTCTTGTTACACTCTTGTTTATACTGATTCTTCATGCTGCAACAGCATAAAAATTCAACATTATAAGTTTTCTAGAAGCCACATCCTAGCCTATGTTGCAGGCACAAAAAGTATAGGGTGGCCAGCTGTGAATTGTGGGGCTTTGTTTGTGGAAAAGGCTTACACAGATGGAGGAGTTATAGCTAACCATGGTTACCTATGGGCCTGTGATTGTCATGGCGTAGGCATGAAAAAACATAAACTCTAACTATTTTTGTATTCATTATACATTCTTAGACTCTAAATCTTCTTTCCATTCTAGATTTTCAGTCATTTCAGTAATGAAAGGGGGAGCTTCCCACAGACCATTTTGCAGGCATTAAAGCAATGCTACAAGGACACACACATACCATCACATAGATACACCTTCTTACACAAAACAAGGCTCTGTGTATGTGGGTGAGCTTATACCAAAAGAAGGTTTATATCCAAAGTAGACACTTCTCCCTCCTGAAGGAAATCTTAACTTGATTTTCATTTAGAAGGGACCTACAGTTGCTAGCAACCAACCCATTTGTTGGTGCAAAGGTACACACAGATGACACATTTATTCAAATGCAGAGTTTTCTTTTTATTACTTTAAATTTTATAGTTAAAAAAAAAGTTATAACATGCTCAAACTCTAACACGCCAGTTAGTGACTTGTTCTGCATTTTGGAGAAGGAACGACAGTGGCGATCTTATTAGGCCTTTGGGGGGGCCAAATTTTCCTCATTACGTGGAAATCAGAGTCAGTCCCTAGACTGGTATCTTACCTACATGGAGTAAACGCTCCCTGCTGTCACTAATGTCCTATAAATCATGTTAAAGAGAAACATAATTAACATTTTTGATCAAGTCACAATTCAGAGTCATGAGGTGCTTGAGTGAATAAAGCTACATTTCAGTGTTGGCAGCAAATTAATTCTCCAAAGAGCGCTTGGAATGGCTGTGCGTTCCTCCACAACCACCCCCTCACCACCTATGCTCTGGTTATTGGCAGGGGGGAAAGTGAGTTTGGGTGAGGAAATCCTCAGCAGCATAACCACATCCTGTTTCATGGATCTGACCTTACCAGGCAGCGAAGGGCATGGGGTACAGAGACGGAGAAGAAACCCCATGTCTGAGAAGAATAAGTAACTTTTATTTTTTTTTGAGTCTGGTGAAAGGGTATCTTTTCTGTGCATGGCCAAATTGACTCTGCTTGTCTTTCAAATCATTTAAGGAGGACAGTGTTCCTGGTTAAAGGTCACGTAGTTTTGCACAAATCATTTTCATCTTCACTTTGCATATATCTTGAGAAAATTTCCATGCAATAGCAAAAGGTAATTAAAACTCAAGCTCATCTGGAGGTGAGTGCCAAAGTGGAAGAGTTGAGGTACATTTCCAAAGTTTCTAGCCCCCAGGACAACATCCAGGGAGAACCCTGGAATTCCTGCCATGGGAAATAGTGCTTTTCTTTCAGTGACAGAAGAGATTCTAGTTGCAAATTTCCCTAGAAGTTATTGGTAAACTTGCATTCACATCAAGGTAAGTGGTTGGTAGCAATGCCTTGGTGAAGGGAGAGAGCAAAAGGGAGCCCTGAATGCCCAATCAGATCAGTAAAAGGGAGAGAAAGGCAGAAAGAGGAGGTTGTGTGATGTGTAATACTCTTCCTGAGCATCATGGTTTTGATCTGGGCTTGGCTCTGGCTCTGTCAAGGTCTCAGTAAGCATCAATGACCACGAAAACAGAGATGGTAATGGAGTGTAGCCCCACTCCACCAGCCCCACATGCACCCATATCAATTCTGTGTAACTGGAGAAAGAAATTTGCCCTTAGTCGCCCCATTGGCCTGGGTACCAGAGAGGAATGGAATGTGCCCTGACAGCATGACATGCCTGGAGTCTGGGGTTAGGGCCCCTCCTGCATTCCCTCTGGCTCCTCCCATTGGCACAGTATGTCTGTTTGCCTCATCTTGATACCCCGTCATTCAGTGCTGGCTTGGCCCCTCCTGCATGGGGTTGAGGTGACCTCTGAGAGGAAGTGGTCCTGGCCACTTCTGCTCCATCAGCTGGGCATGGGATGGGGGAGGGAGGAAGGAGAGATGTACCTGTTGCTGGGTTATGCTAAGACCCCTTATTTAAATAAATGAATGTGGCATTAACAGTCTAGGACCTGTGCTTACTCCAGAAAGCACATTTCTACTACGATAATGTAGATTGCATTGGTTTTGAGGTACACTTACAGGAACAATAGATTTTGGGTTTCTGGACTCTATTTCAATATTAGAGTTTCAAGTATCGTATTTCATGATGCGTGTGTGTGTGTGTGTGTGTGTGTGTGTGTGTGTTTTGAAGAAGTGTATGTTTTTAGTTATGTAATGATATTCTTAAGACCATTTAAAAATAATAACTATGAGTTGTTTAAGTGTTATAACTTGGAAAGACTTTTTACATGAATGAATTCACAAATCAAAAAAGAATTTATTAGGACCAGATAATGAGCCAGGATATATGGTCGCTAGAGATATGCATACTGTCCTTCTTTCTTCTTGGGTCTAAATGCCTGGGGCTGGGAAATGGCTAAAAAGGGAGATCCAGCCGCACTGGTCATTTGGCCGCACGGCCAGACCTGACCCTGCTCCTCTCTCCCTCACGCCCCCTATACAGAGCCCGCCACAGTTTCACTCCTTTCTTTCATTTTGCTTCATGCTGTTCCACTTTGCTGAATTCAGACGAGCTGATCTGTGCTTAAAACAAAGGAGAGAAACACAATTTGAATTATTCTGAGAAAAAAAGTGTTTATTTCATTTTTGTAAGGACCCTGTTAGCTCGAACTCATGCTACTGCCCAGGAGCTGCAGTCCATGCATATTTCCCTTGGAACCCCTCGAGCGATTTCCTGCGGTTATGCTTTCAAGGGGTGGATGCATCAGTGTGACCATCTCGGGCCCCAAAGAGTGAAAAAGCCCATCAAAACAGGTGATTTGACTAAGTTTTTACCTAAATAGACCCATGGCCTTTACTCAAATCTTCCCCTCTCTGGGGGTCTTAATGACCATCCTATTTAAAACTGCGTGACAACTCCACACCCCCCAGATACCTTCTGCCCTCTTTTCTGTGCTTTATTTGTTTACAAGTTATGTATGGACATACTGTATGTAGTCTGTCCAGAGAGTGTCCAGGCATGTAATATGAAAAATAGAGATATTTATTGAAGAAGATACAAGAAACATTGTACATAGGACAATGATGCCTCAGTCCCTTTCAAAGTAGGCCCCTTGGGACCTCACACAGCTCTCCCAGCATCTCTCCCACTGTTCAGACTCTCTGCAAAATCTTTTGTGATGCATGAGCAGGCGTGCTGTCATGGAAGCTGCCCGTCACCAGTTGCCCACAACTGTGGCCATTTTCACCGTATTGCATCTCTCAACCAACGAAGAACATTGAGGTAGTACTCTTTATTAACTGTTTGGCCTGGAGGGATATACTTGTGATGGACAACACCTTCCTAATCAAAAAACACAATTAGCGTGGTCTTGATCTTACTGCGACTTTGCCGCACCTTCTTCAGGGGTGGAGAACCAGGAGTCTTCCCTTGGCACCACTGGGCCTTTGTTTTCAGATCACAGCTGTAGACCCACAATTCATCTCAGATTATGACCTTCTTGAGGAAATGTTGTTCATCGGTAGTGGTTTGAATCAAGTCATTAGCAACTGCAGCGGTGTTCCTTTTGCTCTGGTAGTAGAAGCCATGGAACATATTTTGCCATGACACATTTTGTGCCAAGATCCTGTGTCAGAATCTCGGATACAGTAGTCTTTGGAATCCCCAGATCAGCTTCTAGTTCTCGCGCTGTCGCTGACCCTTGTTGATTGCAGCCTATACATGTTCAACATTCTCAGGTGTTTTGCTTGTTTCAGGCCTTCCAGAATGTGGATCACTTTCAACAGATTCTTGACCACCTTTGAAGTATTTGTACCACATTTTTCTTTGTGCTGCACTCATTGCATCGTCCCTGAAAGCCTTCTGAATCATCCAAATAGTTTCCACAGAGGAATTTTCAAGCTTAATGCAAATTTGATGAAGATTCATTGCTCTACTCACTCAGTCCTTTTGAATGTGACAGCCACACAGTACACATACTCACTCAACAGCATCTACCGCCCCCATTGACTAGTACAGTGAAGTCATCATTGTTCACACATGCACATACCAGTCCACTCTCCTTCGCTGCCAGGTTACATAGATGTCACACAAACTGTTCTCAAATTAACAGTGGTTGGACTTTTTCCAGACAGACCTCATATATTTTAATTTTTTGTTTGTTGTCTGTCTCTCAACCCCAGCCACTGCTTCACACATAATGTAAACTCTATGAGTGCAACCTTTGTCTGTTTTGTTTACTGAGTCCCCAGGGTCTAGAATAGTAGCCGATACATAGTTGGCACTCAAGAAATATTTGTCAGATTAATAAATGAAATAAGTGCATTGGATTTATCAACTTGACTATATGTTAAAAAATATGTAACACAAATTTAAATTTGATTAATTATCCAATTTTACTTATTTTTTTGCCGTGCCTTCCTGTCTTTACTATTTTGGTCATTTTCTTTTCTATGTCTTGCTCCTTTGACAATTTATGTCACACCAAAATATGGTGAAAATAAACAAACAAACAATTCTTCGTAAAAGTTATTTTACCTCATGTAGACCAAGAAAACTGGTTATGTCAGCAAAATTTTCCTTCTACCTACCTGGTTGTTTTGACACTTTAAGACACTACTTCTGTTTTATGCACTGTCATTTAGTCTTCATGGCTTACAGAATAAGAATTTGATCATAGGGCACATGACATTTTCCCCAAAGTAACAGAACTGGGCTCGGTAGCTTGAGGCCATCATATTGGGGTATAGAAGCCTGACGTGTGAAAGTACTGAATTTTAGGATGCTTTCCATCTTTTGATGCTTGGTAATACAAATACAATTTATATTATATGTAACTGTTAACCATCAACAGTCATTAAAAAGCTAGCCATCATGTCTTACCCTTCTTTTATATATATGCCTCCACACACACATATATATACACACACACATATATATATATATATACCTACATACTCATCTATATGTAATAGGATATAAACATGATGACATGTATACATAAATTATGTATGTGGATATATGTAATGTGGATATGTATACACACATTATATATATGTGTATACACACACACACACACATATATATAGAAAGAGAGAATGAAACAAAAAACAATATGTTGAATAATGCTAGGGTCAGTATGACTGGGCATAATTCTGCTTTTTGCTCCAGGGTGCTCTTGCCCTGCACGAAGAATCCATACCGCTTTATGTTCTGTCCCTTCTTGCTTTTCTTCTGGATGGGGAAGCATGCCCTACACCTGCTAGTGTGTTTTTATGAGATGTTTGGGATTTTCTGAGTCCTTTCCCAGAGGTGGCTGTTTTAGTGGTGAATGAATAATGCAAAATAGTCTACAGGCTGTACACACTGAGTAATCGCTGGAAATTCTTCAAAACAATCTCAGGTTCATGAAATTTTCCACAGAAAATAATAATAACGGTAACAATAGGAGCCCCAGCAACAATAAACAAGATATGCCCTGTATGCTTCCACCCAATTATTAGCTAATAATGCATAATTATGATTAATTCCACTCTTTAAATGCAGATACTAAATAGCAATAACCATTTATTTTATGTTTTCATGTTATTTTCCTGCACGTCCTTTATGTCAATTATGTGTTTTCAGGCACATCTGATTGTGCTCTACTGTGGTTTCGATGGTTTGGTAATTGTACATTAAAAAAAAATAACAACACGTGTTTAGTATAAAAATTAATTACGTTAAGCATTCCCACTAATTTTGCCAGGCAAAAAAAAAAATGGCATCCCACAAATTTTCAGCATAAAGTGGGTGGCCAGCCCACTTAGCAGCTTTATGATCTGTGGCTGGGTTTTGCGAGTGAGCTCTGTCAGGCAGTTTTCCCAAAGCTGGAGACACAATACAGTGGCCAGCAGCATGGCCCTCCTCTGGTCCCTGTATTCCCTTAAAATTTATCTCTGGCCTCCATGGCATCAACCACTTCCCAATTACAATGATAATAACAGGGCTGAAAATATTTTGCGATGTCTCTGCAATCCAAGTTGACAGGGCTTGTGCTAGCAACCTGGACGATCAGGGATGTAGCTTCCTTCTTTTGGTTAGATCCTATTTATAAGAGGTTGATCCCTGGTAATTAGAGTGACATTAGATCTGCTAGGAAAAACAAACAAACAAACAACTACCCATACAATCCATGGGAGCAGAGAAGGGGGGCTGTCGTGGAGGGGAGAAAAGAAGAGGAGAACCAGAACGAGAAGGAACTGGCTGAAGGAGTCTGTTCAATATTGCAATCTTTCGGAAATATTTTCTTGTGATACATTAAAAATATCAGATTCTTAAAACAATTTTCTGCTTCCATAACTCAAAATAACATTCAGTAAGGGGGAGGGAAAATGTAGCAATTAGTAGTCTTCATTTCTGAGGTTTTATTACTTTGATTCTTTTTGATTTAATCAGCCACGAATGCAGCTACCAGCAGACGGTGACTTTTCCTTGAAATGTGCTTCCTGCCCAGAACAGTGCCTTGTGATTGTAGGTTAATGTTAATGAAACATAAAAAGGCAGATCCTTTTTAGGAAAATTTGTTATTAACAAATAAAGGCTTGGTAACATTTAGAATCACACCATCGAAAATATGGCTGGAGCAGATTTGGGAGTCAGCCCGCCGTGCTCAAGTGATAAATTTGTTTACATCCTTTAAAAGTTCTAACTCAGTACAGACGAGGTGACATCCTACTTTTCACATTCATGTTCAATTCACAAGCATAAAGAGACTCTGAGCCATTAGGGAAGCTTTCATTTTGGCTGGGGAAGGATGAAATGATAGTGATAGTGGCTTTCATAGCAGAAAATAATTGTATACTTTTCTTATTATTTTTGGCAAGGCACACACATTTCGGCTTTCCCGCGTATTACATCATTACATTGTATAATGCATCATAATGATAGAGTGAATAGAGATGAAGAAATGCCAGTGTCTGCTGCAAGTTAAAAGACAGAGACACTGCATGCATTTTCAGCTGGGGAGGCTGCTGTTCAGCGAAGTGTTCTCTGAGATGAAACAAAGCTGCCTTCCCACTTGGCATTCACATTAATTGTGGACTTGCCAACCGGCCAGTTTCATTGGTGTATAAATTAGTGAGGAATAATTTCACTTGTCTCAAAAACCGGAATATCTGAGGAATGCCTCCTGAGATGGTGACTTATTTGTTTTTTTTTTTTAATGTGGTTTGTACCCAGCTCCCAGAGTACCTCCGGGACCTGCTACACACACACACAAACACACACACACACATACACCCCGCCCCCCTCCCCCACCCCAGCCCTCTGCGTTCTACCCTGGTGTGCCTGTGTGGGGAGGTAATGGCTGTTATCAGGGCAAATAGAAGTTTTATGGTTTTCAGCAGCGTATTTTTCAGAAGGGTTAACATAAATCTTTTCTCAAATCCTCATTATTAAAAAAGGAAAATCCATTGACATCTCCTGAGAAGATATTTAAACGTGTTGAACATTATTAATAATAATACTAATAAATGCTAATTGAGAGTCAATGATGGTCTAGGACCCGCCAATCAGGATGTGTCAATGGGATGTGAAGATAACCAGTTACAAAGGAAAAGAAAATTTTAGTTCATTTTTTTGTTATATTGGCTTACCATTCTGTTGGATAATAAATGCTTTTTTTTAGTGACTAAAATATATTTATTTTTACTAATCCAGATTTAGCCAAACCTATTTGGTGTGCTGCCTCCTAACTTGTTCTGTAATTCTTAGTTCTACCCAAACAATTATAGTGACTGTAAGTATATCCAAGGCTTTCGATGTCCCTTTAACCACTTATAATTAAAATTAACTGAATTCTAAACAGCCCTCTTTCATTCCATAACTGTGAATGTACTGTATACTTTCTATTGTCCTGGCACCAGAGATATAAAGGCAAACAACAGATAGACCCTCTCTTCTTGGAGCTGATGTTCTAGAGGTCCAGACATCTTCACACCAAAACAACTTGACAATTCTGGCCATCCCAGGATCTGCGTACTTGCATCAAATCTGTTTTAACAGTCACTTTTAGTTGGACGAATTAGCCCTGAACTTATTGAGAAAAACCACATTGGTCTTAATATTTATTCTGTCACCTTAAGCTTAGCAGAAAACAACAACGACAAACCCAAAAACGTTTAAACCAGGTAGCTGGAGATGAAGTTCATGGATGTTTCTATTGTTACCAAATATTTGGGCATCAAGGAGATTTTCTGTCCTTTAGATAATAGAATATTTGGACTTTTACTTGTCATGCAATAAAAATTGAGATTTCTTAGTTATTTAGTCAGTCGATTACTCTGTTACTTGGGTACTTACATGTATCCACACACATTACAGCTGCCAAGTGCTTTACAATTTATAAAACATTTTTGAATACATCATTTGCTTAATGGTGAAAATCATGGGTTTTGGGGTCATCCAGATACATAGGCCTGGGTTCAAATAGCGGCTCTCTATCTGGGTTCAGATAGTAGCCATGCATTTACTAAGTGACCTTAAATTCTGTGAGCTTGAGTTACCCCCTTGTAAAATGATGGTGACTATCTCACAGGGTTGCTGGGAGAGTCCATGAGACAATCCATTAAACTGTCTTATAGGAGACACTCAATGAATGGTAGCTATTATTTTTATTGTTGTTTTTAAATAATTGTTCATCTTTGTTACAACTCTATGAGGCAGCCTGCTAATGACCCTATGAAATGTTGCTTATGTGGCTGCAGACGTGGACTCCTTTTCCTGAGATTCCAGAAGACTTCTCCTTTCTTCATTTTAGTGTTTCCTGCCCATTCCTTAGGGCTCGGGCAAAGGTCCTTTTCCTGACTTCAGCACTTCAGTTCAATACATTGCTCCATACATATTTATTTAGCCTCACTGGATGCAAGGTACTCTGCTAAGTGCTGCAAACTCGGGACAAAAATTTTCCTTGCCACCGTGGTGTTTACGCTCTATCGGAGGAAGCCTTTCAACAAATATTACAAAGATATGTGTTCACATTGTGTTGGATGAAGTTCTCTCAAGGTGACATTCAGGATATCAAGAACACTGATCCTTGGGGACTGACATAATCTGGGGTTGGATGGATTTGCTTGAGGAGGAGGTATTAGACTGAGATCTAGAAGATGATAAGGATTAATCCAAAAGAAGAGGGTCAAGCAAGATGGAGAGTTGACTATGTTCTCCACCTGTGCAAAGCCTTGAGGAGCACGCCACCTGCTTTCTAGGATCTTTTGATTTAGGGGAACACCTTCTCAGACCGCCCTAGTGAGCAATGAACTGCTTTTTCTTGGCAGCCCAGAAATGCTTACTTTTGGAACTATTTATTGGACTCCTTTCCAAATATGCCTTGTTCATCCATTCATTCATTTATTCAATAAATATTTATAGAACATCTAGGAAGATCCCAAGAATAGAAATATCCATGCTTTACATGCATTTCTATTACCAACTATCTCTAAGGTATATTTTTGTAACTCTAGATCTGGTTTTGCTTACTATGTTACAATCCTGACTGCAGGAGACATGTCTTTTATCACTTTCTGTCCCATTGAGTAATTTGTACACAGTAGGCACTCAGTAGATGTTGACAACCCCAGGTGACCTCTGCGCTGATCTCTCACATGGCTATTATCTGCTGCACTTTTTAAATCCCTGGCAACATCCTCCGATGTTGAATGTTTCTAGCCTAACAAAAAAACATAATTAGGAAGGTAAATCTGCTGAAGCTGAAACAAATCATTTAACTCATTCCACAAGCCAAATGGAAAATGATTTTGAGATTATCCACCGTATTGGGTTATCTGCTCTACTGCTCCGTACCATTAGCTCAGGCAGTTGGGAATTGCTTGCAATTCACAAAGAAGCAGATTGTGTTTGGTTTGCGTTGGCTGTGTACCCTCCTCTGAAGTGGCTGCAAGTCCTCTCCAATTCAGCTAAGGCAGCCAGTCAGGGTGGCCAATAAGCCAAGTAGGTTTCTCTCATGTTTGTGCTTCTGTGTAGCAATGGAGCTGGTGTGAACATGTGTATGCCTACTTTCCTCCCCTCTATTTCCGAATCAACTAAAGAGGGTGCCTGGTGGATACTTAGTCACCTGCCTTTCTGGAGGACATAATGACTTCCTGTTAACCTTTCACCTTTTTAGAGGTAAAAATGACGTGATACTCTCTTATCCAGAGTCGTTTTCCTTTCATAAAAGGTGGACGCTGCCTCTGTTTTCAAGAGGTTTTAAAAAGGCACCCTGACCATGCAGAAGCTCCCTTGTCCAGGGGAGGGGGCGGGGTCCTGGGCATTCTAGCAGTTGACTCTACTCATCTCCTTTAATGCCGTGCACACAGATTTGTGATCTCTTCCTACTCCTCTGCCTGTTGAAAATTATGTGTCTAATAGTGCAGAGTAGTGTAGTGACATCATTAGACACTTGCTGGGAACCTGCCCTTAGACCAACTTGCTTTATTCAAGGACAACATTGAAAGAAAACTGTTGATAAACTGTTGAAAGCTGTTGTGCTTGTGAAAGGTATGGTTTTCAGGTATGTAGTTCTAAGGTGACTGAGACCCAAGGCTGCAGTTTTAAAGGAAGTTCAGATATCTATTCGTAAAACCTGGGAGTGAGCCCTTCAGTAACTTGATTGACAGAGAAGAAGACGGGGAACACATAGATAGAAGGGTAAGTAGGCAGATAGATGGTTATTTTAAGTAGCAAGGTCACTGAGTACGCTTACGGAATTCAGTGTATGAGATTGCATTTGACACACAACTTCTGGCCTAGAAGTGGAAAGCAAAGGGCATCCGACTCCTCTGCTACTCAACTGCTTCTGCCTCCGAGGGAGGAGCGCTGCCACGCTACCTGTGAAACATCTGGCCTGTCCCATGGTGCCCCAGCTGTTGCAAGCCCCCTTTTCAGTCATCTTAGTACAGACACATTTTATCCAAGTAGGGATTATCAGTCCTGAGGGGAGGTGTTGGTGGTGACAAGTCTCCTTCCTCTACTCACAGCCTTAACCCTCCTGGAATTTCAACTAAAGCTATGTATTGAGAATCCACAGGATTATTCAGACTGACTTTCACGCTAGTCCTTTTCCGTTTTGCCCCAGGGAGAATCTGGCCAACTATATATTCATTGCTATTTTCCCCATTATTTATTACCTAGACAGAATAGCATGATTAATTATTGATCATAGACCAGTAACTGATTAAAGTGTGGTTCTGATCAGCAGTCAAAAGTCATTTGTTTCCAGGCATTCGTAGTTCCTGCATGGAGAGTGGCAGAACAATACTCTCTTTTCCGTGCATAAAATATGACACCTGTAGGCAGGCTGTAGTTATAAGCCAGCAACAGAGCCCTTCGACCATGCTTTGTCTTAATAAATGGGAAATAATGATTTGCCAAAAAAGAGAACTGCTTGGAAGATTTACATGTAGAGAATACGATGTGAAATATAATAGGAGGATTCTAATTAGAATTGTTTTTCATGGACTAAATGCTTTGCTGAAGAGAAACTCACTAGGAATAGCTCTTTACCATCTGGGAAGAATGTCAAATTTTGTCTCATTCTTACTGTATTTCTGGGTTTGTTCTTCCTTTCCACCTTTCCTTCATCTCTCCTCTCCCTGTCTTCATTTCTCCCTCCTTTTTTTTTTTTTTTTTACATTTTTCATTGAATTGCCTATGTCAGGAGCTGATAAACTATGGCCCTGGGTCAAAGCCGGACTACCACCTGCTTCTGTAAATGAAGTTTTGGAAAACAACCAGGCTCATTTGCTTTCATATTGTCCATAGGAGCTTTTGCACCATAATGGCAGTTACGACAGAGTTGCATTACCCACAAAGCCTAAAATATTTACTGTCTAGCTCTTTACAGAAGAAAATATGCTGACCCCCGGACTATGTGCCAGGCATACATAAATAAGACACTGTTACAAATAAGAAACAATCCCTGTCCTCAGTGGCTTCAGAGCTATGTGAGCATATAATTAGAGAACATACTGGAGAGTAGGACGATGGGCATCTGCATGAAGTACTGTGGAAACCAGGGGGCAAACATGTATTTAGGAAGCAGGACCAGAGGATGATATCTCAGCAAAGGTAATATTTGAGTTGGGAGTTTTTTGGCAATTTGGAAGTAGAGAAAAATAATCAGGACTTGAATTCTGTAGCTCAAATATATTATTTCAACCCCCACAAAATACCCAGTCCAAAGTTATAATTTCTTCACTGAAGCACATACTTTTTTTTTCTGGCTAGTAACAAAGCAATTACTGATCTGCTTAGAAGCCTCTCCAGACATTGATGGTTTTGTGGAAGCTAGATTTTTTCTTGGTTAATAGAACCTACTGACGTGGTGAAAGTGGAGCTTCTGATGGTGGGGAATGGCAGGAGATCTTGACTGGCCAAACTCCCTCAGACATTGAGGGATGCTTGAAGGAGTTATTGCTTTTGTCTTGAAAAATATAAGAGGATGTCTCCATTGCTCTGACAATTTCAAATAGGAATCAGTTGGTATTAGGTGAGGAGGAGGCTCCCATAGGCCCGTAGACAGAAGTAGCCTTAGGGTATCCAGCAGTATTTGCTGCCAGAGAGAGGTATCCCTGAAGTCCTGGCAGTGAACCCTTATCGCTACCCCTCTTTGAACTTGGCTGGAAGCTAAGTTCATTCCAGAAACAAGCAAACATAGCTTTTCTTCTCCCTTCTAAAAAAAAGATCAAACGCAAAGTGGTCAGTTTATTTCATGAGCTTAGTTTCAGTCCATGTAAGACGTTTTCCAGGCCAAGCAAGCAAGCAAATAGCAACAACAACAAAAACAAAAACCCAATTATGAAAATCAAGTAAACACCAGAAGCCAACTCTCTCAGATTTATGAATTCTCTTTTCCTCAGAATAGAAAGTAGAACTGGTACCAGTTTGCTCTCTAGAAAAAGGGAAGTAGTAGGAGAATGCTGGAAATCATTTGAAAATTTGTTTTTTAAAAAATTAGGCAGCAAGACTTTTGAAGAAGAAGAAGAAGAAGAAGAAGAAGAAGAAGAAGAAGAAGAAGAAGAAGAAGAAGAAGAAGAAGAAGAAGAAGAAAATCCACCAGAACAGGTGAAACCATTATACTTGATCTCTTGATTATCAAGATGTCAATTCCTGTATGAGAGGATTTTAATCAAAAATTTCTAAGGCAAATGAAACTTTTCTTATTGAATGTGAAGGTGTCACAGTTGAGTAACCTAGCTTATTCTGACTTTTATACCTTAAATTCTTCTCCCTGAAATTGTCAGGTTCTCTAATCCAGAAATTTGTAGAAGCTTCTGGCACATTTAAGAAGGGTAATGGTGTCAGGTTATGAGCCTAGGACTTGAACCAAAGCAACTTGTGCCTTAATCCCTGTTCTTCACTCCTTAGCCTGTGACCTTGACCAAGTCACCTAATTTCTCTGAAACCTGATTTCTTCATTTGTAAAGTGGGACTAGTAATGGTAACGTGAGGTGGCAATTGTGAGATTTTGATGAAGTAATACACATAAAGCAGTGACACTCTGCCCAACACATAGCAGGCGATGAATAAATCTTAGCTATTTTTATTTTTTGTTTAATGTTACAGTAATTTGATTTCCCAGGAGAGTTAGGATATTAGAGAATGATTCGGACTTTCAAGTTCACACATTTACCCACACACATTTGGAATGTGCTCAACGAGTCAATTAAAATCAGAATGATGGTTCCGAGCAATTTGTGAGCAAGAATTTCTGAATGTCTGCTTGAAGAATGGATAACAGAAAGGACAATAGAATCTTTAGGAGACAAGTCTGTTTACTCAACATCCACTGAACAAGCATTATGCGTTAGATACTGGGCAATGGCTTGGGAGACAAAGATAAATAAAATATTGTTCTTGGCTCAAGATTTTATAGCCTAGTTACTCTATGGACATCTTAACAGAAGATTAAATTCTGTGTGAAAGGGCCATCATGGAGTCTATGGGATTCAGATGGCAGCAACAGAGCAGGGAAGGCCTCATGGAAGAAGCTTTTGAGCTGAAATTCAAAGAATGGGCAGGTGTTTCTCAGGCAGACAGGTGAAGGGAGGACATGCTGAACAGAAGGAGGCATGCAGAAGGACACAGTGGTAGTTTAGTACCGCTGGAGCGTGAAGAGCGCGTAGGAGATAGTGGTGGGAGATGCAGCTGGACTGGCTGAGAGCCCTAGGTGCCCCACAAGGTGTCCTGTTTTAATCCTGTAGGTGAGAGGGAGCCACTGAGAAATTCTGTGTAGATGAGTCACATGATCCCATATGCTTATTAGAAATATAATCTGGCTGGCAAAGTGTAGGATTGCCATGGAGGTAGGAAGATGCATATGTTATGAGGCTATTGCAAGTACCCAGGCAAGGGGTGAAGTTCTGACCTGAGATGTGGCGGTGAAGAGGAACAGGAGGGAAAACATGTGAATGATACCGAGGAGGTAGCAGCTAACACAGATGGGCAGGCATTGGTTATTACTTGAGTGAAGCCTGGCTTAGGTGTGCACTGTGGACAGCATGGACAGAAATTTGATGTATCTCTCTGAAGCCTCCTGTGATCTGTGGTGGAACCTGGTCCACACTGTGGGCTTTTATGGGTTTTGTTTAGAAGGCCAATGTTGACCTGCTCATATTAGCCCCTTAAAACTCTAAATAGGACCACAGATTCAGTCCTCTCAGATCCATTCCTGTGAATTGATACCTGGTTGCATACCTTACAGTGGATCAACCTAAGTCAAGGTTGAGTGCCCACAGTTGGTGGGTCTTAGTTTATCGTCAAAAAGAAATAGTGCAGCAGTTCACTGTCCCTACCAATTCTGGCTTCTTGGAAACTCTAAATGAACACCTCAAGCTGTCAGAGATCATATTTAAATATAGTACTATCCACTGTCCAACCATTCATCTATCCATCCAAATATCTGCCCATCCTTCCTTGATTATCTTTGACTAGCCACAAAGTCACCTATGAGTTTTAAAGGCAATATGAATCAATTTGCCAACCACTGCCATGAAGAAAGAGTCAGGAAAATTCAAGTATAGACTTGGAAACATTTTTTGTCAAATTTAAAATCCACAAAGCCTATTTATTTGCTTGCTTTCATAATGCAGATCTGTGTTTGTTAATATCTAGTATGCAATTTTGTAAACGTGACATAAGTATTTTGCACATATAAAATTGTGTGTGTGTGTGTATGAATGGAATGTTTCTTTTTAAAAGGGTACTTGCTAATGAAGTAATTAGCTGGGATAAATATTTTGGGTATATGTGTGTGTGTGTAAATATGTGTATGTGTATATGTGTGGATACATATTCAATCTGATTCTTAATATATGCTAATCTCCATAGCACATGTAGTATTAAAAGAAAATCTGGTAATACTTTAAATGTCCTATCATTGTGAATTCATTTTATATTCATTGTAATAGCATTGATCAAAATGAATTCATTTGGTATTCATGTAGATGTCACATGTACTTCCATAGGTGTTTCATTGTAAATTAGCATTTCTCAGAGGACACTTAAAATAAGTGTTACTGAAAGTCCTTATTACACGTATTGCCAAGATTAGTACATTAAGGATCATGTACTTACATAGTACTAATGCATTTCTGCCACTTAAAATACTACATTACCTATTTCTGATATCTAGCAAATATCTAAGGCAATTTTGAGAATTACTGACATCCTAGAGGAAGTGGTATTTTATGATTAAACGGGTTGCCTATTTTTGCTGTTATTTTTTTTAAAAACTAAAGTTCTGTTAGATACAGAAAAGAGGATTAAAAATGAAATTTATATGATGACAACAATGGTTTTTAAATGATGTTCATATTGTCAGGCTCTCAAAGAATGTAAAACTTTATCTAATTTTATCTTTGACCAATCACATTGCTTAAAAAAAATCAAATGAAGTGAAGAATTTGTGGACCAGACTATGGATTTGCCAAGAAAACATTGAATTCTATAATGTTTTTGAGCTTGACTTACCTCAGAAGCAACCAACAAACACAAGCAAATGAAAGATAATCCATATTTTCTATTTATGCCTTTCTTGTAACTCACTCATTACTGTTTGGGGCAGAAGTTTTGTTATGATTATAATGGACATTAGACGGAAATAGTAGTGGCAGTTGGCTATAGGAGAATTCACATGTAAGTCAAGAAGGAGTGTTTTTAGCTTTTCTCAGCTGCCTGAGAATTCCCACAGAGAAAGGGGAAGGTTCTGGTGACTGATGTGGCAGTGTCGATGGGCTTGCAGATCCACCAGGCAAACCTTTGGGATTCACCAGGATATTCTGAGTGCTGGTTGGGATGTCTGTTTTAGAGTCGCATTTCAAAGATATAAAATATTCTTTGGATAATAGGTTTTTCCAGTACGCTGTTGGTGGGAATGGGAAAATGGTACCGTTACTATAGGAAACAGTATGGAGGTTCCTAAAAAAATTAAAAATAGAACCACCATACCATAAATTGCACTTCTGGGTATCAATCCAAAAGAATTGAAATCAGAATCTCAAAGAGGGATTAGCACTCCCATGTTTATTTTTAAAGCACTAATCACAGTGGCCAATATGTGGAAACGATGTAAATGTTCACTGAGGGATGAGTGGATGAGAACAATGTGGTACACACATACAGTGAAATATGATTCAGTCTCAAAAAAGAGGGGGATCCTATAATATTCAACAACATGGATGCATCTTATGGACATAATACTAAATGAAATAAGCCAGTCACAGAAGGACAAATACTGCAAGATTGCACTTATGTGAGATGTCTACAATTGTCAAATTCATAGAATCAAAGAGTAGAGCTGTGGTTACCAAGAGTGGGGGGCAGGGACTGGATAATGGGGGGTGGTCACTAATCAAGGAGCACAAAGTTTTAGTTAAGTAGGATATTCTAGAGATCTGCTGTACAACATTGTACCTATAGTTTAAAAGGTAGCATGTACCCTTAAAACCTTGTTAAGAAGGTAGATCACATGTTAAGTGTTATCACAATAAAAAAAATAGGGTTTTTAAATAAAAAGCTGTGCACTAAAGGGATTTAAGTTCACACAAGGGAAAGCGTGGTGCTTCCAAGACCTGCCCAATCATTGTAGATCCGAAGTTCTTTTTTCTTTTAGATTCATTTTTTTTTAATCTTCCTCTCTGCATAGACCTTCCACTTGCTGTCCACACCTGGTAACACACTGAAGGACTGTCCCCTCAGCCGCACTGTCGGGAGACAGCACCTTATTTGGTGCTGACTCAGTGGGAGCCAAGTTTCCAGCAGGCTACCAACTCACACCTGCAGAAATTTGCCGGCACATCCGTTTTGCAAACACTCAAAATGGGTAATTGGGCACACAAATGCCTATTTGCATTGCAATTTGGCATTTGTATACACAGTGATGGATTTTTTTCATGTGCAAATGTAGGGGATGCAAGTGCAAAATAGATGTCCTTAAGAAGGAGGGGTGTCTTTAAAAAACATATATATCTTTTCAGAAAACTGCTAGAATTTTGAGGAGTACCAGGATAATAGGTAGGTAGATGGATATATTTTACTTTTCTACCCCCATTCAGGGAATGTCCTGATAGAACACAGTTCATTTGTTACTTTTGAAGAAGTGCACCTTTTTTTTTTTTTTTCAAATTAGGCAGAGAGGCATCCAGGTTTTCTTCACGCTAATAAAGGACTTATCTAAAGTATCGTGGAGTCAGCTAATGCTTCATCTCTAACGAAATGTGAGTTTTTACATTCTTTGAGTGTCTGACATTTTATGAGGAGTGCTGTACACTGGTTTTGAGGTGCATTGTTCAGTTGAACATTAACATTACACACACAAACACACCAAAATATTTGGAACCATAGATTTTTGTAACTAATCAGAATGATGCAGAAAGGAATAATGACGGCCCTGGACAGGGAATGGAGGCAGAGTGTTGAGGTACTTCGGGTGTCCCAGCTCATTCTCTGGTTTCTTTGTTCCCTCCCTCCCCCCTTGGCACTCATCAGTGTTGCTCATTCATCACGTCCAGAGGCACTGAAGAAAGGAGCATCCGACCACCTAAGGGATCCTAGGCGATGGCCCAGGAGCATGCCCTCCTCTTGGCTGGTCACTGACTTGCCCCAGGACCCTGGTTCCATGTCAGAGTCCATATCTCCCTCTGATCCTGTCAGCCGATGGCAGCTTGCAAGACCCCGTCTTGGCCTTTTGGGGTGCTGGCCTTCCTGCTCAGCCGCGGCGCCCTTCCTGCCCCTGTTTTGGCGGCTCCTGTGATGCTCTGCGGAATCTGCTTCTAGGGGAGCCTGACCTGTGGCCAGAAGACGGTTCAGACACGAACTTCTGTGCAACAACTGTGGGTCTCAAATCAGGGCTTTGTCCCTGGTTCCCCACTCCTTGATCTGAACACACTTTTTGTGAGTCCAGGCACACTTAGGACGTCCATTGCCGCCTATAGCCTGTTCTATACCACCAGCCCATGTTTGTCCAGTTTCAGTGTGCTGTCATTATCTCTAAATTAACATGCCCAAAATCAGATTTGATTTTCTCTGCATAGTTTCCTCCCCTTTGTATTTGATTTTATGTCAAATACTCTCTCCTTTCCCGGCTTTTTCATCCTCACTGGTAGCTTTATTTTTCCCTCCCACCCTCATCCCAAGGGCCATCAAGTCTTGTTGAGACTTCATTTGAGATGTCTCTTGGGTTCTAAGCCTTTCTCTTTACTACAACCACCACCATCTGGTCTTCTTATGACTGAATGGTAGTATTTACTGTCTGAGATGTCTCTTTGCTATTGTTTCATTAAATGCCCTGCTTGCGATGGCTTTCATCTTATTATGAGCTAAAGAGATTTCATGTTATCAGATCAAGTTCCAATTCCCCATCTTGTGCTTCAAGGCACACATTCGGCATTATTTCCTACAGATTCTTCCACAGATATTTTTACTCCAGACTTTTTTCTTCCTTTGCCCCCGTATGCCTCTCTCTTACTTGCCTCTGCCATTTTCAGGTAGACTCCCCAACCTGGAATGTTTCCCCCCCAGTCATATTTATCCAAATCCCAAAACACAGAAAGAAACTGCTTGGAATTATCCAAACCCAACACGCGCTTTTGCCGATTCTGAATCCTGCCGCCCTGAGAGCCTCAGACCAGCCGAGGGGTCTACGTGGATCAAGCATTTCCTTGAATTATTTTCTCAGGTCTTGCCCTAGACTAGAATTTCTTTAAGGATGGTCACTGGGCTTTATAATTTTATGTCTTTTTCAATAGCACAGTGCTAGTTATATGGAAAATGTCTCTTAATACTTCTTGACTTAATAAGAGTTAGTAGCGGAGAACGTCATGAAACCCCCTTAAATATTCTCTATTTACAATGCTGCCAGCACACTAGGTTATTATGGCTTTATTTAAACTCCAGTTCCTCCCCTTTCCTCCTCCTTCTGAGTAACAAGGGCCTAATGGGCTTCATGTATAAGTGCCTATTTTTATTAAAGACAAGTGTAATCTTTTGTAGCCCAAATGTCCCTATCATAAATGCTAACGGAGAAAAATATTAGGACTCATTTATTTATGAACCTGTTAATAATGAGGTGCAGTTATAAAAAAAAAGGCTTCCTCAGCAAGAGCTCCTGAACAAACAATGCACACTGGGGAAAAAGAAGCTAGTTAGCCTTCTTGACTTAGATAAAGCTACGGAGAAATGACAAGTGCCAGTAATTAGCACAGCCTCTTCAACAAGATAACCCTATATATCTTTGTCTATTTCAATCACCAAAGACTCCGATTCAGTGTAAAATTAAACCTTGGATGTCATCAATTTCTGTTAACCTCTTTATATTGTTCTGTGTTCATGCCTATGTGATAGATAGATTTTGTCACTTTATTAAATGGTGACATCTCTACAGACACGTGACCTAAAAATCTGTTTGCTCCTTAGCAAAGTATTCTTAATCATCCCCTGGTATGTTTCACAACCAGGGAACTAGATGTATTTCTACATCCCACTGGTGAACTCCTAGTCTTAAGAACGTGACACTGTTTGTTTGAATTACCCTGTATTTGACTGCTCGCCTCAAACTTTCCCTTTCCCAAATAATCTAGTTAGAATAATAGTCAAGGTCTAGATTCTAGATCAGGATGTTTATTATATTCACATATCTATTAATAAAACTGTGATTGGGAGCATCTTCTCCCGCCATATTTATTTTTTTCATCCCACTCTGTACCATCCTCTAGACTATTTTAAAGGCCCCTGACTCCTGACAACTTCAATAGTTTTAATCTGAGATATTTTGAAATTTTACTGCTTAATATCCTTTGCTGCCAATAGGCTTTTATTAGTTTATTCATTATTGCAAGAAATATTATTTTAGGTTAAACCTTTGTTGTAGGGTATCATGCAAATTTGGAAATTAGAAGAATTTACAATTTAACTTTGCGTCTAGGTTTATCTCCAGTAGGTCATGTGTAGACTTGAGATGAAGCCTGTAGAACCCATGAGCCTGGAGTCCTCTCAGCTGCCCTGCTGGGAGCTGGCCCAGGTCAGCTTATTGTTCATGTAGGAGGCAGCCCTGAGACGAGGGCACAGGCGCATATGACTTAGGGAAAAAGTGTACACAGCTGTTCCCACCCCCACAGCCTCTCAGCTCCCTATCCCCCTTCTCTAAATTCCTTCCCAATTGTTTTTCATTGAAATGTTTACTACCATTTAATTTTTCACAGGTTTGAATCCCCTCCATCCTCTTCCTAGGAATTTCATGTCTCTGGATGAGAGATAGTTTTGTTTTAATGTGCTTCTCCCACCTTTTCTTAACTATGTTGTGCTCTTTTTTTCCCCGATTCAGGAGACAATGTCACATGCCGAGCCCCTTATGGTGAGAAGGGGGCCAAAATTCAGCAGCTGTAAACTTCTTACGTTGAGCCCTGATTGCAGTGGCTCCCTGGGACATACTATAAGCTCTCATTTAAATAGGTATTTACACAATATTTTAAGACACACATTATCTAGTCAATAGAGTAAAACAGCTCACAACAAGGAAATGGAGTAACGGAATCCAGACGCTGTTTGAAAGCTCAGGCTACGCCGTGGTAAACGGTGAGAGCCCTTCTCACGGATGTTGTTTACCGAGGGGACTCTGTTCAGAGTCTTTACCTTGTTCCTGGGATTGTTTCCCATGACCTGGGTTAGGGAGAAGGGACCGCTGAGTAAAAGTCACTATGATCTTTAAATCTGCGAAGTTTTCAGTACATGAAGAAAGAGGTAGAAAAAGGAGGGGAGAGAATGCTGTAAAGAAAGTTAGAAAATAGGCAAGAAGATTAGAGGAACAGAACATTGATACTTTGGAAACAAAAAAAAAACAACCAACCTATACATTTATTCTGAGCTAAAAAGCAGTACAGATCTCCCCGGGAAAGACATAAAAAATGTACTCTTTGCTTATAAGTGGCTATGACTGGGGATATTTGGATTAGTAGCCAGACCCCTGAACACCGTATCAATCAAATTATTGGAGGAAACTCCAAATCGGCACATACATGCATTTTATTTGAAAACTTCATCAGAAAAAAAATTTTTTTTGGAGGGAGGTGCTATTCCCTCTAAATACTTGCATTCCTAAATACTGGAAAGTTTCCAGAACAGACTGCCCCAAGCCATATTCAAGTTTTCTGGGGCTCAGTTCCAGCTCTCCCCACTTCCTATTGTTTTCCGTGATCCCCTTCTAAAACCTCCGGGGCTGGACAAGACCTCTTTAAAGGGAGGGCCATTTCTGCCCAGTGCATCCCTCTCCCCTCCTTTCCTCTTCTATGGCTCGAGCTTTAACTTTCTTCTAGAGATGCTTCCCAACTTTTCAGGTGTGTTCTGAGTGTCCCTTCCCTATTAAAAAAGAAAAGTGAAAGAAAGAAAGAAAGGAAAAAAGAAAGAAAGAAAGAAAGAAAGAAAGAAAGAAAGAAAGAAAGAAAGAAGCTCATGTGGTTTAATTTTCATTATTTTTAGGTGTTAAGTTTTAGATTAGCACACTGTGTCTTAAACCACTGTATTAGAATGCTGCTTGACTCACTTCCAAATTGAAGACCTTTTAAAAAAATTGAAGCAGTCCAATAATTTTAAATCACTCTACACTGTGCATTGCAATTTAAAATTATTGGAGTGCTTCAAATTTTTATAAGCCCTTGAATTTGGAAGTGATCAAGGTTCTAGGCATACTCAGTGTAGAGCAATTTAAAATTATAAGAGCTGTCAAATTTTTATATAAGCACTTCAGTTAGAAAAGGGATTTGGGTTCTGGGCATGTGCAGAGAAGAGCCATTTAAATTATTAAAAGTACTTCAATTTTTTTCCCCCAAGCACCTGATTTTGGAAGAGTTTTGGTTTGTGAAGCCCAAAGTGACAACTTCCTTTGAGAGAGTGTGTGTAAAGAGACTTCCAGTTTTTCAAATAGGGGATGTTTAGGCAGCTGGCTTTCTGGGGTGACCTGGAGGACACCAGGAGAATGTGTCATGCCTGAACATCTCTATGACTTGGCATCTTGTCGCTCTTACAGGTTTAGTTTTTGGTGTGTATGTGTGTGTGTGTGAAGGGGTGGGGTGGGAGCATTTCCAGAGGGCCTCTGTTAAAATGCTAGTTTCTCATATTAATGTATCAATGAAGAGCATGGCTCTGGAGGATTGAAGGTCACAAACATTTTCGTGGAAAGGATGAGAGAGACAGGTTTCTGCCCCAAGCCCTTTCTGCCGGGGATGACGGGCAGGGGCCTGGGCACACAGTACAGGGTCTCTTGGTCCCTAACGCTGTGGCCGAGAGTACTCCGGGTGGCCTCAGGGTAGGAAGTAGGCAGGAGTATAAAACGCACTTTGAGGGTCAAAATTTTACTGAGCATCCGTCCCCTCCCCCTCTTAAACTAATCATTAGAAAAGGTGGATTCTCTGATACTTTTAATGTTCATTTGCATTATGGCTTGCCCAGGATATCAATTTTCTTCTTTCTGAGAAGTAGGATATTATTCATCTGAAGCATTTTAAGGGGAAAATTGAAAGGAAGGTGGAATCAATAGGTTCAGCTTTAAGGGTGATTCTCCTTATTTTATCTTTTGGTTGGGAGTTTCAGGGATGTGAAAGAAAAAGAAAGGGAAAAAAATCTAACAAAATGTAAATAATGTTTCCCTTTCAAAGGTTTATTTACAACAAAGGGAAAGGGAAGATAAATGATGTAAAATTTAGGCACTTTACAATTGTAATTTGTATTACTTTCTCACCTCAGTGAGACTTAGGTGACCGTTTCAAATATTTACCTTTATAAGAAATATGACAGTCATGTTGCCATAGGTGACTGTGACATTTGGAAAATATTTGTGGGTCCTTGAATTTCTTAAAGGGGAAATGGCTTTAAATCTGGAAACTCGAATACGAAAAAAACCCAAACGACTTATTTTTCTGAACTTCTTCAGAGGGATGTTTATTCTTTTTGAAAGCTGAAACCCTCATTGTTGTAGAGTGTCAAGGGTTCTAGTTCTGTTTACCCAGAAAGGCAGGAGGCAGAGCTTCGGAGGCCCCCACATATTTATCGCGTTCTCGCCCAGGCACACAGCCAAGGCCGGGGCCGGCAGGCTCCCTGACTTCCCGCAGAGCCCAGCGCTCCGGGCCTCCCTCTTCTTGCCTAAAAGCGAAAGGCACCCCCTTCTTTCCTTTCCCTTGGAGCTGGGGGGCTAAGGCAACGTATGGAAAGTGGATACCACTTAAGTTGGTGAACTATACTTCCTTAAAGAGTAACAAGAGGCCTGCTGTGTCCAAGCCTTTGTCAGCAGTCAGCCAGTTCATCAGCTGTGAAGGTCTGTGGAGGTTGGTTCAGTACTGGTCAGCGGGCTCTCCACTGTCTGGGCCGTAGACACAGTCCAGTGTCGGGGCTTGCCAGCCTTTGTCCCTCACATGATGGCATGAGACATTATTTCAGAGTCAGCAACACAAGGACAACTTCCTGTGTCTGTCAGGCCAGATGTCATTCCATCATGTTAACCCAGAAGTTAACACATTAATAAATGTATTAATTAATTAAATCACCATCTGTAGATTGAATGAATCACTGTATTAGGTGCTAAAAGATACGAAGTTAAAAAACAAATAGTCATTCTCAAGGAATAGCCTTAGAAAGATATGTGCACAAATGGCTGGAATATAATCTATCATATTATATTATAATGTATTTTTATAATAGATTATAAAATATAATAAAAGATATAATACATATACCATATCACTATTATTTCTTATATTAGGCCTGACTCATTGTAGTGTTCCCACATAGAGCATACTTGTTGAACTTGGTATATTTGCTCAATAAATAAGCACTAATTAAATGTAAAAAGTAGAAGAGACACAAACCAAATGCTTAAGCAGGGCTTCCTGCAGTTGGGAAATATGGAAACAACCTGGGGGCTTTTAAAAAGTGCTGACTCCCAGGGGCCTCATTCTGAGGAATTTTGATTTCATTACAGCACGAAGTCAGCATTTTTTTAAAGTTCCCCGACTTTGAGAAGCACCTTCCTGGGGGACCTCTGAGTGGCTGAGCAATGAACAACACTTGGGGAGCAGGCAGAGACTGTTTTCTAGAGGAGGACGTGTTGGAACCTGGAGTATGGGCCTGACTTAGACAGAATTTGATGCAGGCCGGAGGTAGAGAAAGTGGCATTGTCGGGAGAGGGGACACCGTGGACAAGGACAGAAGCAGCAAAGTGCATAGCATGTTCTGCCTTGGTCAAAGCCTGGAGTGACCCTTCATCTGCAGTGTGAGAAGGTGTGGAAAAAAAGGAAGGGCTGAAACCATGGGTCAAATTCCCTAGTGGAGGAACTTGTATGCTTCTTCAGAAAGTCTGAATTTAATTTACTACAAATCGGCTTCTTAGAAGAAAGCCATTTGCAGCTCTTCCACGTGCTGGGGAACCATTGGAGGTTTGGAAGCTAGTGAGTGACATGATCAGACCTTCATTTTAGGGAAACATGGGTGCACTGGGGAGAACGAACTAGAGACAGGGGAAACTGGATCACAGGAAGCTGGGGGGCCGTGGCTTCCGATAGACTGCGGAAGGGAGGAGGCAAATCTGTGCTAGACCAGTTTGGAGGGGAGTATGAAGAAGGGGGTGGATTTGGGAGATATTTATGAGATAACCTGGAATAGATGCGTTGGATAATTGTGTGTCGAGCTTGAAGGCCAGGGTACAGTCAGTGAACACCCGGAGGGAATACGGAAGGAGCTGGTTCTAAAACAATGGTGTAGGCAGGGCTGCCATACAACAATGTCTGATGCATACAGAGCTCAGGGGCAAGGTTCAGCCTAATGTGCCGAAGTTGCCACCCGCAACCCATTCTCTCTCATCATTTAGGCCTTTGTTTTGGTTTCCTTTTATCCACGTCATTTGAAACAAGTGCATGTTTTGTTTAACTGCGTGCACCAAATGCCAGTGCTCTATTTTTGATCACTAGAGCTGCCATTTTCCTCTGGGCTTCTAGAAGAAGGCCATTTGTAGCTCTTACACCTTCCTCAAAAATGAAAGTTTTGAATAAAAGCCAGTCATAGAATTAAGTCAGGGCAAAGTGGTGTCAGGGGTGAAATTCAAAAGACAATACGTAATAATTGGTTTTAAAACAGGAGCCAGATGAATCATAAGGTCAGACATATGAAAGGAAAAAGCTTTCTCAAGAAGACTTTGGGGCTACGACTACAAGGGGCTGTTAGGAGACAAATTGTGGCAGAGCCTCCAACGTGAGACCAGCCTGGGAAACTGCTCACCGTTTCCAATGTGTCTGAAAACACTCAGGGAGGACAAAGAGATCGTCTCTTCTAGCTGTTTATGGCTTCCCCAGAAAGCTGTTTCCACTATGTCTACAGTTACCACTTTGTTTCCTCCAGAGAACCCATGGGTCAGAGGGAAGGAAGGCAGGGCCTTAGGAGGTCAGAGTGTCAATGTGTCTGCTGGAAACCAGCGGTCCCTGAGGGGAGAAGCTGTGGGAGGCAAGTGTGGGGTCTCAGCTATTTAGAGCTGAGGGGGAGATGAAATGTGGCCTCACACCCCAGCCTCACAGTGGTGGGCACTGAGGCCAGAACTTGTGGTGACTTGCTCAGAAGAGCAGCTAAGTGGCAGAGGGGTTAGTGGTAGAGCCAAGACCTCCGGGCTTCCAGGCCAGAGTGGGTGTACCTCGCCCCCACCCCAAAGGCAGGCTGCCCCAGGACTCTGAGTGACTGACTGCAGGGCGGGGAGCAAGGCGAATCCCACTCACTCAAAAATCTGTTCTGTCCTTTCACTCCTTCGTTCCACCTACCCCTAACCTTTACTCTGTTTCTTCGACCTGAAGTGCAAATTTCAGATGGCATTTTGGAGTTGGGGTGCAAAAGACTGAAAGGGGATTCTCCTATAAGAAACATATGTACAATCACTGCCCAGTCACGGGCTGCCTCTTCACCTGTGGCTCCCCGTATCTCCTCGTGGAACCCCTTTTGTAACATGAATGGAATGCTGCTTTGAAAGACTTTTTTCTATGGAAATGTTTGCGTGAACAACGTTTACCCCTTAGGAGTCCTCATCCTCATACTCTGTTCCGAGCTTTACCCCTGCCATATTAATACCACCCGACCTGCCGCCCCGACCCATCGCTACGGGCGTCAGGGATGCAGGCAGATCTCAAGCTGACCCATTTATTTCCTCTTGGAAATTTGCAGCTGGGACACAGCGGTCCTCCTTAGCTAGATCTGGAGGGTCATGGGAACTACTGCAGTGGGGTATGGTGGGCCAACAGCTGCTGAGAGCACAGCTTCTGGGGCTGGTCTGCCGGGGTTCACACGCCAGGGCCACCACTCCCTAGCCGTGCAGCTTGGGCATGTCCTCTCTCTGCCCCAGTTTCCACAGTTGAAAAATGGAGATAATAATAAATAATAATAGTAAAAGAAATAATAAATGAACAATAGAGATGAATTAATGAATAGTAAATAATAAAACAAATGACGAAATTACCAATAGTAAGTTGCTGGGTTACGTATTATGTTCCTAGAACAGTGCTAGTAGCTATTGAAATGCTTGCTATTATGATTGTTAATATGATTATTAGTAGCATTAGCATCACCATCATTATGGTACCTTCAAGGGGACCTGTGAGGAAAGCCAGCAAAGGAAGTGGAGTTGTAGAGAGAAACAGGGAATAGACAGGTATAAAGGGAGAAGCACCATCGAAGTCTCATGGGTTGGAGAAATATAAATATGGAGAGAATACGAGTGTGTAGACTGATGCCCCCCCAGGCCAGAGTTCTATTATCTCTTGATACCCAAATGTACTTCTCCACCTTGGGTCTCCTGAACTCCTTCTGTAATAAAACTTCTCCACTGAGTTTCTTTGAATGAGGTTTGTTCCATGTGACCAGAGGATTTCCAAGGTAGAGCCAGGTTAAGCCATGTGGGAATGAAGACGGGCAGCCATCTCTTCCCTGCAAGGGGGGTACCCGGGCTGAGCTCAGTCCATGCCCAGGCTGCTCTCTGCCACCCCCCGTTTTGGGTAATTCGGTTTAAATCAGCCAGCCCGCCCTGGGGTAGCAAGTGCGGCCCTGGCCATGGTGGTGAGCGCTGTAAGCTGTAAGACACGGCCAGAGGCGCGGGTGACCTCCTGGAAAGCAATACGCGCCCCCTCAGAGAAAGTGTGTCTTGTTCAATTTTGAATCCCCGTCACCTAGCAGAGTATCTGGCACACAGCAGGGCTCAAGAAATGTTGGGTGTTGAACAGAGAAAGAAGCAGTATGTGCCTGGGGCCGAATGGCCAAGGAGCAAGTCGGAGAAGGGAGAGGCAGCCCTGAGGGGTGGGGTGGGGACTACATTTTCCCTTTTTGAGGGTTAACGCCCCGATGGGAGCATCTTGTGGAACAACGTTTGGAATGTAAATTTGGTCTGTTTTTACTCCCTTTCTTAGACCTCCCTTCCTCTCTCAGTCAATTGCTATTATAAAAATTTTCCCAAAAATCAAAATAGGAAAATCAGGACTTGCACATAAATGAATTTAGTTTAGATTTTATCCTTCATTTTACAATTAATTAACTGAAGTTTGGATTTCAGGGTGGGTCCATGTTTTCCTGTAATCTTTATAGTGTGCGCGACCCTTCTATACTTTGAATGAATGGGGATTCATTTCTCCTTACCTTTGTGTCCTGCTGAAGAGGGAGTTCAGGTGAGAAGAAAACCTTGACCTACGCTTTAGTCTTCATCTTCCTACGCTTTTCTAAGGGGTAATATTTAAGACATTTAGTCCCGGGTACTGCACAGGCCCCAATAAGGAGGGTAGAGGTTGCTCTGGTCAGAAGAGGGCCGGCTGAAGACATCCTGTCCAGTGAGTTCTCACCGAATACCAACCTTGTTATCCCAGATTTGGTTCCTCAGAATTTGGAAGAATTTTCTTTTTTTTAATTAATTTTTTTTCCAAGGCGGTGAGGGGAGAGAGAGAGGGGGAGGGAGAGAAACATCGATATGTGGTTTCATTTATTTATTGATTCATTGGTTGATTCTTGTTTCTGCTCTCACCAGGGATCAAACCTGCAACCTTGGCATATCTGGACAATGCTCTCACCAACACAGCTACCGAGCCAGGGCCTAGAAGGAATTTTCTTTCTTTCAGAAACACACTGATACTCGCACTGGACTTCTAAGCATGATCTCATTTGAGCACTGTAAGTGCACCTTACATGCCGGGAGTTTAGGGGTGACTCTGGCAAAGCCCATTCCCATAATTGAATATAATCCTACTGATGCTTTGCATCTCTTCTGGTCAGGAAAATGGAGGCAATTTTCAACACTTGCCTTCGTTTCATTACTTAGAGAGTACATACATGTAGGCAAAGAGAAAAAAAAAGGGAGCAGAGATTTTTGTAATGTGGCTCCTGGCCTTCCGAGTCTCACTCCACAGTGATCGCGTCATGTACGCGACACACATGTTTACGTATAGCTAGAGGCTTAGGGGAAGGACACAGGCCCTTTCAGAGCCCATTCTCGTATCAAGAACGAGAGTGGCCCATCACCTGTCTCCACCTCTTGTGACACGCTTCACAGAGACACATCCAGTCGCCGGCCGCCTCTCCCTTTCCCTTTAACTGAAACTTCCCTCCTTGATTTCACTTCAGACACTGCTTTCCCCTAAATCTTTCCTTGACTAGAATCATGCTAATGTTGACAGTTCTTCCCCCACCCCCACCCCCTTTGTTACATCCCGCAACCAAGAGAGAGGGTGAGGTGAGCTTGTCGAGGAGATGAAAGATGGCAAGAAATGGGTGTTTGGGGACCCGTTCTTTGGTGACATGGACTCCGCAGTCCTTTTTTCACTCTCGGCCCCTCACTCCCTTCCTTGCCTTCTCCCTCTCCCCCGCCCCCCCGCCCGCTCTCCCTCTCATTCTCTCGGAAATGGTGTGTGCCTCCGGTAATTTACATAATACTCTTCTGACACCTTTACTTTAGTCATCAATCACGCTACCTTCTCTCAGTCTATCTTTTGTCTGAGCATGTCTCTTCTTTATCAGGCCATGCACAAAAGATTAATTTCACAGTTTTTCTCCCTTCTTTCTTTCCTTGCAAGATACAAAGCTCATGAAATGACAGAAGCAAGATAATGAAAACAACAATGCAAGCAATTTTTTTTGTTCTTGCAGGTTGGATCTCAAGATACTTTTTCTACCTCATTGTGTGCCATCTGTCTTAGAAAAGGTCTGCTCTGTATTTTTTTTAATACCTTTCTGATGCCGCTCAGTAGACTACCTGGGGTGGGGGTGGGGAGATTACATATTTAAATCAGGTCAGAGGCTTTGGTTTTGAAAATCTTTGGAACAATTAAAGCAAGGGGCCCATCTCTAATGGAGGCATGGACTACTGCACAATGCCCACGCCCCAATTAATATTAATGAGATCTTATGCATAGCCAATTTATGACATTTGATTGACTCACCCAACCACCCTTCAACTGTCTTATAAAGTGAAATATATGGCAAGGAAGACCTTATTTGCATATGCATATGTTCTTAATATTAATTAGGCTAATGGCTCTAAGGACTGGGAGACAATTTGGGCACTGGCAAAAAAGGAAAAAAAAAAATCTACCACCCACAAAACAGAAAAGTGTTCCATGTCCTGTCCCTGCACTGGAACAAAAGAAGTTGAACTGGAAGATAAAAATAACTCCTGCCAATATTTCCTCTTTTTCTTTTGTTTCACAGGATTCACAGTTTTAAGAAAGCAAAATATTTACCATGGGCAAGAGTATTATTTATCTTCTTCCATTTAAATTGGAAAAGGCTAAATAGATTATGGAGAAACATAAAATAAAAGCCTAGTTCATCTGTACGCTGGTGGCCATAGGTCAGATCTCTCCTGTCAGCTAGAGGGACGCTGTGGCTTCAGGAGGACGCCGTGTCTCCCAGGGACACGTGTCGGATATGGGACAAGGGGTTATGTCAGGAGAAAGTGTTCCCAAGGACATCTGCTTCGGCAGGGTCACTAATGGAATTTATTCCCACAGTGGAGTGGCTGGGAAATACGCCTTTGATGTAGCCTAATTAAGCCTGGAGAAGAGAGTCAAACTACATGGGTTTTGTTGGTGGATGTGGGGGCATCACATACTCTGATTTTTTTCTTTCAAACCATCCTTTAAAGCCAAACTGTAATGATCTTTGACTTCATTGGTATAAGGGAAAACACTTTTGTATCAGCTCATACTCTCTATGCTAAAGGACATTAAAACCAGGTAACTAGCAGGCCTTGGACAGCACAAAAGCACATGGTCACATGAGCTTGCTTTATGGTTCCATAAGCAGTAACCATTGTAAATAATAATAGTGTATGTTACTTGAGTGCTTATTCTATACCAAATATTATGGAAAGCATTTTCCACTTTCTGTCTTATGCCTGCTCTGTATAGGTTTAGGTACCTTTTCCAAAAATCCCTACTCCAGTGAGTGGCGCCCCAGAGAGGCTATGGCACACGCTCAGGATCACGCGGCTTGGAGTGATAAGGCCAGCATTCATAGCTGGGTGGACTGTGGCTCAAGTGTGATCACTTTCCCTTGGTCTTTCAAGGTCAGAATCACTCAACAGTATTGCAGAGTGGAAGTGGGTCAGCTTTGAGTCAATAAAAACAACACCAAGTACTACAGGAAGAGGGACATACTGTGCTTCCTTTTAAGATCGCCAATGCCGGAGCTAACGCCATGAGGTTCAAGTAAATAGTTACATTTAACAGTAGAAATGATTGTTTGTTGCCACGCAGATAAAGAAAGTGATATAGGGAAAGAAACTTGATTAACTGGCAGGTGAGTCAAGTGCTTTAGAACAAAATAATAATTTGTATTTAACCTTAATGGGTGAATACTCTTTATGGAATAAAGTCTTTTTGGACGTAAATCTTTCAGAGTTTGCTAAAATGGTCACACGAACACAGAAAGAAGAGGGGCACCCATAGGTGGGGGCTGGATGAGTCTTGTGCTGGGAATAATCTAAAGTGGTCTCATTGGAGGCAGGGGAGCAGACCTCAGGAGCCAGGAATGGCCGCTGGGTTCTTCTTCTCTCAAGCCCTCCCCCTTCTCTGAAAGCTAGTGGCTGAGCACAGCTAGAAGTTAAACCTCTGTGGGGATTTTGCCTTCTGATAAAATTTTTAGTGAGTGTTATGGGCTGCCACGCCCCTCACCTAGCTCTCTGGTCCACAGCTGTGCATGTCTCCTGGGAACTTGCACTTTGGCAGAGGGGAGTGGGAGGGGCAGGGAACGGTCAGGAGACACTTGCAAAGAGAAGAGAGGAGACGCCTTCCCCCCAGTGGTCCCAGGCTTCGGTATGGCACTTACAGGACTGACGGGGACCCATGTGACGAGTTCTTTACTCTGATAACCATTCATTCTGCCCAAACTTGTTACTTTTTAAAGAAATTATCTCTGCTGCTAAGAATGCTTTGACTACATTGTAATGATGTGACAGGTAGTGAAAGAGTGTGTATGAAGAAATCGTGGAGCTGATATGCTTTATTCTCTTCTCACATTAAAAATATGTTCATTAAACAAAGGCTTGTTTGCAGAGAGACAGCAGTAGAAGGGAGCAGAAGGGGGGAAGGACTGAAGTGTGCTGGCTGCCAGTTTATCTCATCTCCACGTAGCTGAGCAAGAGTCAGCCTGGTAGGGTGGTTCAGTGTGTGGGCTCCGGGTCCGAATGCCTCGAATTATGTCCCGTATGAGCTCCAGCTCTTACTCACTGAGTGCCTTCGGGCATACCACTTAACCTCCCCGCACCTCAGTTTTACCTTCTGTAAAAGAGGTGCAGTAGGGCCCCTTCGTTCTATTGGATCGCTATGAAAGGAAATGAAAGGAATAGTGCTTGGCACAGAGTAAGCGCTCAGTATACATTCTCTTTATTATTACTGCTGGGTTTATCCGCCTTGTCGGCACGCTAAACTGTCTGCTGTTCCCACTAAGCATTCTTGGAATTCACTCAAGGATATTTTAAAAAATAAATATGTATTGCCACGGCCAGTCACTTTGCTAGTTGCTGGCAATAAGGAGGACGAGTGTGACTCCTGCCCTCGCAGAGCTTTCGGTCTAGCTGAGCAGAAAGATATGTAACAGCTGAACACAATAGAGTATGATGAATGTTGAGAGGGAGGATTGATGAGAGTTGAGGGAGGGGACAGAACAGGCACTGCCTGGGTCTAGATGTCAGGGAAGATCTGAGAACTGAGATCTGCAGGACCGGTCAGAGGCAGCCACTGGCAGGGCGGGGTGGGGTGGCGAAGGAGGAGTGGGACGGTGCGGTGGGGGCGGGGGGTGG
>PVJD01002073.1:0-221720 GCA_004026545.1 Mormoops blainvillei
TAATTATACTCTTAAATAGATTTATTTTTCTCACTACCTAGGGCAGCGTATATTATTATAAAATCTATGTGATGGAAAGGCTGAAGTAGGCCTAAGAAACCACATAACTTTCCTGATTCACAGACTGGAGAATATTGGTCATTTAATTAACTTGAAATAGGTGCCAAACATTTTGCTTAATTGTTGTAACTTGAGGATAACTCAGTGTCAGTTATTTCCATCAGAGAACACTCATGCTCATAAGAGAACCATAGTTTATACCAATGAATAATTCATTTTCTTTGAGATTACACAAAATATTTGACATTAGGGCATTATAATTAATTTTTAATGATTGAAATAGTGTGTTCTCTTCTTTTTACAGTTTACATTTGTACTTATTTTTTAAACACCCTGTTGCTGTTATTATTTTAAACACACCCTTTGCATCCTCTCTGAGGCAACTGCAATCGAGTGCTCATTTGGTTACAGTTGTCTCTTGCCCCTATTTTCTATTTGTAAATGAATAAATGCTTTTATCTTCTCTAGCTTATACATGAAATTTCACATATAAGTAATTAGTCCCTTCCTGCAGGTATTTTTTTTAAGTTTTAGTCATAATTAAAAGATTCTTTATTTCCCGCTGACAGTGACCAGAGGGGAGCAGGAAGGGGGTTAACAGGGGAAAGTAGGGGAAGGTTGAAGTCAAGGAACATGTATGAAGGACCCATGGACAAAGCCATCGGGCGGAGGACTGAATGTGGGAGGTGGGGTTGGGTTGGGCAGGGGAGAGTAATTGGGGGAAAATGGGCACAATTGTAATTGAGTAACAATATTTTTTTTTAATTAAAAGATTACTGGCTTCATTTGTATAAGCCAGTAATTCACTCTAGTTAATTATAAAAGTTAACTCATAATATATATGCCATTAAACCTCACTAGTAAGAAACTGAACACAGCAAAGATTAAGTACAACAAGATCTTTGTAGAGTAATGCTTCTGTGTATATTGTTTTGCAAATAAATTCCCGCAAGCCATTTTTTCCAAATTTTGTTCTCAGCCGTTAGATCTCTGAATTTTCTTTTTGGCCACTAGAGGTCACATGCTCATTTTTGTTATACTATATTTTGGGGCCCGCCTGAATATATCCATCATTGATCCATCTTTTATATATTGATTCACAAATTCACTCCATTTGTTGAACACTGTTCTGTGCCATCATGGTAATACTTTCAACAGAGGAGTAAATTGTGGCGTTTCTTTTATTTGCCTCTTTCCCTATTTTTTCTATTCCATAACACTCTCTACCTCCTATCTCCCCCTGCCTTGTTCTACCAGGCGTCAGCCATCCTCTCTATGTTCAACCTTTACCTCTCGTTTTTTGTTGTTTTTGTTTTGCTTTGTTTTGTTTGTTTTTTGTTTTTTCTTTTGTCTCCACCAATTAGCTTTGAAACTTGATAATAAGTTTCCCATCTGGAAATATTTATTCATTCTTGTCTTCTGGCTACTCATCAAAGTCTCACTACCCATTCAGAGGTGAATTCTCACAAGGCGATTAGTGTTTCCAATGTCACCTCCCATGTCTCCTCTCCCTGCAGTTGCACGCCAATAAAGTATCCCTAACAAAACATTCCACCTTTGATGCCTCTTCTACTTTCTCCTCACATCAGATAATTAACTGAGTCCTGAGGTCCTACCTCTTCAATAGTTCTAGAATCTAAGTCACTTTCATTCTTGCCTCCCCTTCATTCAGGCCATAATTCTCTCTCAATCTAAATTACCTGAACCCCAAAAGGCCTCATGGCATTAGTCCTGTTTCCCTCCAATATTTTGTACCCCTTAGCAGAGTGATCTTACTAATGTACATTAAACCATGTCACCACCCTGCTAACACCCTTCCATGAACATTCAGGAGATGCCCAAGTCCCTAGGAGGATACAAGAGTGAGTGACCTGTCACAGGCCTCTGCTTACCCCTCCTCTGCATTCTTTCTATCTCTCCCTTTCCCTAGACACCTCCACCCCACAAATTTCCATCTTGTTCATTTGATTATCATTGATTTTTGTGCCCACACTTTTCTTCTGTGTTGAATTTCATCCTTCAGTGTCCTTCCTTCAAGAGCCCATGGGTAGTAAGCAGTCTCTTTATATCTTGAAGTAGCTTATTTTCATTCTCACTTTTGAGTAACTTCTCTAAAAAGAGAATGTTAGCCTGCCAGTTATTTTTCCACACTCCTTTGAAGATAAGATTCCAATGTTTTCTAGCATATAGCATGGCCGATGAGAACTCTGATATTACTTGAGTAGTGATTCTTGGTAAATGACCTGTTTTCCTCTGTACTTGGTGTTTCAATTTTCAGTTTTCTTATTGCTTTGCAGTTTCATTCTTATGTATGTGTGATTTGTTTTTAGTTTTACTAGTCAGAACACATATCGTTTTTTAAATCTGACAGCTCCAATAATTTTATTCTGGAAAAATCTGAGCTTTTAAATTCCCCCATTCTTTGTATTCTTCTCCTTTTACTCTAATATGTAGAAGTTGATCACTTAATCTTCCATTTCTCTTACTTCTCTTATTCTGGGGAGTGGAAATTTTTCTGTTTCTCTGGGAACTCACTCTGTTCCGGTTGAGGGCCATCTGTCACGGTCCCGTACTACTTGTTGATTCATGGGTCTAATTTGAGGGGATCTTAGGTAACTGACTTGCCTACAGAAATAAGCATGTTTTTCACCAGTCCTATCAGTTATAAAGTGATATTTTGTCCTCTGCTGAAACTTAGCTTTATTTATCAATTGGTTTAGACTTAGACCAGGTGTGTGTGTGGGGGGGCTATTTATTGGTTCCCCCTCAAAAATATCAGCACATTTCAGCAAAAGGTAGTGCATGTCATGGTAACTCAAACCACTCTTTTTGCCACTGTCTTAAAGTAGCAATGGAGTCCTTTATTCGACAATATCTATTGAGCACCTATAATGTGCTAGTCCCTGAGGGCACATCAGTGAACAAAAGAGTTAATATTCCTGCTTCATGAAGTTCACATTCTAGTGGTGGAGGGAGTGGGAGATATAAAAATAATAAGTGCCACCCTGGTCGATGTGGCTCAGTTGGTAGGAGTGTCATCCTATAACCGAAAGGTTGTAGGTTCATTTCTGGGTCAGGGCACATACCTGGGTTGTGGGTTCAACCCCCAACCTGGGTACCGATAATCCCAGGTCCAGGCACATATGGGAGGCAATCAAACAATGTTTCTCTCTCTCTCTAAAAGCAGTAAAAAAAAAAAAATGTCCTCAGGTGAGGATAAATAAATAAGTGCCATGGTGTGGAGCAGGTTAAGGGATTGGGAACGTCCAGTGGGGGAGTGGGATAAAACAGGGAGGTAAAGGACAACCTCATTGAGAACCTAATATTTGAAACATTTGTAAAGTGTTGAAAAAAGTGAGAGACCCTTCAGATACCTGGGGAAAGAGGAAACAGCTTTGAGGAAGGAAGAGTGAGGAGGCCAGTGGGGTTGGAGAAGAGGACATAGAGGTGAAAAGAGAGAGAGTTCATGGACTAAGACGTCACAGAGGTGATGGGGAGAGGGGAGCAGTTCGGTGGAACAGTAAAGGTTGTTGTAAGGATCCGAGCTTTCATTCTGAGTGATGTGGGCTGCCATGGCAGACTTTAGGCAGAGGAGCAACGTTATCTGGCTTACATTTTCAAAGGATTGCTCTTGCTGCTGTGTTGAGAATGAACCTAGAAGTAGCAGGATAGAAGCAGGGAAATCAGTTCGGGGATAATTCTAGTAAGTGGTGATAGTGTCTTGGAAAAGGGGGGAAGCAACGGTAAGAGGTTGCCAGACTCTGGATAAAGCTTACAGATGAGCCAAGAGGAAGTCCCAATGAATTGTTAGTTGGATATAAAAACCTATGCTACTAGCTACTTTCCAGCACAAATGCCTCTTAGGGAATACTGAAAAACACTAATGACCCCTGTGGGGACCATATTTCTATAATTTAAAATGGAGCTTTTGTGGTTCAAGTTACTCCCAATCTGATTGGGAAGTAAAATCTGGTCCAGAAGAACAACATAACACTGAGTAGGGAAATTATATCAAAATCCTTGTTCTCCAGGTGGCAATAAACACTTTTAATATATGCTATGTATAGAAACATAGAAAACATAGTTTCAATAAGGAAATGTATCGCTAGGTCAATATCCAGCCTCATAGCCATAGGAACTGCTCAAGGACTTTTGTGTGTCACATTGAGAGCCTACTAAAGGGAGACCGATATTTTGTGAAATTCTGCTCAGTTTAAATCTTTATGTGTTGTTCAGCAATACTGGGAAACATACACCATTCCTCTTCTTTTTATAGCTTTCATAAGCTTTCATATAAAGGACTGAATAAGGATCCAACTACTAAATAGGAACATATTAAATAATTGTTTTTCTTAAAGTTACATGCCATTTAAATCAAGTACAATTTGATGAACTCGACCCTTGAGTGGTGATTTCAATAAAATTATGAAATAAAACTTCACAGACATTTTTTGAAGACTCCCAATTTGTTCACACTCTAAGGTAAGGTCGTGAAACTATCAATTTACCAAGGTAAGTGATAAAATGTTTGACCAGTCATCTACATATTTCTTAATTATTGAAATATAAAAATGTAACAGCAAGTCAAAAAAATATTATTGTCTTCACAGTAACATCATAAACTACCCCAATATCATTTATTGGGAGCAAAAGGAGAATGCAAATTTTTATTTGTTATTTGCACAAAGTTATCAAAATTAGAACATGAAGGAACATATTCTACAGTCACTAGTGTGTATAAATAATGTAATCTGTCATCCCGTTGACAGTTGCCATCCATTCCAATTCCACGTCATTTCCTTTTACCTGCTATCATTTTGTGTTTGAAGAAACATCTGAACATCAAGGCATGAATGGCTTTCACTCCTTACCTCCAGAGGCAAAGATCACAGAAGTGAATGTCAGCATCTCCCTAGATGAACAGGAAGAATGCCACGGCTCTGCTTTTACAACATAGTAATCTGGCGATTTTTTCATTCAGAGATTCTATTGTTTTTTCCACTGCCATCTGTAACAAAACAGGGAAATGAGGTTTTAAAAAAAAAAATCAATGTTAAATGTAAACAAATCATTTGGGCTCCACTTGGCTCCATAGTATTTTATGTTTACTTTGTAGATGTAACCTTTCCAGGCATTGGCCAATTCCTGTGTGATAAATAAAATTATCTTTAAAATTGGAGTATGATGTCACCACAAACGTGGTGTGACGGAAATGAAGATACAGCCAGGGCCCATTTACCCAGAATGACATAGGATGCATAATTGAAGAGTCTCATTAAGGAAGAATTATTGTATGGAGATTACCGATTTTCCAAGAAACAGAATGAAATTAGAACGTCTTTAAACTATCTTTAAACCTAGAAGAGGTTAACCCATTTAGTTAATAACAGTCACTACGGCATACTAATAATCATGAATATTAATTTAGACTGCTAGGTTTTAATTTTACTTGAAAATTGTTCATTTCAACAAATTCTTGCCATAATTACAGCCATATCATTTATCTTTCTCATAAAAGAGATGTACAAATGGACATTTTTTAACCCCTGTAGTTTGAGCTTTTAAAGTATTTTATTTCAGAGACTAGGAAGGAAGGATAGAAAATCACGATAACAAAAACCCTCATATAGGAAAGAGAGAGAAAAAGGCACATTTTTTTCACTTTACTTCTAATTAAACATTTAGTACAAATAGGAATCATTTAAAATATTTAAAAATTCTTGTTGAAGTTGCAAAATATTATTTAAGCTATATTCTCTTGTCCTACCTTTGCTTTTACATTATGGTAAGAATAAATCTTCAAATCAAAAGATTGAATTTGGAGCATAAATATGAACATAAAATATCCTGAAAATACTTCATCCTGCTTTTGTAAACATTTCAGATTCAAAGATCAATCTTACCTTTCTTTCACGCATGTTAAAATTTCAAATTTTGTATCCAACACGGAAGGATGTTTTGATAGGAACCCAAAGCTCTCTGCTCACCTGAGTTTTACCAGCCTCCTAAACAGCAAAAACATCCTCAGTCCTTTCTTGTCTTTGAGAGGCCTATAGCTTTCCAGGAACACAGGCATTTTATGACACAGCAGAGCCCAACAAATTCCGGCTGGATGGAAAAGGCCAGGAGATTTGGACACCAAAAGTATCCCTGCCCACCAGGCACCCTAGGCACGAATGCGGAGAAGTTTCAGTGTGAGTCTGTAAGACACTGTGCCTCCTTAGATCCCTGCTGACCTCCTTTCCCAGCATTCACCATCTTCTGATTGTTGTGCTGCTTACAGCTGAGCCTGTGACTTTCAGACACTTACCCTTGTGTACTGGAGTTATCTTGCTGCGAGTGCCTGGAAGGTTAGGTGTTCTTCCCCACTCCGGCCTCTCCCCCAAACTACCAGGTCTACCCGTAGCCAGTGACTGATCGCTAGGTGGGTACAAAATCCCAGCTCCTTTGCCTCCAGATAAGATCATCTCTGAAATGTAATTTACATTCCAGAGCTCCCCATGGAATCAAGCTGCCTCTGAAGCTACACCTGATATCACGCTACTGCTTGACTTCATTACCTTTCTCCTCTCAGTTGTTTCCCTAGGGAGCATTCCTTTCTAGATCATTTTCACCTGAATCCTTAACTAAAGTTATACTTCAGAGAGAGCTTGATCTGTCATACAACACAGGCAAGGTTCAGCATCCGAGAGTCCAACCGCAGTATCTCAGTTCAGGCAAATAGGTATCCCAGACAGAAAATACAGGCAGAAATAGGGGATGGGATAGGTGACATCCAGAATCCAAATCTGGGGCTAAAAGGCAGCACCAGTGAATTGTAATGGTCGCTATCAAAAAGGACTGGCATTCAGGGTAGAACTCAATTCTGGAGGAGAATGGGACTTTGGCAAGTTATAAGAATAGGCACATGGGAAGAGAAGCCAATACAGAAGTCTAATGATAAAAAAGCGTGGCAAATTTTATAATTTTTATACTTCTTTCTGTCATTCCACCTGAAATAGTTACTTCTCAATCTCCCATTATCTCCTTCTATCAAATCTGACAATTTGAATTAGTCTTTGAAAACACATCCCTGATGTACCCTCCCCCTCTATATAAAGTTGTTCCAGTGCCCACAACACAGGCTCAATCACTCTTTCCTCTCTGTCATCTCTATAATGGGTATATAACTCTATTATTGCAACTATCACCTAATATTATTGTTAATGTTCCGCTTTTTGTCCCTTTATAGATTGTGACAGGAAAGGGCCTGTCTTATGGATTACTTTATCACCAGAGCCTGCCAAGACGTCAAAAGCACCTGTGAGGAAGTGACAGGAATAGCTTGTAGAGCAATGCAGAATCTCAATCACATGACTGCAGTAAAGCTCAAAAGCAGATTGGAGCTGCTCAAACAGATCCATCAAAGCTCGGCTGGCAAACAGAACCAAGGCTGGTAGTTGAGGACTGAGAAGCACAGCCGAGGGGATGGGGGAAGGAGGCAACTGTTGTGAGGGAAAGAACCAGACTGGGTTGGAGAAGCACTTATTTTAGGTTCATGCCCTTCATTTCCCCAAATTGAGAAATAACAAAAATATATTATTTTGTTCTTTTGCACAAGAAAGACCAAATGCATTTTACATAAAAAACTAAATATTAAGATCCTATCAAGTGAATAGTTATCTTTCTTTCCATCTTCCCTCGCCTACAATTTAATGCTGTTTGTTTGATAGCTTAAGTTCTATTTGCTACCCAGTTCTATTAAAGAATTTGTTTTAAAAGTGAATTTAAATTCCCAATTAAATTAATGATTTCACATTATCTGTTCATTTTATTCAGGACATCTTTTTCCCTATGATTTTAGGAAACAGATAGTTGGTTGTATTGAGAATCCTATCAGTATTTTGATATCTCGATTCATATAATTATAACCAGTTTATTAACTTAGTACAAAATAAATTCTATTGAATTGTACTTATTCTATGGTTCAACAAGTGTGGAAACAGACATGATTTAGTTCACTCATATTTCTGTTTTACAAACTCACTGTATTTAGTAAAGATGCTATCATAAGACTTGAACAGAAGATAATTGGCAATTTAAATGATGGAATCTCAGTTGTAGAGACTTACTTTTCTTTTTTTGTTCCTCAAGTCTTTTAATTTAATTTATTTATTTTATTTTATTTTACTTTTTTGAACAATTAGTATTTCATTTTATTTTTTAAATTATATTTTATTGATTATGCTGTTACAGTTGTCCCAATTTTTTCCCCTGTGCCCCCCTCCACTCAGCACTCCCCACTCCCTCAGACAATCCCCACACCATTGTTCATGTCCATAGGTCATGCGTAGGTTCTTTGGCTACTCCATTTCCTGTACTGTACTTTACATCCCCCTGACTATTTTGTAATTACCTATTTGTATTTCTTAAGCCCCTCACCTCTTCATTCATTCCCTTTGCATCTGGAAACCATCAAAATGCTCCCCCTATCCATGATTCTGTCTCTCTTCTTCTCATTTGCTTAGTTTGATTATTAGATTCAATTATTGATAGATATATATATATATTTATTGCCATTTTATTACTCATAGTTTTGATCTTCTTCTTTTTCTCACGTTCTTTTAACATTTCATATAGTAATGATTTGGTGATGATGAACTCCTTTAGTTTTTTCTTGTTCAGGAAAGTCTTCATCTGCCTTTCAGTGCTAAATGATATGTTTGCTGGGTACAGTAATCATGACTATAGGTCCTTGCTTCTCCTGACTTTGAATATTACTTCTTGCCAATCCTTTCTAGCCTGAAAAGTTTCTTTTGAGAAATCAGCTGACAGTCTTATGGGAACTTCCCTGTAGGTAACTGCTTTTCTCTTGCTGCTTTTAAGATTGTCTATCTGTAACCTTTAGCATTTTAATTATAATGTGTCTCAGACTGAGCCTCTTTGCATCCATCTTATTTGGGACTCTCTGTGCTTCCTGGACTTACAAGTCTATTTCCTTCACCAGATTAGAAAAGTTTTCTTTCATTATTTTTTCAAATAGATTTCTAATTTCTTGCTCTTGTCTTCTCCTTCAGGCACCCCTATTATGTGAATGTTGGAATGCTTGAAGTTGTCCCAGGGGCTCCTTATACTATCCTCATTTTTTGGATTATTTTTTCTTCTTGTTGTTCTGTTTTGTTGTTTTTTGCTTCCTATATTCCAAATCATTGATTTGATTCTAGGCCTAATCCACTCTACTGTTGTTTCCCTGTACATTGTTCTTTATTTCAATTAGTGTGTCCTTCATTTGTGTATCCATCCCTGACTGGGTCTTTTTCATGCTGTTGAGGTTCTCACTAAGTTCCTTGAGCATCCTTATAACCATTGTTTCAAACTCTGCATCTGATAGATTGCTTATCTCCATTTTGTTTACTTCCTTTTCTGGAGTTTTGATCTGTCCTTTCATTTGGGCCATGTTTCTTTGTTTCCTCATTTTGGCAGCTCCTTATGCTTGTTTCTATGCTTTAGGTAGAACTGCTTTGACTTAGTGTCTTAATAGTGTGGCCTAATGTAGTAAGTATCCTATAGGGTCCAGTGGCATGGCCTCCCCGATCCCCCAATGTAGATCTCTAGGTACACTCTTCACGTGGGCTGAGTACATCGTCCTCTTGTAGCTGAACCTTGATTGCTGTTGGCAGGTCAACTGGAAGGATTTATCCAGGCCAGTCAGCTGCAAGGACTAGCTGTGACCACTCCCCACAAACTGTGCAGGGGCAGGGTGGTGGTGCTTCACTGTGGTCTACAGCTCTCCACTGGGTTTGCAGGCTATAGTGTTTCCTAGGTGATGCAGGCCAATGTCAGCTCCCACCTGTGTTTTGCCTGGAACCACCCTGCCTGAGCTATAAAGCAATTTGATTTATAGTTGCTACTTGCCCTGGGCTTGGAGATTCCGACGTGAACCAAGCTGTGAATCTAGGCTGGTTGGGTCGAAGCTGTGAGTGCTAGTACTGAATTTTGGCCACTTAGCAAGAGATACAGGGGCTGGTGGCTCACTGAGGATTTAGGAAGTTGTGAAGCATGAGCCAAGACTAGCCATTCATATGGAGAAGCACCTTGGATGGGTTTATAAATTGTGTGGGACAGAGTTACTGGGGATCTCCAGGGTAGGTAAACAGTGTCAGTCAAATTGATGGAGTCTCAGATATGTTACCCACCTGCCAGCTCTGTGGCTGTATTGGGGGAGGGTTCAGAAAAGGGAAAATGGTGTCCACCCACCTTTCTGTTTAGGAGAAAGCTGTCTCCCAGGTCTTGCCCTGATGCTAGACACTTCATTTTCTCCCCATATGCCACTGGTGTCTTTCAAGCTGCTACCCCAGTGCTGGAGCTCAGAGGGAGTGACTCTGAGTTAATCTGTGTGTGGGTTATTTAAGAGGAACTGCTTGTTAACCCAGCAGTTTCTTCTACCAGCTCAATCTCTGCTGTTTTTTTGCAGCCAGAGGTTGTGGGGATGTATTTTACTAGAACTGGAAACTTGGGCTGGGGGCCTGGTGTGGGGCTAGGACTCCTCATTCATGAGATATCCCTCCTGATATTTTATCCACCACATGTTGATGTGGGATCAGCCTGTTCCACATGTCCACCCCTGATACGAGTCTGGATGGATCTGGTTTCTTAATTCCATAGTTGTCAGACTTCCATTCAACTAGATTTTGTACAGTTCTGAGTGATGGTTGTTCTATATTTTAGTTGCAACTTTGATGTGGTGGTGTGAGGAGGTGAGCCATGTTTACCTATGCTACCATCTTGACCAAAAGTCCCGAGACTTTTCTTTTTCCCACTGTCGTGATTCCCATTCTGAACATGGCAACTTCTCAATGTTAAATGGAATAGTAAAGACAAGTAATCTACAGCCCATAGACTCTCTCAGTGACTCCAGAATGGCTCAGTTTGAAGTACTTGAGGCTTGAAGTATATTCTGAGAGAACTACTGTGCTTTTACCTTTACCTACATTTCTCCCTGCCAAAGGGGGTCCTGAATAGATTCCACCCTCTCTGTCATATTTGGAAACTGCAAGTGAATTGTAAACTTTCAACTCTACTTGCTTTAGCTCACCCCTAACATGGAAACCAGGTCCAAATTTGTTGCATCCCTCTCTCCTCACTGTCCTAGTATTTTTTCTTCCTCTCCTCTACCACCATGAATTCACTAGATCAGTGTTTCATTGTTTTTCTCTGATGCTATTACCATAGCCTTCTTACCAGATTCTTGCCTACAGCATACTCCTGATACGGCCACCAAACTTACCTTCCTAAAATAAAGGTATATCATTGTTACAGACACTGAAAAACTTGCAGTGCTCCCCCCATTGCATTTTGTCAGAGTAAGCATGTTGCCACCTTTCTTGGCAGTTTAAACTATTACTTCCATGAGTGCTGCTCTCAGAGTAGACCACTTACTTACCAACAAGTCTCTAAGACAGCAAGCATTTCCTCCCCTTTTTGGCTTTACTCACTGACACAACTTAGAATACCCTGTCTACCAATCAGATTTCTATTCATTTCTCAATGCCCTTTTCAAATGACATCTTTTTTATTTAATATTTTAAGTCTTCTAATCCTAAATTGTAATCATCTCAAGTGTCAAGACTGTGTCTTAGTCAATTTTGTCTTGTTTATCCAACACTTAAAACAATGTTTGGCCTATAAATAATGTCTATTTATGTTTCTTTAAATTGAAGAGTTTTCTGAATCTTCTATCTTCTGAAATTATAAGATCCAACTTACAGCCTCCAGTCTGATCCTCCTTAAATCTAAACTGCCAACTATTGCCAAAATAATGTATTTAAGATTTAAATGACCTTGTCATTCCTATTACTAAAATGCTTCAATGACCCTCTGTCAGTCATTCAAGTAATTAAATAAATATTCTTGGACTACCTCGTATATGATAGGCACTGGGAAGAGAAGTGTAAACAATGAACATCATCCTTGACTTCAGGGGAGTATCATCTAGTGCAAGATCCAGTTAAAGGCACACACTTGCAAACACAGAGTATAAATTATCCTAACTACTTAGAAGAAAGTACAAGATGTACAAGTGAGAATTAAAGGAGATCGGAACCTAAGTTCTTTGGCTTTTAATCTCTTTGTCTGAGAAATTACCAGAGTTATTGGCAAAGCTCATTAGTGTGTTGAATCAAACAGAATTCTTCCTGCTTTGCTGTTACACAACATCAAATGAATGTTGGGAAAACTTTAAAAAGGCCTATTCATAATTCATTGTTTAGTTCATCAGAGGTGAAAAGTTTTCAACACAGCTCATATGGATAAAGACAAATGTATCTTCTATGCAAAAAGTCTATATGCTTTTCCATGAATCTCACAATTTAAATATATGTTGGAAAGAGACAAAAGGGAGAACAGAAATAAATGAAAAAAGAAGACAGAAACATAGTAATGAAAAATGAGCAACATACACATACTCAGGGGGTGTCAGAGACTGACTTTAGGGCACAGCCATCCCATACACTTTCCCAGGAAGCAGGCAGTGCTTCCCCCTCATGGAAAAACCATAAAAACACCTTCCTGGTTTCTGGCAGACCCAAAATCTGGGCTCCAGAGGCCTCACACACTAACCTACTAGGGTATGCACGCTGCCAAGTTCAGAGAAATAATCTGGGACAGATTCAGATGAATGGTTCTAGGGCAGAGGAACACACCTACCATCTTCCCTGAAGCCTGAAAGGCACCTCCCACAGGAGATCCAAGAGTCCCATGCACCTAATTCTGCCAGAAACCCTCTGAGAAACAATTGGGTCAGCAAATAATCTAAGATGGACAGCAGGCAGAGGCAGGTGGAGATGGTTCCTGTGGGACCTTGGGACATTTGCTGACCCACCCCTAGGCCCAGTAATAATAAAAGCCAGCTTTGCAGCACAGCTTGGCCCACCCAGTGCACAGCCAAGCCTGGAAGAAACAGCCACAAACTGTGGATTGCTAATAGCTCTGAACAGGCTGCTGAGGGCAAGAGGTAGACAGCACCTGACATTGGCTTACACTAGCCTCAGACACATCAGAGCCATCTACAAAGGGACGATCCAGCAGGCAAGCACTAAACACTGCTGAGGCAAATTCCACTTTGTTCTTTTTCATTATTTTTGCTATTTTTTCTTTTTTATAGCCTTTTAATTATTTTTTAATATTTCTTCTTTTTTGGTTGCTCTATTTTTTATATCTTTTCTTTTAATCTTAGATTTTCCTGCTCCATTTTCCCTTACTCTATCCTTTATTTATTTTTGTTATTTCTTTTCTTTGTCTCCTTTTCCTGTTTTCCTCATTCTATTCATTACTCATTAGTTCTCTTTCTTTTCTCCTCTCATAATCACTTTTCTTTCCTTTAGTCTTATCTCTTTTTTTTTGACTTTACTATTTCATTTCTCTTTTCATTTTTATCATTCTTTGCTCTTTTTTGTTGATTTTGCTGTTGTTAGGAGTATTGCTTGTTTTGGTTTTGGTTTTTATGTTCTTTCACTTTGTCCTGTCAGTGCCTGTACAACAGTGTACAAGATATGGTTGGGGTTGAGCCTCTCAGTCAGCCAGCTGGAGGGAAGATTACACCAACAAATGGGTCAACAACAATCAAGACCCAAATACAAAAGAAGAGGCCATATAACCCACACAAAGGACATTCCTAGAACATCCGGCTCAGGAGATAGAGGAGACTGTACCACTGGATCCCACAGTAATCCTACCACATGAGGCCACCCCAGGAAGACAGGGAATCAAAGCACATTTATTTAATACATAGAAACAAGAAAAAAAAGAGCTAAAATGAGGATACAAAGAAACAACCTCCAAATGAAAGAAAAAGAGGAATCCCCAGAAAAAGAGCTAAGTTAAATTGAGGCAAGCAAATTATCAGACATAGAGTTCAAAGTAAAGGTTATAAGGATGCTCAAGAAACTTAGTGAAAACTACAAGGAACTTAGTGGGAACTACATCAGTATGAAAAAGGGAGCATATTCAACATAATGAAGGCCATATACGAAAAACCTACTGCCAACATCATATTCCATGGTCAAAAACTGAAACTATTTCCCTTAAGATGAGGAATGTGAGAGGTGTTCATTTTCATCTCTTTTATCCAACGTAGTAGTAGAAGTCCTAGCCACAGCAAACAAACAAGAATAAATAAGAGGCACCAAAATCGGAAAAAAGGAAGTAAAACTCATTATTTACAGGTGGCATGATATTTTACATTGAAAACCCACCAAAAAACTACTTGAACTAATAAATGAAGTCAGCAAAGCAGAGGGATAGAACTCAATATTCAGAAATCAATGGCATTTTCATACACCAATAATAAACTATCAGAAAGAAAAACTAAGAAAACGATCCCATTTAAATGGCAACAAAAACAATAAAATATCTAAGAATAAATTTAACCAAGGAAGTAAAAAAAAAAAAAAACCAACTGTATTCAGAAAACTATTAAACACTGAGGAAAGAAATTGAAGAAGATACAAATAAGTGGAAGTGTATACTGTGCTAATGAGTTGGAAGAATTAAGATCATTAAAATGTCCATACAACCCAAAAAGATTGTCGATTCAATGCAATTCCTATTAAAATACCAATGGCATATTTCACAGATCTAGAATAAATATTCCAAAAATTTCTATGCAACAAGAAAAGACCCCAAATAGCCTCAGCAATCTTGGGAAAGAAGAACAAAGTTGGAAGGATCACAATACCTGATATCAAACTATAACACAAGGCCACTGTAATCAAAACAGTCTGGTACTGGCATAAGAACAGACTCACAGATCAACAGAACAGAAAACAGCCCAGAAATAAGTGTATGTCTTTAAGGTTAATTAATATTTGGCAAAGGAGGCAAGAGCATACAATGGAGTAAAAACAGCCTCTTGAATAAATGGTGTTGGAAGACCTGGACTATACATGAAAGAAAAGAAACTAGACCACCAACTTACGCTGTATAACAGAATAAGCTCAAAATAGATAAAAGTCTTAAATATAAGTTGTGATACCATAAAAATCCCAGAGGAAAACATAGGCAGTAAAATTTGAGATATCTCACATAGCAAGATTTTTGCTGATATATCTCCTAGGGCAAGGAAAATAAAGGGAAAATAAAGAAATGGCTCTATATCAATTTAAAAAGCTTCTGCACAGCTAAAGAAACCATCATCAAAATGAAAAGGGAAATCACTGTATGGGAAGACAAATTTGCCAACCATACATTGGACAAATGTTTAATCTCAAAATATATAAAGAACTTATATGGCTCAACACCAGGAAGCCAAATAATCAAATTTTTAAAATGGGCAAAGGACCTGAATACATACTTCTCCAAGGAGGACATACAAATAACCCATAGACATATGAAAAAAATATTTAATATCAGTAGCCATCAGAGAGATACAAATTAAAACCACAATGAGATATCACCTTGCACCTCTCAGAATGGCCATCATTAATAAATCAACAAACAGCAAATGCTGGTGAGGATGTGGAGAGAAGGGAACCCTTGTGCACTGTTGGTGGGAATGCAGACTGGTGTTTCTACTGTGGAAAACAGTATGGAATTTCCTCAAGAAATTAAAAATGGAAATGCCTTTTGATCCAGCAAGTCTCCTGCTGGCAATATATCCTAAGATTCCTGAAACACCATTTCAAATGAATATATACACCCTTATTTACAGCAGCACAATTTACAATAGCCAAGATCAGGAATAGCTTAACTGCCCATCAGTAGATGAGTAGAATAAAAAACTATGGTAGATTTATACAACGCAATACTATGCAGCAGTAAAAAAATAAGGAATTCTTACCTTTTGCAGCAGCATGGATGGAACTGGAGGCTATTATGCTAAGTGAAATAAGCCAGTTGGTAAAAGACAAATACCAGAGGATCTCACTTATAAGTGAAATCTAATGAACAAAATAAACTAATAAGCAAAATAGAACCAGAAGCATAGAAACATGAAACAGAATGACAGCTGTAAAAGGGGAGGGAGAGATGAGGACTAGTTGAAAGGCGATGAACAGAGCACTCAAAGAACATATATGAAGCACCCATGGTCATGGACAGCAATGCTGGAATTCATGGTGGGTTTGGGGATGGGCAGGTTGGAAGAGGGCGAAGGGGGAAAAATTGGGTCAACTGTGATAGCAGAATTTACAAAAAAAAATTTTTAATTAAAAAGGAAATAGTTTCAGTCCCTTAATCCTTTATATTTATTCTTTTCATCATTGGTAGTAGTTATACCCAAGAGGTAGGCCAATATCTACCTTTTCCTATAGAAATTTATTGCTGAGGAGTTATTGATGAGCCCTTTCCAGGAAACACTACTGACATTCCAGGAGAGTTACTTTAATAGGAAATGTTTTTATGACATTTTCCAGATAGAAAATTTTAAGCAGAAATATGTGCTTAATTGTCTGAAAGAGAGTGGCGTCTGACCATTACCTTAGGCTCTATCGGTTTTCCCAACTGAGGGTGCTGTCAGAACCCAGAACATGATCCCACTTACTTTCTTTGCAGTTTACATGCGTCAGTGACCGTGTTGGCCCTTTCACCGGTTTACATGGCAGGATGAGAGGACAAGAAAAGAAAATTTAATGGACATAAAGATGACTGGATATTTACAGAATGAAAGCCAAGATTGTGCAATGTGAAAAGAGAGAGGGAGCTCTGTTTTCCTATTTACAGAAACAGGCACAGAGCCAAATTCATTTCTTCTAAAATTGAACTTTGTGTTCCATGGTCACTAAGTCTGAACTCGCAGAAATGAAGTAGACAGCTAAATTATAAGCAAAACTCGCCGTTAAGTACTGATCTCATAGCCTTTACTCACCAATCAATGTAAGGGGCTATTTCTATGTTTGATGTGTTAACCTGATCCTGCTGGTTTTCCCCAAGTGGAACTCCAGATGAAGCCTGAGAAATCAATGGAGGAATTGTACACAGACAGGACTCGGGAAGGTAGGAAAGCAAGGTGGGGCTCAGGGCCCCTGGAAAGACAGCAGGCTTGAATTGGGCCTTTGATAGTGCATCAATTAAGCCTGGCTAGCATGACAGCAAACCACATTCTAGTCCTTATTTGTCGATTGAGCTATGTCTCTGCTTACCACGAAGTGAACGAGCACAGGCAGTCTTTTCTTCACTTATGGCAAATAACTCGTTGATCAAGTTTAAGGAAAAACTTACATAGAGAGTAGTATGATCTGTCAATCTCTAAATTTAGCAATCATACTAAATGTATTACTATCCTTTCAGTTTCGAATCTCCTTTCTGCTTGCATTCTAAGCAAGAGCACCATATTTAGGAATGCCAGCTAAATTTGAATTTCTGATAAATAACTAATAACGTTGTAGAAATATATACCCTGCGATAGTTGGGATAAAGTTTTACAAAGAAATTATTCACTTTTTGTCTAAATTTAAATTTAACTGGGCATCTTCATTTTCTCTGGCAGCTCTAATTCTTAGCAAAGCATGGAAGATGACAGAGGTGACATTTCATGGAGAAGTATTAATCATTGGATGCCTAAATTGGCACTAAAGTCTTCCATGCTATGGTTCATTATAGATAGAATGGAATCAGTTTATTATTTCTTATATAGACATGCACAATTAATTCAGACTAACTAGGGACATCCAGTCTGAAACAGTAAAATATTTTAAAGTAAATGATACAATTAAAGGAAAGGAATACAGAATCTAGTCAATTACCAAGCACTGAAAAATATTTATTTAAAGAGTTATGTGGGATAAATTGTCCATTATCATAGATGGCATGGCTGTTAGTTCATTGCAGTCGATGTTGACAGAGCGGTGAGTTTATTCCCTTGAAGAATATGGACAGTTGTTATTTAAAGCTCTTTGAAGGCTGGACAGGAACACAGAAACTAAAAAATAATAAAATAATATTAGATCCCTTCTTGAAACTAACACAAGATAATAATAACAATAATGGCCAACATTTTATTGAATGTTTGCCATTGTTCACATATTTGAGTTGCACATTTTCCTAAGTACCTTATAGGCATGACCATTTCTTTCTGTCTTTTAATCCTCACAGTATCCCCATGAGAAAAATACTCTGTCACTGTTTTGTAGATAAGGAAGCCAGAGCTTAAGACTGTTTAAGAAAATTCACCCAGAGGCAGGTCAAAGCTTTTAATACACATTTTACTAATGCCATAGAATTTCATGCTTAGCCATTAAGTAATATCAACCCTAACAAGTCAAAGACAAATCTGATGTATATTTGAAAACAGGAAATAGGTTAGAATAAAATAATCAGTAACCCAAGGCTGCAAGACTCAGAACCCAGAAGGTATACATGCACAAGCATAGAAAATACAAATAAAGGAGACATTAAGAAACTTTCAGTTTTGGACCTAATTCTGGCCGTAAGGTAGCTAGAATCTTGTGCTAGGAAAGGAAAGGATGCTCCTGTGTGGTTTATGAAAGCTCCCAAAGTGAATCAGATATAGCCTACTCGTGGAGAAGCCGGTGGTTTGGACAGATGTACCCTATTAATTGATACAAGTGAATTATTAGGCCACCATTATGTTAGGAACATTAATTGAGACATAGGGTTGAATGTGATAGAAATGGTACAGTTGTCATTAACTATGACTGGAAATTGGCTTCCAATTTGGGTGGATACTAAGTATGGAAAGAGCACATGTGAGGAAAACATCTTTTTGTAAAAAAGAATACTTTATTAAAGCTGCTAATGACTCAGATATACAGTATCAGGAGAAAATAAAAATTTGACTATCCAAAAGAATTAAGACAGAAAGAAATAAACATCTAATAGTATCTTTTTACAAAGTGCTTAACTGCTTTGAAATTGAAACTTCAGCGTCTTGTATGATTTTTTTAGCTTCCAAGATCCGGGAAGTCACAAAATCGCACCCTTGCCTTTCACTCCTGGGTTCAAACCCAACTGAGAGGGAAGGCAGGGAGGTCAGAGAGATGGATATTAAAATATAAGCTTTGCTCTAATAAGCTTCTATTGGAAGGCATGACTTGTCGAGACTTACAACCACAACAAGCCTCTTCTACTTCACCCTCAAATTAGACAAATGTCCCCAGCCTATGACAAGCGGCTCTGGACAATCATCAGTCTGACCTTGCAGGTTTATAACACAGAGAAGCAGAGAATTCAAACTTCCTGCAGGCAAGCTGGATCCAAAAGTGGAAGAGAGGAGAAGGGATAAAAGTGGCATGTTCTAAGCTATTTTTGCAAGCTCACTTATTAGACAAGCCACTCCTCTTCCTCCAGGGAGCAGTGAATGAGAGGTTGGGAAGGGGCCAGGAGTATCACTGGAGTGAGAAAGGAATGAGACTCTTCCAAAACATTGACCTCCCTCTATCTTATTCAAGTTGAAGCCTTAGTTGCTGGGGTCACTCTGTGACGTCTAAGTGTCCCAAAGACTTCTGGAAATTTTGGAATCAAGATTTTGTACTTCTTTGATTTTTTTCAGTAAAAATAACCATAGTAGGAACACCCACTTAATGCTTATCATACGATAGGCGCAGTTCTAAACCCTTTACATATGTAAATTCATTTAATCATTTCAATTATCCCATGAGGGGCATTCTATTATGATTACCTTTTACAGTTGAGAAAACTGAAGCACAGAGCAGTTAAAAATAATCCTACATATTTTTGACAGTGGTCCTCCTAGTGTAAGTTCCCCTGCCTTCCCCAGGCAAAGATACAGGAAATGTATCTTCCCCAGGCTAGATCAAAGATACAGGAAATGTTAGCACAGATGTATTTCTTCTTTAGTCAGTAAGTTTCATTTGGTTTCTGCCTTCAAATGCTGTATCCTACATAGAATTGGATAAGCCTAGGGCTTTCTCTAAATCAACAAGCTTCTTTCTTTGGTCCTTGCAGCCACCTTCCCATGGATGATCTACCTGCTAAACTTCCCTCAACAGAGAGGCTACATATCTGCCTTCTTTCTAGTCTTTCTGCATTAACCAGTCAAACTTTTCTAGATTTCTTCTTCTCCTCCAAAAGCATTAGCTCAGGTCATCTGCAAATCCCTCAAGCAACATGTGACCCCCCACCCTACAACCCAGCAGGGAATATGAAGCCAGCCCTTTATCTGCTCTACATGACCCCAATCCCAGTATGTTTAAAATTAGTGCCCACTAATTTGTGAGGTACCCACCTGTCCTTCCACTGGGCTTCAGTCTCCAAATGTGTACATCATTTTGCTTCCTAAACCTTTTTTCTCTGTCTCACCTTGATTTGTTCAAGTCTCTAAAATTTGGACTTTCTTTGCTATTTATTGTCCCTCCTGTATTAAGGAGTTCCTGGCACCAACTTTGGTCTTTGGTTCATCCTTCTTAGTTTGGCCTGTTTCTGTCTGTGCTGGTAACTCAACCTTTCCCTCTCGACCAGTGCCTCTCAACAGCGCAGTCTTCAAACTCCTAGCAGGCATGGCCAGCACTGTAAGACATAGATTATAATTAAATGGAATAATGTATAATAGAATACAATTCTCATGAAAATTTTAAGTATTTTTCGCAAGTTTTTTTCAGGGGTGTGTGTGTGTGTGTGTGTTAGAGACTGCAAGGCAGGGCCCACGCTGGGGGTGAAGTAGGCTGGCCCGTGGAGGCCGCGTGTCGGCGAAGGAGCACAGCTGTGTGATGCGGGAACAGAAGGAGGTCCAGGGCCATATTCCAGTTCTACTTTGAAAGGAAATAGACATCAGTGAAGCTACACATTTCAAATGAGGGTTGACAGTACAGGGGTAAAGCTAATGAGTCACAGAAGATGGAAAGTCAGTCCCAACGCCCTCTAACTTAATGAAAAAGGGCTTAAGTCATTTGTTAGGAGCATCGAGTATGAATAGGATTTTGAAAAAGTCTAGGAGAGCTAACTTCCAAACTCTGAGTGATTTAAGAAGTCACCAGGGGCTGAATTTTTTAAAGGCTTACTGAGTAATAACAAGTGTTCATCTGAAACTAGTGCAGGGTGACACTGTGTAGCACTAACCATAGAAAAAGAACTGAGGATGTAGTAGCTCCCAATGGGACACGGCTGGGGTACAGGTGAGAGAGGCCAGCATGCTAGATGGCAACCGCTGTTGAAAGCCTGCTCTGAGCTAAGGAGAAGTGCCCTGGAAAAGGTGTCCATTGGCACGGGCTGCTGTCTGTCCTCACCAAGAAGAAAGAGAAGACTCTAAGAAGATAATATGCACATCTGAGATGGATATTTTTATTACATATTAATAATTGGGATATGTGAGGGCAAATCAGTCAGGTACAGGTTTGGGCATCCTTACTTAAATTTATGAACTCTGGTCTCCCCTAAGTAAGTTGACTATTAGAGCAGACTTATGAAATCAGACATAATTCCAAACTAGCTTAGGTGATGGAGGATGGGGGGTTGCAAGTGGGAGGTAATTCTGAAACAGGCTTAATTTAATAAAAGTCTTTTTAATGTATTCAAAATAGCATTGATTACATCTTGAAATGACAAAAAATCAGCTTATTTATTATTATTGTTCAACATTCCAGTTATCTATTACTGTGAAATAAAAAACTTAATGACTTAAAGACAAAACGGTTTATTTTGTTCCCAAACAAGCAGCTTAGGCAGGGCCTGGTGGTGCTGTCTTGACTCTGCTCTACTCAGTCTCAGCACGGCGGCTCCAAGGCCGGGGTCTGGGATCAACTAAAGATTTACTCGCTCCCATATTGGTCAGTCGGCACTGGCTGTTGACTGGGACCCAAGTTGGGACTGTCTACCAGAACATCTTCATGTGGCCTCTGCATGTTCCTCACAACATGGTGGCTGGATTCTTAGAGCAAGCAAGCATCCCAAGGGTGGCAGGTGGGCCGGTAGGTGGTGGGGGGGAGAGCAAGAGGGAGCCAGGTGGAAGCTATATCACTTTATGACTGATTCTCAAAAGCATCATTTCCATTGCATTTTATTCCCTGGGTTGGTCACATAGATCTACACAAGTTCAAAAGAGAAGAGAAGAGAAATAGACATGCTAAGTCACTTGTACCACATTCTTCCCATCTAAGTAGTCACAAAGGCCTGCCAGCTTTCAAAGGGAGAGGAAATAGACTCTTCTCCTTAATGGAGGAACGGCAAAGTGCTAGAACACCTGGTCCTGGGATTATTGCTTTGGTCATTTTTGGAAAATACAGTTTGCCACATTTAGCAAACTTCTTTTCAAAAACAGTGAAGTATGAAAAGTGTGGTCTTATTTTATTTAGTTACAGAGGAAAGAAAATCTAAAAGCCTTCTCAAATGAAAGTAGAGGAGTAAGTATTGTTACCTCTGTTTTATAAACCACAGATTTCCTGAAGTTTTACAACAATGGGAATTTTATTCTAGAAGTTAAAGGTGTAGTTTGACCCTAGAATTTTATGGTTGCATCTCAGAGCAGAATCTGAGGATATAAGCAAAATGCTTTTCTGCTTGAAGCTTATTTTAGACATAAGTAACAGACAAGTCACTAAGTAGCTTATGGTTATGTTTTTATTGATTTGTGACTCACCATGTGCCTCTATCTTTCAGGCAAAACTAATGTATTTCCATGTAGGTGATTTGCTCTATTAGACCTCATGGGAGAAAAAAGCTCTTTGCTTTATGTTTTACTGTGACAAGGTAATGGCTCTTATCCTGATCTTTAGAAGCGACTAAGATGCTCACCTGGGAAGATTCATTAACTTTTCAAGCTATATAAATTCCATTTATGAAATTACGTCCACTCAAGCGTTATTATCTGAAAGAGTTAATGCCCTTTCTCAACATTCAGAATTTTCTGCTGAGACCCAGGCCTTTCAGTATTCACAGGTTGCCACAATAGGCAGATCACAGATCCATTCTGGGAAGCTGTGTCCAGGAGCACGAAAATGGGTCAGATGACTTCTAAAGTGCCTAAGCACTTTTTGTCCACTGTCAGAGTTAGAGGATGACTCAACTACACCTCATGGCTTTGTACTTGTATTCACACCTCCAAGAATCCACTGTCAGCCTCTCCATGCTTCTTCAACATTATTAATTACTTTAAGTCTATCAGGATGAGCCTAACAACAGATTTAAGAACTAGTTCCTTACTTTAATATAGAATTTTATACATAGTCTCTTTTCTTTAACATTTAACACAATATGTTAAATTATTCTTTAGTTTCCACTCTCATTGGAGACATTCTTAGTCTTGTTCCTCTGGTAATCCAAAATAAGACCCATCATATAAAACTGGGCTTTCCAACACTAGCTTCCTGTCAGAGTCCCCAAGGGCACTAACCCCTGAAACTCACCTGAGCCCAGGTAAATCGGAATTCCTGGGGGAAGAACCTAGGAATCAAGATTTTTAAAAGAGCTTTCCTGCATAATCCAGTGGTCAGCCAAGGGAGAGAACCACCAACATAGAGGAGATCCAATAATGTTTTACTGAATGAAGTTTATCTATTAAGTGCTGACTTCCCATGATAGACTGTTGAAGTGTTTGTATTCTACAGAATGTAAGAATCCTAGTTGGTGTGGTCAATCCGTACTTTTTTCCTCAGCTAGACTAAAGTATGAACTTCATATATAAATGTATTATACAACATTCTACACAAAGGGTTTTTTACAAAAATTATTTCCTAGAATACAAAAGTTTAGGTAATAATTTAAAGCTGACACAGAAGAAGAAATTAAAGATGCTTCAGATGTTGTCATGTCCGACATGTAGTTAATTACGAAACAGAATAATCAAGGTCATGCCTTTCAAATTGTGTTCAGGGGAAATGCTTAAGCCAAATTCCATGTTTTGCACATTCTTATATAGCTCAAATATGCCATATACTATAATTTAACATATTGGTGATTACTAACATATTAAAATATATTAGTGATGAAAATTACTTTTGTGGTGCCTCTGCCCTACATATGCACATATGCTTGTACACACATGCGCACACACACATGTCTTTCTTGGAATTCAGATCTGCCAAGGTCTGCTCACATAAACTGTGCAAGATTGTTTACTACCGAAACATATGTGTGTTACTCTCAACCATATGCTGGCAAGGCTTAGCAACACTGGTTTAGGGAACAGTCTTCTCATAGGCAAAGGAAAAAACCCAGTTGTACAGTAACAAGTAAATGCATGACATATCACACTACATATAATGTCAAAACATATAATGTCATAGGTAATTTAACACTTTTACATTTTAGGCACTCCTTTGAGACTTTCTCATTGATTATATGGAATACAATAATGCAATATTATTGGTGATATCATGTTGACAAAAAATATACCAAATACTGCTCTTTCAAGTTTTCAGGACAATTTAATTGAGAAGTAGCTGATATTTTAAAGTGATATGTTTTTCTCTCTTAACAGTAATTACTTATCCTTTTAAACTACATATTTTTATGAGTTTAGCATATGTAACTAAAAAGGTATGAAATAAATTGTATGTAGCCACTGATAAAATATAACAATTCTTATCTGTAACCACAGAATTTATTAGCAAATTTGTCTTCATAAATGAGCTGCATTAATTTCAGTAGTCAAGTTTATTATGAGTAAATGCATACTTAAACTTATATATCACATTTATTAACCAAATGTGACTTTTATATTTTATATATAAATATTTCAGATAAGTTTTCTTAGAGGGGTAGAAGATTAAAATGCTTTTTAAAAATGGAAACCTTAAAAATATACTGATTTAAGGGACTGGAATTAAATGTTTGTCCAATTTCTCCTCTTCTTTCTATTCTCATCACAAAAACCTTTCCTTCTGTTCAACATTGTCTCTCACCAAAACTATTCCAATTTCACTTAACTGCTCACTTTGTCTCCAGAATGACCACAGCAATTTCTGCTTCCCGTTACTATCTGAGAGATCCTTCCAAAACTTTGATGTGCTCATGTCTCTTCCCTGATTAAAAACCAACAATGTTACTCCATTGACTAAGTCAGGTCTGAACTTGGTTAGCATGGCATTCAAGACCCTTTATGTTTGTTTCCTTTTCTAGCTTCCCACCCCCCAGAAAAAAATTCATCACAGGTCCTCTCAGCCTCCAATTGATAGGATTCTTCTACCACAGTACTATGATTGACACAGGTCATTCCTCTACCTGGAATGTTTTTATCCTTCATCTTTCTTCTTTAGGCCTAACTAGAGAATTCATATTCATTCTTCAAAACCCTACTTGAGAGCAACTTCCTCTGTGAAGCTTTCCTTGATCTTCTCTTAAACCCTTTTATTTATTAGTCTGTTTCCCTTGCTAAACTTTGAACTCCTTAGAAGCTGGGACTAGACTGTATCTCAGTTTAGCATGGTAACCGCAGCAAATTTTACAATGCTTAGTATACAGTAGGTTCTCAGTATCATAATCAGCAAGCTACATCATAATCCTCGACTGTCTCCACTACCAGTCCTTATGTGAGGTATTAAAAATCAATTCTTAGTATAAAGCAGACCTGAAGTTCTGTCTGTATTCAACATAGTCACAGGTATATTATAACTGGCTACTACCTAGGGTTCCCTAGAAACTAAAGACAAGCACCCCGAATCAGAGGTAACTGCTTGCTACTTTTCAAACATACATGGCTGGCTATTGTAAAGAGAAATATATATGGCTGATGGAGCAACTGGGGCCTTTGTTAAGCTTCGATTACATTTACTTAGGTTTGGGAAGGAGTGTGCATTTTTTCAAACTATCCAATCTCTGACCTGGCTCTTTCCAGGACTATGCTGGTGCACCCCCCATCCAATCCCTTTCCTTTCATACCCTCATCCCGTGCATCCTTTGCCCACCTCTTCCCGGGCTAGACTCCTCCCATTTATGGCTGCCATTTTGTCTCCTACTGCGCATGGCTCATAGTTTTGCCTCGTCATCTGGCCTCTACTGCGCATGCACTTAGTAGGATTCCGCCCTGCGCCATCTTAGCCTTTACTGAAAATGTGCCCAACAAAGAAATCTCACCGTTACCTTTTAATCCCTCCCCCTAGTTGTTCCTGGGGGTGATTAGAAAGCCAGTCTTTTCTTCCCGCTGCGGGAATGGAGGGACATTAATTCTTCTGCGAAGTAATGCAGCTATACTGCTGTCCTCTGGAGTTCCTGTGAAACCGCTGTTTCCCAACTGAATCAGGTTTAGCCAGTTTTCTCCCTTCTCTTTTGTTAGTACCTAACTAGTTATCTATGCTAACAGTTTGTGTAGAACTGTGTTTTCCCGGAAAACCAAGCCTCCTTCTTAATAATGTATAATTTTCTCAACTACATCTAAGGGAAACTAGGAATTACCAGCCATATGTCTATCAGTGCTAAAAATTACGTTCGTAGTTAGAGCTAATGAAGGTTCCTTCGAGCCTGTTATATGGCAAGTGTAACATTTGTTGCACACTTTATAATCACTACGCTTCAGAGCCTCGGATTTGTGAACAGGAGAAAGTGGTAGCCTTCTCTGCTAGGCCATATTTTCTGAGCATGTTAACTCTTAGGGATCCTAGTTCACTTAGTGAATCTCTAACTCAGTAGGCTAATTAGGAAAATAACAATAATATCATGTTAATGGCCTGCAACCACATCAATCCCAAATGATTCCCCCGTCCTTTCACAGAGGAGTAGGAGCAGGAGCTGAATTCAGTATTCCTTGTCAGCCATTGGGAATAAGGTTTGGCATCAAAATGTATTGAGTTTGGCTTGACTCTAAGGGCTATTAGGTTTCAACACCTTTTTCCAGGCACCTGGGCAGCTTTCTAGTTCACCTCAGAGGACTACCCCATAAGACTCCTGAAAGCATCACTAACAATTTTGGGGAATGGAGAAAATAGTATTTACCAGAATCTGCCTCAGAATAAGAGGTATAATGGCATGAATACTGCAAAGAGCCTCTAGGGAGAATTGATGGAGGATCCCTGTCCCATCTCAAAAAAAAAAGAAAAGGAAAGAAAAAGAGCATTCTGGAATAATAAGTGATTTTAGGAGGTTGAAACAAATCCACTTGAACTCCAGGGTTTCATTTCAGTTCCCAGGAGATTAGATATTAGAATTGCATCCCAGGCATCTCCTTTTCTGCAATTCCTGGAGTAGAGGAACACCGCCCAGCCACATGACGACCTGGGAGGAAGATGGTGCTTACCAAATTATTTAGCTTCTCATCACCTTTACTCCATCATCTAAGAATAGTAGAACATTTCACAGAACTATGTTGAGAGGGTTTTAAGTGAATTAACATGCTTAAAATATGCAGAACATAGCCCAGCACAAGTAGTGCTTGATGACAGTGATTTAAAAAAACTTCAAAATATTAGTTAAAAATAGTGCCAAATTAATCTTTAGCCAGGGATGACCACAAGCCTCAAAGTTTATTTAGCCTTGTCTTTGGGACTTTTTCAGTACCACATCTACTGTATATTATAATTGTTAGACCCGAAGGAAAAAGTAACTATAAATAAGTTGTGTAGGTCATAAACCTGGAAAACAATTAAATATTTTCCCTTTCTTGGAGAAGATTAGCTAATTGTGGCTAAAAAACATGGCAAAAGCGTGTCTTCTTGAGAATACCTTCCTCCCCCTCAACTTCCTTGTTTGGAAAACACAATCCTGAATGAGCTATTGAATTCCGTGAGGTACTAAGTTCAAAGTCTCAATCTGCTCTTTTAATTCTTCTAGTAGAATTCTTTATTATACATGTGTCCCACTCTGTAGGCTGGGCAGCAGTCATCTTTCACTTTGGGGATCTCTATCTTTGGTTTCTCAGCAATTCAAAAGATACCTAACACTAATGTTGTCTCCATTTGTACATTAATACAACAAAGCTATGAAGGCTGTATCCTTATGCAGTAACATAAATTGAAAAATACTTGCAAAAATAAGGTCATGGCAAGATAAGCTATTCTCAACAAACATTTTGAAAAAGTTGAAGCATAAGAGAAAAGAATGGATAATTTATTTGAAAAAAATGAGGGAAAACCTTTTCAATCTGGCGAAGGGAATAGACATGCAAGTTCAGGAAGCTCAGACAATCCCAAAGAAGTTGGACGCAAAAAGGAGCACACCAAGACACATCATAATTACATTACCCAAGATTAAAGGTAAGGAGAGAATCTTAAAAGCAGCAATAGAAAAGGAGACAGTTACCTACAAAGGAGTTCCCATAAGACTATCAGTCAATTTCTCAAAAGAAACCTTCCAGGCAAGAAGGGACTGGAAAGAAGTATTCAAAGTTCTAAAAGCCAAGGACCTACATCCAAGATTACTCTATGGAGCAAAGCTATTATTTAGATTGGAAGGGTAGACAAAGTGCTTCCCAGATAAGGTAAAGTTAAAGGAATTCATCATCACCAAGCCCTTATTATATGAAATGTTAAAGGGACTTATCTAAGAAAAAGAAGATGATCAAAACTATGACAGTAAAATGACAACAAAATCACAACCATCAAAAACAACCTAAAAAACAAAAACAAGCTAAGCAAACAACTAGAACAGGAACAAAATCATAGTAATGGAGATCACATGGAGGGTTATCAGCTGCAAGGGGGAGGGGGGAGAATGGGTGAAAAGGTACAGGGAATAAGAAGCTTAAATGGTAGCTATAAAACAGACAGGGGGAGGTTAAGAATAGTATAGGAAATGGAGAAGTCAAAGAACTTGTATGTATAACCCATGGACATAAACTAAGGGAGGGGGATGCTGGAGGGAGTACAGGTTGGAGAGGAATAAAGGGGAGGAAAAAAATGGAACTGTAATAGCGTAATCAAGAAAATATACTTAAAAAATAAAAGAGTTGAAGATACATGTATAAAACAAAATTATCTGTCTCTTGTTTTACAGAATGTAGTATATTTACCTTTCTATTATTTAGAAAGATCCTCAAAAGCAAAATGAAGTAGATATTTGGGGTTTAATTGGACATTACATTTAAAAAATAAAAAATAAAAAAAATAAAATACTATCACCTTCTGGGTGTTGTGTTATATGCTGAATATTCCATAGGGAACAAAATATACATGAATCCTAACTTCAGAAAACTTAATTTAAGCCTATAGTTTCAGGTTGAGTGTGCCTAAGAATTACTCAGGAAGCTTGTTTGAAGTGTAGGTGCTTAGGATTTGGATTCTGATTCAGACAATCTGGGCTAAGCCCTGAAATCCAGATTTTTTATGGGTGCCCCAATGGGATGCCGATGCAGATCATCCAAGAACCACACACTGAAAACATCAGAGGAGTAGATGATGATCCAGGCAAACCTTGTTAAGTGGCTGGGGGTAGGGGGAGGTTTGTGGTTAACATTTTCCACAGTAGTAATTTATGATGAAGGGACACAGAAGAGGTGAGCGTCAGCTTTCCACATCACCTTGCAAACACACACAAAAAGCATATCTGTAAATGGGAAAAAAGATTCCATTTTACAGGGAAATCTTGTGCGAGATGCAAGTTTCATGGTTATTCAGGCTCTTTCAGGCACTCAATCTTCCAGCTGTGACCAAGTCTCTCAGGACTCTTCAGTACGTGCTCAGCCTCTTTCCCAAGCCTCTCTGAGCTGTTCAGAGAACAAGCCAACTGAGTCAACATGAGCTATATTTACCCCAAGTGAAAGACTATCAATACTTGAGATAGCAGCAGGGAATTCTGACATCTGGTGGCACCAGATGATTAATAAAGGCATTCAGCACATCAATATAGGTGAAGCTTAGGAAAGACAGCTGCTTTATGGGGTCAGGATTAAACTAACCTGGTTAGAGGGAGAACTGTCTCAAATAATGGCAGGGTTGCTGCCAGTCTGGAACACTGCTCCTTAATTCCCCAAGATATCCATCCCTGAAGACAACTATACAAAGCAACTTGTATTAGTGGGTACTATTTTATGTAAATATAATGTACATACATAAATGTAAAATTTGATATGCATTCATAGGTTATTTAGAATTTCTTTTCTGAAGGCTAAAATACTAAGAAACTCTGAATGGCTTTCATCTGTCAGGTTTCCTGTGGAGATTTTAGTTCATTTTATCTTGTTGGGGCAGCTGCCATACACAAGTAACGTGCCCAATGGCAGTGTTTTTAGTAAGGTATGGAAGACAGCCTTCTCCACCTCCTAGTAAGGCAGCCTGCTCAATGATCCTGAAGGATCCTTCTAGGAAACACGAAAGTCCCACAAAATTCTCCCCTTTGAGTTAATATATGAATGTCTCTGTTTGAAATACTGATGATATCTTCTATATCTGGGAGCTCAAGTAGCACAGAACAGGAAAAAGGTCTGGAGCTGAACATCAAGGAAAACAATTTGTTAGGCAAGAAGACAAAATTTACATTATAGTAGACATTAAGCAAATTTCAGAGACCCAGCTGATAGAGGATAGAGATTAAGGAGGAAGTTCAACCACTGACTGCTGGGAAAAGGGAGAAGAGGTTGGAAGGATTTCAATGTTTTACCCACATGACCTGACACTTTGTGTTTTTAGGATTTGCCTACTCTTCACTCTAACATTTATTTATTCCTTTAGCAATTATTTTACCAAAATGCCAATAATGTGTTCTGTCCAGTGCTTGGTGTGGGGATATCAAAGCGAATGAAGAATAAATTCCCACACCCTGCCCTGCTTTTCCTTCTTTCCTCAAAATTAGCAGATTGTGCTACAAGACTCACTACTTAGGAGAATGAGGAAAGCAATGCTGATGTCATGTCTCTAAAATTCTTTGACTTGTTCAGGTATCTTATCTACTGCCTTTGTGCTAATTACCAAGAATTTGCTTCAGGGAGTTGCACTAGAACACATCCATTTAAAAAAGAAAACAGAGTAAAGCCATTAAATAATTATGAAGAAAATGTAGTATTGCTTTAAGTATTTAAAATAAGGGTATTTAATACCTTCAAAGACAGTTTCAACCTGAGTTTTCCCTTTACCCAAATTATTTCCTGGCAGTTTGTTAGTTATGAGAGAATACTAAATCTTCTAATGCTACTAATGTGCCAGTAATATGGAATTCATACATTATAAAACATTCTAAAGTTATCAGTGATAATTTTGAAATACAAGTTATGCAAAGGTAGTTATTTATTTTAAAGTATGTCTCATCTATGGTGGTTTTTAACCAATTTAAAGAGTTCAAAGAGCCCTTCTTAGGTCTTGTTTACTTACTTTTGTTACTGCTTCCCACTGAGAACTCTCTATGGAAATTATTTTCAAAATTATCTCAATTAGAGAAATAGAGAGATCTAGAAAGGCATCTGTATCTGATCTTACACATTATCTAAGTTGCGAACTACCCCAATTCTCAGATATTAAGAACAATAATTATCATTTGCTAAATGACAAAAATGTGCTAGGCATTGTGCTACACCTTTTGCATAAGCATTTACTCATCATCATCACACAGCAGTTCTGTCAAGTAGGTTTAACCCCACTTCACAGTTAAACAAGGCTCAGTTACGGAGGGGGAGTTGACAGAGCTAGTGAGCAAAAGTGACAGATCCCAGATGGGGGACAAGACTTCTAAGTCTGTCCCCCCACCCTGCACCACCATATCAATGCCTAAATAAAGTCTTCTATTAGTTCTCCAGGATGTGAGTAATTTTGAGGCATCCGAAACCGCGAAGAAAGAACCTGTAGTCTTTGCTAGTCATGTATAGAAACAGATATGGATATGAATTATTAATCTGTTAATTTTAGTATTGTATCTTTATATGTAATGGAGTTAAAATGTGGCCTTTTGGCATTTAAATATTTTAAGCTGAATGAGTTTGAAAAAAACAGCAGAAACAAGGAGGTCACTCTGCCCTCCCCTCCATACTCTTCCTGAAACAGGTCAGAATGGCCTCATGGGAGAGGAGGCCTCCCTCTACCAGGGGGAAAGGAGCATTCTTATCTCTGAAGACAAAGGGACACCAAGAAAAATCTGAACAAACAGGCCTTGCTAAGATTTTCCAGTTTACTGCACTTATCTCATACTCCTTAACCTCTTATTTCTTCATAACTGGCTACTCTTCGTCAAACCTATCGTAAAAATAACCAGTTCTATTTCTGTAGGTCTTCATTTCTTTATGAAGTTTCCTATGTCACATAAAACATACACTAAATAAATTTATGTCTTTCTCCCATTAATCTATCTTTGCTAGTTTCATAGTCAGACACAGCCTGGGACTCTAAGAGGGTAGAGGAAAAAAGTTTTCCTCCCCTATATATGTTTACTTGTTCTTTGGCTGTTCAGTCTGGCAAATTATCTCAAAAGATAAAAAGGTGCTTGATAAGTTCGTTTGATCTAAAAATACAAGCAAAAAAATAAAGTAGGGTAAGGGAGGTTAAGAATATAGGAAGGCAGTAGTAGATGGCTGTACTGATAGGCAGAGTGGCCCTCACTGAGAGCATGAGAGCTGAGTGATGAAGTGAAAGTGGGGAAGCAGTTAGCTCCACTGACGCCTGCAGGGAGAGATTCCTAGATGGAGGGCAGCAAGTACACTGGCATTGACCTTAAGGTGGGAGAGTGTCTGGTATAAGTACCAGTATCGCTGAAACACAGTCAATGACGGAAAGTGTAATAGATAATGAAGTCAGAAATAATAGGGAAGAGTAAAGTGGATCATCTAAGACTTTGTAGTTTTCCCTGATAGCGTCTGTTCTCAGTGAAATAGGGAGACATTGCAAGATTCTGAACAGAGGACTCAGGACATGGCAAATGTTTCAACAGTTTCACTCTGCCCTCTAGGGCTCAAGTGTTTTACTTTTTTGATTTTTTTAAAAAAATTTTATTTTAGTTCAATGACAGTGGTCCCTCTTATTCCCCCATTGCTCTCCCCTGCCCTACCCACCTGCCATCTCCCACATTCAATCCTTCCCCCAACCGTTGTCTTTGCTCATGGGGGTCGAGTGTTTTAATAATTCAGGTGAGATGACAATAGCTGGGACCAGGGTAACACTGGCAAAGGTAAGATGTGGGTCTATTCTGAAGACAGAACCTACATGAATCCCTGGCCAACTGACTATGGAGTGTATGAGAGAAAGAGAGAAATCAAGCATGACTCCAAGGTTTTTGGCCAAAACAATTAGAAAAATAAAGTTGTCATTAACTGAGATGTGGAAGTCTGAAAGTATTTTGGGGAAGAACAAGAATTCAATTTTGGACATATTGAGTTTAAAATGTCTATTAAATATCTAAATGGAAATGTTAAGTTGGCAGCTGAACCCAGCAAAGTACCTCACCCCTAGGGAGGGAGGGAGGGAGGGAGGGAGAGAGGAAGGAAGGAAGGAAGGAAGGAAGGAAGGAAGGAAGGAAGGAAGGAAGGAAGGGAAGGAAGGAAAAAAGAAAAGAAAAGAAAAGAAAAGAAAAGAAAAGAAAAGAAAAGAAAAGAAAACAGAAAAGAAAAGAAAGAAAAGAAAAAGTTACATGAGAAATTCCAAAGTCCAGGGAGATAGAGTTGGTATCAGATTTACCTTCATTTAGAAAAATATTTTTACATGCCCAAGTTGCATGAAATAATTCATACTGATTACATGTTTTTGTCACTGAAAGAAGAAATAAAACTGGAGATTTTACTCATGAGGATATTGGAAGTTTTGCCATGATGGATCTATTTCTACATACAAAGAAAGTATCATATACTTATTTTTAGGCAATAGTAACTTGTTTTGATGTCTAGCACTGGCTCTGATTTGTGCTTTGATTACTTTGGATGGTGGCCTGAAAACTTCCTGATAACAAACCTTTTAAAGAATATAATTTACTGTCTCTCAACAGTAACTTTAGGCACATGGATTTTTTTATCTACCTAACCATACTTGATGATATTTATTCTTCTTTTCAAAATAATACTCAAATGTTATTTTATTTAATCGATTCAGGAAATACGGGTATGAAAATATAGATAAAAACTCAATTCAGTAAAAGAACCTAGTGAGATAGAAAAGATTATCTACAGTAATAAAAATCTCAGCTTATTACTAGATATATCTTTTATGATAACAAGTCTCAAAGGTACAATGAGCCCCAACATAATATTAGAATGATTATAAACAATGTCTTTAAAATATTATATAACCCTTAAGAGCCAAAAATATTTCAAGGAGTTTTGTTGTTGTTGTTCTAAAGCCCAGGGAACATTTCCTTATATGAAAAAATAAAAGCCGGGGTCTGTTTCCTTCTTTGAGAGGTCTTATGGCCTGTAAGAAGAGACTTAAAAATCAGGCAGTTCCTCTTTTTTAAAACATATACATAAATGAAAGTTCAAAGCCATGTGCCAAGAGTAATTAAATATAATAAGTAATCTATGTCAAAACATTTTCTACAACTGACAGTGTGTCCCACATTCCTTGAGCTTTTTCTGTCTCTGTGTTCTGGGACACTCTTACATAACAGGCATCTTTCCCAGGGAGCTCTCATTAACATCTGTGGAATAAAAGAATAAGTGAAAAGAGGAATAAGTGAACACCAGACAAAATTGTCCACCAAGTTAAAATATTATCTACCTATATGTAGCAATTTTTTTGAATGAATTATTTTGTTTACCTGTATTAATAGAATTCCTTTTTATGATTTGTAGACCATCTGTAGGTTTTCCAGGAAAAGTGTCAGACATTGCCACCTCTGGGTCCTTAGAAATACAAAACTGGGCATTCCTGGGCATTCCGTGAGCGAAGAAATACATGGAAAACTGAAATATAGTTTGAAATAGAAAAGCATGGAGAATATTACATATAAAATTGTTAACTAGTCATTTCCTGAACTGGGAAATACCTAGAAGACCAAAATATATTATAGAATGTGTCCCAGGAGGGACAGAGTTGGAGACAATATACACTAACACCATTCGATAGAAACGTGATGCCAAACATGTCATAAATTTTCCAATAGCTGCACTAAAAAAGTAAAAGGAAACAAGTGCAATTAACTTTAATGATATATTTTATTTGCGTATGTCTAAATGACACTTCACATGTAATCAATAACAAAACTATTGAGATACTGTATAGTTTTTGCAAACTGAGTCTTCAAAATCCGGTATGTACTTTACACGTCAAGCACATCTCAGTTTGGACAAGGCAGACCCGACGTGCTCAAGGGACTCCTGAGGCCCGTGGCTGCTGTAATGAGCAGTGTAGACAGGCACTGCTAATGTCTCTTTTATTTTGAAAGATTTCTTTTTCAGAGAGAGGAAGAGAAATATAATCTTCATTTTTGTGTTTTTGTTTTGTTAATAGTGTTATTACTATAAAAAATATTAGACAACTAAGGACTCCTAAGTCTAATTGAAGTTACTTGGAAGTTTTGCAAATGTTAATGCTGCATGACACTTAAAGTCAGAACCCCAAAGGAAGGAGACCACCAAAAGCGAATGAAGTGCAGATTTACAAACTGTGACTAAAATTTGCAGAACTGCTTCACACTTAATCTCATGCCCCTTGATATCATTAGCTAAAGATGTGCTCTGGTCTTGACTTTTGAATCTGGGACTCTGGACTATCTGTAGTGTCATAGAGGAGAAGGAACGTGGCTTTGGAACCAAGTAGATTTATATCTGACTAATGCCTCTACCTCATCTTTTGTAAAATGGAGCTGGTAACACCCAGGTTGAGAGTTTTTCTTACCAACTGGGACATATATTTGTAAATTACTTTTTTTCCTTTTCCCAGTCTACCATAATTTGTTATTGCCTTTTCTTTGCTCACCTTGAATTAACTGCTATCTCCTGTTACCAACTCTTAACTTTCCTTCTTATGCACTAATAAATACCCTCTCAGACCATGCCCAGTGCTGGTTGGGGAGTTCCTCAGACTGCCAGCAGACCCAGTCCTAGCTTGTTCTACCCCCACACCCCTCATCCCACAGGGCTATTTCCTCCAACTCACCAGGAAATTGCCAGGGCAAGAATTACATGCTAACAGGTAATTATCCAAGTTTCTGCTTTAGCTACATCTTTCCCTTATTTTTTTTTCTCATCCCGGCTCCTTATTCTTTGTTATTATTTCACTTCCCATTACCACTTACCTCACTGAGGAGCATAAAATGAAGAGTTGGGAACACGATTTAGTCTATTTTAGATATTAGCAAGATCATTTTAAAGTAAAGGCGCTTTAACTCTTGCAAAAAGTAATTTCAATACAGCACCAGTTCAGGAATGCGTCACATGATAGAAAAGGTTTATAAGATGACACTCGCACAGGGGCTCAGGGGAGGCCCTTCTGCCCAGCAGATGAAAAGTCCTATCACCACAGTCCTTTCAGGAAATCAGCATAAGAGGAAGGTCTGAGTGTCACAATAAACACAATTCCCACATCTTCAATCACCCTAATTAAGTTTTCCAACCCTCCCCAAGACAAAAATTTGTGTTGAATTTGCGTGTGCATGCCATTTATATGTATGTGTTAAGGTTGAAGTAGGAAAAGAATTTGCCAGTTATATATAGCACTCTGAGTAAATGTTAAATGTGCTGGTCTAAATTAAGCATATTAATATAATTGTGGTTAAAAAGCCAAATATTTCTAGGATTTTAAAACAGGATAAGCCTATCATATTCCAGAAATAAAAAATGTTAGACATAACCATTGATAATAAATAACTGACTTTTCCAGTCCAGTTTTAGCCTATGATTTAATTGTTTAATGAACACTGGAAGATTAAACAGAAGAGCAGCCTAGACCTTGGAGTCAAACCAGGAGGAGCAAATCCGAACGATATAGAGCAAACTGCGGGCAGTAACACTAAGTTTAAAACAGACAGTGAAATTTGCACATCAAATATAAACTTCTAGATTATTATTTTTTAGCCTGTACCAAGCTTAGATTGAGAAAGTCTTAGTTTTAGTACTGACTCTGACAGTTACTAAGTAAATAATTTACGTAGTATCTCTGAGCCTATTTTCCTACATCATACAAATTGGGATAATATACTCTGTGTTTTCTCAGTTCCTTCAAACTTAACATTCTAAAATTCCAATTCTACTTTCCAAAACAGTGTTTCATGGCTTATATTTTAAAACATCAAAATAAATATCTGATACAATATAAAATTTCAGGATGAGGACAGGAGTCTCAATTTTATCAGAGAAATTAAAAATACAGGTTTCCTCCACTATTTGAAAGTAGAGCAGTCCTATGAACCTTTTGAAAACCGAAATACATAAAGCAAAGAAGCAATTACCTTGGTACATGATTGCTAACAGTTGCACAAGATATATCTAGTTAAAGCACAAATGCTCCCAGACACAGTTCAAGACTATGGTGGCCTGATGCTGAGATGCAGAGTGTAGTTAAAGGAGCTTAGTGGGGCTACTCTCACTGCTTGGTGTGAGTGCTACCTCTATAACACTCATTGCAAAACAAAAACTGAACGTTATTTTCACTTTTCACCTCTTTTCATCAAAGCACAAGCCCCTTTGAATTTTTTTCTGTTAGAGAAAAATAGGAACTAATGTAGTTTTTTCATAAAAGTAAAATGGCATAAAGCAAACTTTTGAAAAGTGGGAGATATTTGTATTGAACATTAAAATTTCTTGGAAGCCAAAACAAAAACAAAAACAAAAAAAACCCACAGTTAAAACTCCTATTGTCTGATAAGAAGTGGTTTCTTCTTTTTATGTGGGAAAACTCAAAGAAACACTTTGTATGAGGTTGTATTATTTTATGAAGTTACCATGCTCAATGAATTCAACACCAACACTGTAGATAATGCAATTTTTTCTTCACATTGTCACGTTGATGTGAAATATCCATGTAAATTCAGAGAAACCATTCCTGGTCATCTATTTGAATCTCAGGTTAACAGCCCTGGAACAGAGATTATAGTTTTGATTTTTACAAGCAAGAGAATGGAGATAGCTCTTAGTGATTTCAGTTTTTCTGGAATGTATGGCATTGGATGACAAATCGGCCGTATTCCAGTTCTTCATGCTCTATAAGTAGTCATGCTCTATAAGTAGTCATGATCAAAATAGAGAGAACAGAGGGTCTCCTGGTTGCCATGGCTGTCCTCTTGGAGCACAGCCATGTTAACCCTTAAAAAAGCATTTGCTTCAGCTCAGTCTGTATGAATATGTATCCTCTCTGATAAAAGAAACTGTATCAAGGTAGATGTAAGGAGGAAAGTAACTGCATCAGTGCTGAATTGGAGTTTAATACTGGCAAGTCTCATGATATAAACATCTCTTTCTATTATTTCGGCTTTATGCTACCTCTAATCTTATAATCAAGATGAAAACATAAGTATGGGATAAAACCCAGACTTAGTGTTTGTGAATCTTTTCAGTTGGAAAGCTTTTCTACTCTCGTTCTGAACATAAAAAGCCAAACGTATCTGAGTTGGGTGAAGGCCAAATTTCAGGTATAATTGAATGGCCCTGAGGAGTCCTGATTGTTGGCCAAAAAATGCAAAATGAAAAAGGCTTGTCACTGTTTTTAAAGGCCGAACAATCCAAAATACACTGACATCCTAAATTATTCCTTCTTACCAGATTGTTAAATTTCAATCAACTACCGTTTAGTCTTGTCTATCCAGTTACCTTATCTCCAGAAGTCTTATATTTCAGTATTAATATGAAAACAATTTCACTATATCTTCACATGTTTTCTTTAATGCTGCAAAGAGATGAATAATGTCCAATCACTTTCTTTTTTAAAGTTTTTTTATTTTTTCAGTATTCCTATTTGGCAATTCTCCTTGACTATTCTTCTACCTTATCCAACCCTCAGTCCATAGATTGTACAGCCTTTTCATTTTCTATTATTCCCCTCATGTGTTCACTTTGATCCTTAACTGAGAGCTTAGGTTTTATCATTAAAATAATTTGTTGCCAAAATCTTAACTATTTCCCTAATTTCTTTCTGTATCGTACTTTCTTGGCAAAATCCCAGACCTAACTGAACTCAGCTAAAACAGTGAGTCTTAGCCCACAACCAAACAATTTTTTCTGGAGGAAAACATACACTTACTGAGTCTGAAAATACTTCACGGCCACAAAACTCAAAGGGGCACATGACACTGCTCAGAAATTCTATTCCTTATATGACTCTCCAAAATGACTATTTCATGAATTTCTATCTTCAGTCTTCACATATCTCTTCTCCTCTAACCCATTCTTAGTTGACAACCTTGCCTCATAATTAAATAAAAAAGAACAACATTAGACAATATCTCATGCATCTTCATACCTTGAAATGACCAGTTTACTTATATCTGTAATTTCCTATGAATATATACATATATTGTGTCCTTTGTGTTATCCAAGGCCAACTTCTCCACTTGTGCTCTAGAGACCTTTCCTTTTACTTTCAAGGACACTTAGTGAGGTTACTTCCTCTTTATCCTGCAACTATTTCTGCTTCTCTAATGAATTATTGTCATTTATCTAAAACATGTTGAGTGTTTCCTTTCTTTGATGAAATAAATCCTTTCTTGACCCCCTTTCTCCTCCAGCTTCTGTCCCATCTCTCAGCTCCCATTCACAGCACAGCTTCTTCCTTAAAAGGGTGGTCACATCCAATGGTCACTTTTTTGTTCTTATCAGATTTTTCTCATTAGCATTTGCTCCATTATTTTTTAAAGTGTTTAATGTTTTAAAATAGGAAAACACATTTCCTGGTTTTCCGTTCACCTCACAGCTTACTCCTGCTAGGTCTCCTTTCTTTTTGGAATCTCCTGATTAACATCAAAAGTTGAAACTGCACGGAAATGTGCCTGGATCACCTTTTCTTCTGTGTCCGCACAGTCTTCCTTGGTGCCTTCTCTCAAATCCAACATTTTAGGTACTATCTGTGACAATTCCCAAAATTACTTCTCCATACTTGGTCTCTTTCCAGAACCATAGATTTATATATCCAACTCCTACTCCATATCTCCGTAAGATTTTCTAGCAAACATCCCCAAATCAACATAGTCCAAACGGCTATTGAATTGTTTTTAACAAACTTGCCTCACTCCCAATTTTCCCTAGTAAATAGTACAGCCATCCACACAGTTGTTTGAGTAAAAAAATCTAGGCATCTTTCATGCTCCACCTTCAATCAATCAAGTCTTATTGACTCAACTTCCAAAACCTATCTCAAGCTACCTACTTCCTTCTACACACAGGTGAGCCTGAACAACATGGATTTGAACTGCGTGGGTCCACTTACACGTGAATTCTTTCAATAAACACTGTAAATATATTTTCATTTTCTTATGATCTCCTTAATAATATTTTTTTCTTCCTATACCCTACTTTATTGTAAGAATAGATTACATAATACATATAACATATAAAATATGTGTTAATTGACTGTTTATGTTACTGGTCAACAGTAGGCTATTATGACTTAAGTTTTGTGGGAGTCAAAAGTTATACAACACTGACAACTGTATGAGGAAAGCAGCACTCTAGCCTCCACATTGTTCAAAGGTCAACTGTACATTGTTATCATACTATATTCTTATACCTGGTCCCTTGATTTTACTCTACTTTTCTATAATCTCCCCTATAATTTTCTACATTAGTAGTCAGAGGGGGTTTGAAATGTAAATTAAATCATTCCACTCCTTTCCTTCAAAATCTCTAGTGGCTTCCCATCATTCACAGTAGATCCAAAATATATTAATAAAGTTAATTCAAACCCCTCAGCCACCTTATAAAAACCTCGCCTTGCCTACCCGTGACCTCTCAAATTTCTTACTAACTGCACCTGCCAACACTAGCCCTCCATGAGCTCTTTAAGTATATTCCCTACCTATGGACATTTGCACTTATTCCCTCTCCCTGGGAAACTTTTTCTCTGATCTTCTCACACTTAAATTTTCTCCTTCCCGCCCCCCATAATATAACTACTTTAGAGTTATTCTGACTACCATGTAATCAAAAGTAACCACCCAGTCATTCTGTTTTAATTTCTTACATTATCCTTATCCTTATTTGATATTCTTTCTTCCTTCCTTTCCTTCTTTCTCTTTTTTCTTTATTTAATACATATTTTATTTTCTATTTTCTGTCTTCTAACTACTAGCTAGTATAAATTCTACAAATAGAGGAACCATATCTTTCTGTTCTTTGTTCTATCCCTAGTATCTAGACCAGCATGTGTTTGGCACCCAGTAGATGCTTAATAATTATTTATTTAATGTATGAATGATGGAATATTTCAGATATAATCATTTGCATTAACATTAGTCAGTTTATATACAGATCCTTTGATTATAGATTTTTTTTACCTCTTTCTGATCTCATAATTGTGTGACCTCATAAAGTTAGTAATTGGTCAGTTCCTTTGTGAGGTGGATGACCAGGCTTGAGTTTAGGAGGCAGCCTTAGAACACTCTAAAGGAATGTTTCTAGAATCCACATATGACCCAGGATTTGGCTATATCAAGAAAATGGAAATCCATTACAATCTAAATAAGTCAAATTTACTATCAAGAAACTATGGTTAAGATAAATTACTTTGGGGAATTTCCGTCTCAGACCCAGGTGAAATAACAGACCAGATAGATATACCTTCCCATCTGAATCAACGTTAAAAAAAAAAACTATATAAAACAATGTTTTTCAGATATGGAACATCAAGAAGCTCAGGACAATGATCCCTGAGAGAAGGGTAAACAAAAGAAGTGAGCCCTACAATAGCCTCAGCTGGTATCTTGGAGAGGATTCTGCCTGTCGAGTAGGGAAAGGAAGTTTAGGTAAAGCTCAGTGATCTCCCTTGAATTGAGGAGAGAGAGTTGAGTGCCACAGGAGATTAAAGCGGCTAGGGATCCCAAAGCAGACTACAAGAGAGGAGATGGCTAGAGAGGGAGGGAGACAGAGAGACTAATTTTTAAACATTTGCTAAGGATTCCTCTCAAGCCTTAACCTAAGTACATATGTGCGTGAGAATATTTGCTGAGGCTGGAGAAATAAGAAAGGAGCACAGGGACAATCCTGAAGCTCATTCAGAGCTGGGCACAATTTCTCTTTGCACCACTCAAAGAGAAAAATCCTCGTAATTCATGGGACATCAGGTACAGTGCTCAGAACGATATTGCCTCAGCAGTGGACAAAATTAATCCTAAACTAGAAACTACTCTGGTCCCACCAACAAAGTTTAAAAGTGATCTTCAAAGAGTCAAACTAATTTCAAGTAATTTACCTGAATCTCAGAATCTCAGAGCATAGCTTAAGAATACATTTAGGAATGCCAAAAAAAAAAAAAAAGTTCCATCATCCAACAAAATAAAAATCACAATGTTTGACATCCAATAAAAAATTTCTAGGCATATAAAAAAACTAGAAAACACAAGCCATAATAAGAAGGATAATCATCCAATAAAAACATACCAACATATCACAGATGATAGTTATTGGAACTATATTCCGTATGTTCGAGAAGGTAGAAAAGCACATAGCACTTAGCAAAATTCCGAACCTAAAAAGTAGTAGGGTTATCACCTTGCACTTATTTCCTGTCTTTGTTTTATATTTTTCAACCAAGAATACTTGTTAAATTAAAACACGTGAGCATATAGAGCCCTACTTTTTTTTTTTTTAATTTTTAGACAGAGGGGAAGGGAGGGAGGAAGAGAGGGAGAGAAACATCAATGTGTGGTTGCCTCTCACATGCCCCCTACTGGGGACCTGGCCTGCAACCCAGGCATGTGCCCTGACTGGGTAATTGAGCCGGTGACCCTTTGGTTCACAGGCCGATGCTCAATCCACTGAGCTACACCAGCCAGGGCTAGAGTCCTACTTTTTGTCACCAACTATCTTGTGTCTCTGTTAGGCAACATTTAAAGAAATAATCTCTAATAACCTCTAAGATAATATAATTGTCTTTTTTTAAGGAGCAACTTTTCATGTAATTCTTTTTCTTTAAGAGGTCATTGGCAGCACATACTCCTAGTACAGTAAGTCCTCACTTAACTTCGTTGATAGTTTCTTGGAACTATGCAAAATGATGTGTAATGAAACCAAATTTACCATAGGCTAATTGGCATAAATAAGATTTAAGTTCCTGTGGCATCTCATCAACATTATAATGAAATAGCATTGAGCAAAATGACATTATTTGAGAACCTACTGTATTAGTTATTTTGGCAATGATCAGGAAATAATCAACACCTTTTTTTCACTATGTCATGCACGTGTCATAAGGAGAAAACACTTCATAAAGAGTTTACATAGTGCCATGATCTTTGGACTCTTCTTACTCTGACTCATGAAACCCTCTTTTAGAACCCAAATAGCTGGGTTGCAATCAGCGAGTATGAATAGGTGTGTCATAGACTAAAAGAAACAGCAGTCCTTTGGGAGGAATGAAAAATGCCAACCAAACCAGCATGAGAGATTGGACCAGGGGAGAAAAGAAAAGACAGGAAGGAGCACTGAGTCACAGCTAAAGTCAGAGAGTGTAGAATCATCACCAATAGAGAGACCATCATAAAATCAGGTAATACAAAGGGCCGGTTTATATCAAGGGCTTACTATGTGCTATATACTTGTATTGAAATTGTAAAAAAATCGAACCCTCACAATAGCCCTATTAGCTTGGTGTTATCATAAATTTATAGATGAAGGAAATTAATTGCCTGAGGTTATCATGAAGCTAGCAACTGATGGAACTAGGATTAAAACCATGGTTCATTTGGAATCAGGGCCTAGACCTCAAGACACTAGATTATACCACCTCTTGCTAGAAGCAGCCAAAAACACAGGGATTTAAATAGTGAACAGGCTGGAATGATGGACTAGGCTTAGAACAAAGTCCTAAGAGTATGTCTCCCTCTCCTGCTGCACGTGGTTTGTCTTAAAATAGCCATATTCACAAACTACTATCTGACAAAGCAACACAAATCAACTAACCCTGATCCTGAACATACTTTTTTAGAGTCTCATATAGGAATCAAGATGATGCAGCTCTGACTTTTCAGTAGGGCTTACTCATAAGTCAGTGACACTTCTTAACAATTGCCATGATGATGATAATGATGGTAGTTATCATTTTATTGATCACTTCTTATATGTCAAAAGCTGTGATTCACATGTACAAAACTGGTTAAAACACTGCCTTCTTTGAGTAATAACTTTGTGTGTGTGTGTGTTGGTATGTGTTTAAGTGCATTTCCAGTTGATATGAGTGAATTTTCAAAGTTAATTAAAATAAGATTTTTCTTATGGCCAGTGAAGAACTACAGGCAGCATAGATTACATGCGAAAATTAATACCATAATTTTTTCAACATTACAGCATAAAGTTTGTAAATTTACTGAAGATAATACAATAATACTCTTCGGCAAAAAGGGTGGCTTCTGGATTAGAATTTGGAATATTTATCTCTGTAACATACTATTCTACTGGATAGTAAAAATGAACAAAGAAAAAGAGGAAGAAAGAACATTTTATATTTTTACTTAATGCATTTTAATGATCTATAATGATAATTTCATACATAAAACTTTCTTATATTAATCGGTTGACAAATATGAAATTTATGGAAGGATGAGTCCACAAAGGTTTTGAATAATATAATATACTTAGCAAAGTGCTACCATCCTCACTAGAGTTAGCAGAGGCTGTCAACTCTAGCTTGCCTGCCTCTTAGTGAAATTTTTTGTTCAAGTCCTCTGTTCCCCGTCAAGTTAATACCTGTTAAATGTACTGTCATTTTGTTTCCATCCTACCTTGAGGTTGCCAACGACTGATGTGAAGGTCACTTAGTGACTGATGTGAGTGTCCTTAGAGTGGCTCCCGGTGGTCTGCATTTACATGCCGCTTCGCCCTCCGGATTCGTCACTTGCTCCTCCCCCCTCACTCGCAACCGTCACCTGGGAAACCGGCCGTGATCTCCAGCCCTCAGCGATCTCCAGGCCACAGTGATCTCCAGCCCACCAGAAGCTGATTTCATGGCAGCTGAGGAGAAAGCAGTTTTGGGGCTGTTGGTGGGGGCAGTGGACCAGGGCACTACGTCGACACGCTTTTTGGTTTTCAATTCAAAAACAGCCGAACTAGTTAGCTATCATCAAATAGAAATAAAACAGGAATTTCCAAGAGAAGGATGGGTGGAACAAAACCCTAAGGAAATTCTGTTGTCTGTCTATGAGTGTATAGAGAAAACATGTGAGAAACTTGAACTGCTCAATATTGACATTTCCAACGTAAAAGCTATTGGTGTCACCAACCAGAGGGAAACGACTGTAGTCTGGGACAAGATAACTGGAGAGCCTCTCTATAATGCTGTAGTGTGGCTTGATCTAAGAACCCAGTCTATCGTTGAGAATCTTAGTAAGAGAATTCCAGGAAATAATAACTTTGTCAAGTCTAAGACAGGCCTTCCAGTTAGCACTTACTTCAGTGCCGTGAAAGTTCGTTGGCTTCTGGACAATGTGAGAAACGTTCAAAAAGCTGTTGAAGAAGGTAGAGCTCTTTTTGGTACCATCGATTCGTGGCTTATCTGGAATTTGACAGGAGGGACCAACGGAGGTGTCCACTGTACGGATGTAACAAATGCAAGCAGGACGATGCTTTTCAACATTCATTCTTTGGAATGGGATAAAGAGCTCTGTGAATTTTTTGAAATTCCAATGAAAATCCTTCCAAATGTCCGGAGTTCTTCTGAGATCTATGGCTTAATGAGAGCTGGGGCCTTGGAAGGTGTACCAATATCTGGGTGTTTAGGGGACCAGTCTGCTGCATTGGTAGGGCAAATGTGCTTCCAGGATGGACAAGCCAAAAATACCTATGGAACAGGCTGCTTCTTACTATGTAATACAGGCCGTAAGTGTGTATTTTCTGAGCATGGCCTTCTGACCACCCTGGCTTACAAACTCGGCAGAGACAAACCTGTGTGTTACGCATTGGAAGGTTCTGTAGCTATAGCCGGTGCTCTTATTCGCTGGCTAAGAGACAATCTTGGAATTATAAACACATCAAAGGAAATTGAAGAACTTGCTAAAGAAGTAGGTACTTCTTATGGCTGCTATTTTGTCCCAGCATTTTCAGGGTTATATGCACCTTACTGGGAGCCCAGTGCAAGAGGGATTATCTGTGGGCTCACTCAGTTCACCAATAAATGCCATATTGCTTATGCTGCATTAGAAGCTGTTTGTTTCCAAACGCGAGAGATTTTGGATGCCATGAACCGCGACTGTGGAATTCCACTCAGTCATCTGCAGGTCGACGGAGGAATGACCAACAACAAAATTCTTATGCAGCTACAGGCAGACATTCTGTATATCCCCATAATGAAGTCCACCATGCCAGAAACAACTGCCCTGGGAGCCGCCATGGCAGCAGGGGCCGCAGAAGGAGTTGGCATTTGGAGTCTGGAGCCGGAGGATCTGTCAACCCCCGCAATGGAGCGTTTTGAACCCCAAATTAATGCTGAAGAGAGTGAAATCCGTTATTCTACCTGGAAGAAAGCTGTAATGAAGTCAATGGGTTGGGTTACAGCTGAGCCTTCGGAATGCAGTGACCCTAGCATCTTCTCTAACCTACACTTGGGCTTTTTTATAGTGAGTAGCATGGTCATGTTAATTGGAGCAAGGTATATCTCAGGTATCCCATAAATAATACCAACTTTGGATTCCAACAATGTGAGCTCTTTACCTAACAAGAGACTCTAGTTATTCTGTCTCTTAATCTGATGGCACTATTTATAGGCTCTGATTTTATTTATAAGCCACTTGCTGCATGACCCTCCAAGCAGACCTGTGCCTTGAAATAAAAACATGCAGCAGGAAAAAAAAAATCACATTGGTGTTTCTGACTAGTTTTTAAAGCTCTCCATAATTTTCTTAACCAGATAAATAAATCTCATCTCTCACTATACTTGACCATAAAACTTGTCAGTTGGTCTACTTTCCTCCCTGACCCGCCTGTCCCCATTCCTGATCCCCTAATTACGTACACACATGACTTACTATTGCTCACTCGGGTTCATTTGTTTATGCTATTTTTTTTTTTTTACCTTCAAAACTGACGTCTTTTCCAGCTATTCACCTCATATATTTTCAAATGTTATGGTCTGAATATATCCCCCCAAAATTTATATCCTAACCCCCAAAAGTGATGATATCAGGGATAGGGCCTTTATAAGGTGATTAAATCATGTGTATGAAATCCTTGTGAAAGGGATTAGTTAGTGTCTTAGAAATGAGCTTCCAGAGAGATCCCTAACCGTTCTGCCATGTGAACACATAGTGAGAAGGGGTTGGTAGTAAACCAGAAAGAGGGTCTCTCACTTGACCAGAACACTAAGAAATACATTTCTGTTATTTACAAGCTATGTAGTCTTTGATATTTTGTTATACCAGCCCAAATAGGCTAAGACATCTTCCAAGACCTATTAAAATGTGACATCTTTCAAAAAGTATTTTCTGATTACCACAAGCCACCACCTCCTTTCTCTAAATTTCTAAAAACACTTGTATTTTTGTGTGTGTACATCACTTAAATTTTAGTTACCTACTTATGTGTAACTACTCCCAAACTCAGTGGCTTACAATAACAGGATGCAAGGATTCAACATGGCCCCACCTACATGTCTGACAGGTGGTGCTGGTGTTGGTTAGGAAACCTCCATCTTTCTCCATGGGCCTTGAATCCTGTAATTGGCTAGACCAATTTCCTTCGGTGTCAGCTCCAGGGCAGATTGTTATGGTAGAAGTTGCATGCCTCTCAAGATGTAGACTCTAGAACTCAACATAGCATTATTTCCACCATGCTCTATGGTCATAATAAGTCGCAAGTCCAGCCCAGACTCAAGGGTCAGGGAAATAGTTTGCATCTCTTGGTGGGAAAAACAGCAAATCGCCCTGCAGAGAATGGGAAGAGAAAAGAAAAAAGGCTTTGGTCATCTTCGAAAACAATATACAACACTTGGTATATAATGGCACATTCTCTCTTATTGTTCTCCAGTCATATGTGTTTTAAGGTAATTGGCTCCCAAATTCTGATATAAGTTCCTTGAAATTAAAATTCAAAACATACAGTGTTCTTGAAATGTCTTAAATACTTAACGCAGAACTGGGCGTATATTAAGCTTTCAATTAATATTTATAATATTAATTATACAAGACTTTGCCAGACATTGTTCCAAGTCATTTAATTCTAAGTATATTAAGTAACTTAATTCTCACAATGACTGTATGAGAGAGTTCTATTTTTAGCCCACAAAGAAAGAAACTGAAACGGTGTGGTTAAATGCTTTTCACAGGGTCCCCACCTACCAAGTTCTAAAGTCGATCATCAAACCCAGGCATTCTGGTTCCAAATTTCATGCTCTTAACCAATATTCTTTATTTATATTGATATTATGATGATACAAATTACCATAATTATTTTTACATCTATACAAACATATTACTTAAAACTACCTAGAAAATATTTTAGCATCATTGGTATGATAGAAAAGACAAATGATGTATTTTTAGACAGAATGGGTGTGTATAAAATACTGAGTTCTTTTTGAAGAAAATATAGACAAATCAATCTAATAGTCACTGATGCAATACCTAAAGTTAAACCCTTCTTTTTTTTTTCTTTTTTAATTTTTTTTATTTTTCAATTATAATTAACCTTCAATAGTATATTAGTTTCAGGAGTACAGCATAATGTAAGTTATATAACTTATGAAATGACCCCATGATAAGTCTAATACACACATTAGGCCCCTCTTTTCTTTCTCTCTTCCTGGCCCTCTAAAATCTCCCACAATGATGTGAACACCAGCCTTTTGGGGTATATTTACAGGACAAACTTCCAGTTAGTCATATCCTCAATGAACAATATCTTATCTGAGCTTTGGTAATATCCTCCTGCTGTTCATATTAGCAGGAGATTAGTGCATGTCACAAATGAGACCCATACCCTTGTGGGCCAGTTAACATGTCGCCATTTCATCTCCTTCTTAACCTGCTTGCCCTTAGTCGCTAACAGGATTTGCAATGAAAGACTAGAATAGACCTGATACATCCATTATTGCTTCTGGGAAAAATCCCAAAGCACATGCATTTACAGGAAGACAATTTTTAACACCTTCATATACTAGGTTATGTTGTGTATTAAAAACTCGAAATGGCAGAGACCTGATGCTAGAATTTGAGTGAACCCAGAAAACGCACCACTTCTGTATTATCTTCCTTCTTTTGTAGGAAGTCAACATGACATATTCTTAAGAAAAGCATAGTCATGAGCTGCTAGATATCTTTTTAATAAATATCCTATTCTTTCTCTTGTATCCAGACAACTGTGATGTTTCCTGGAGCAGTTTTCCTTATGATAGCCCTCCTATAAGCAAGGGAATGTGTAGTAATAAAACCTAAGTAATTTAAGATGTTTAATGCATGGCATGGGTTCTTGGGATCTAGACATGATCTATTTGTGATACTTTAACCATGAAATAATCAAGCAGACAAAGCCCCCTTGACAAAATAACAACAGGAGTTGGGAAGAGCCTTTAAAATTCATAGTAAAAGGTAGGTAAATGTCTTTCTGAGTCAGACGTAGACCAGGATATTGTCTAAGTCTCTTGGCATGGTGTAGGTGACATTCTCAGTTAAAATCAGGGTGTTCTCACAAACTAGTTCTTATGGGTTGAATTGTGTCCCCTCCAAAAGATATCGAAATCTTAACCCCCATACCTGAGAATGTGATCTTATCTGCAGATAATCAAGTTAAGATGTAGTCATTAAGGTGGACTCTAATACAATAAGACTGTGTCCTTATAAAAAGGAAAAATTTGGATACAAAGATGGACACATAGAAAGGGGAGATAATATGAAGCCACAGGGGGAAGATGGCCATCTACAAGCCAAGAAACACCAAAGAGTGGTAGCCAACCCCAAGAGTCTAGGGGGAAAAATGGAGTAGATTCCCCCTCATAGCCCTCAGAAAGAACCAACCCTGCTGATACCTTGATTTCAGACTTCTACTTCCCATAGTAGAAAATTTGTACTGTTTACCACTAATTTGAAAAGATATTTGCATTCCTATGTTCACTGCAGCTTTATTTACAATAGCCGAGATGTGAAAACAACCTAAGTTTCCATCATAGATGAGTGGATGAAGAAGATGTAGTATAGTACAGGTCAGGTAGCTCAACTGGTTAGAGCATTGTCCTTATACATCCAGGTTGTGTGGGTGCCATCCCCTGTCAGTGCACATACAAGAATCAACCAGTGAATAAGTGGAACAACAAATCAAGTCTCTCTCTCTCTCGCTCTCTCCTGTCCTCTCCTCTAAAAATTTTTTAAAAATTAAAAAAATGTTGTATACGGTGTTTGGCACAAATAATGCCACTTTGCCCCTTTTTTATTACAAAATCTTTTATTACCAAATCATAAGCATGTAATTCTGTAACATAACAATATCAGACTCAAGCACACCATATGACATTTTAGGTGAAGTGTTCAAATTAAAACTATAAATTATTACACCCATATTGTTACCCTACCAACCACACTCAAGCAGGCATTACTTCTGCTGGACCCTGTATACAGGGTGGGGCAAAAGTAGGTTTACAGTTGTTCATATAGAAAATTATACAATAATTAATAAATAATAAGAGAATAAAACCTGTGTTTCACATACTCACAACTATAAACCTACTTTTCCCCCACCCTGTATATGCAATGGAATATTACTGAGCCATCATAAGAATGAAATCTTACCATTTACAACAACACTGAGGGCCCTGGAGGGTATTGTGCTAAGTGAAATAAGTCAGGCAGAGGAAAACAAATTCCATCTGATTTCACTTAGGTTTGTAGTCAAAAGCAAAATAAATGAACAAACAAAACAGAAATACGCTCATAGATATAGAGAATAAATTGATGGTTGCCAGATGAGGAGGGAGTGGGAGGGATGAGTAAAAAAGGTTAAAGGGACTAAGAAGTACAAACTATAGACTATAAAAATAGTCATGGGTATATAAAGTACAGCATAGGGAATATAGTCAATAATATTGTAATAACTATGTATAATGTCAGATAGATGTTAGACTTATCAGCATGATCACTTCATAAGAAATATAAAAATCTAATCACTATGTTACATACCCAAAACTAATATCATACTGTATGTAAACTTTAATTGAAAAATCAATTTTAAACAAACTGTGTTGTTCAAGGCACCCAGTTTGTGGAGATTTATTATGGCTTCCCCAAGAAACTGATGCAACAGTGTTTACACATTTTTTGTTACTTCAGCCCTAAATGGCTGTAGATACTACAGGATAAATATTGGTACCAGTAACAAGGTACAGAGTATTTAGAGAGCAAAGAAACTATTGGCCACAGGAAGAAACATGATTTTCTTAACCTTATTATACTCATTCAAATCATGACCCTATATTCAGGGGGGAGAGTAATTTTCCATGGTAATCATTTAATGAGAACATAACTTCACTTAAGACTTGTTCTATATCCCATAGTCATTTAAGAGACATGTAAAGAGTGAGAATAAAATCCTATCTTTAATGGGCTTATAATTAGTTGGGGATAAGCAAGACACTGACCAAATTAGAAATCAATAAAAGACAATGTCTAATGGAGCTGTAAACTGAATAGTGTAAGAGGGCTGTAAATTCAACATTAGTATAAAAATCTCATAGGAAATCTTTTTAATATGTAATACCCCAAAGAGAAATAAACTTTTAAAAATCTACTTTACATTTAAGGTTTAACTTGCTTGGTCTCTTCACTCTTAACTACCAGCATCTTGACTGCAATCGTGACTCTGTATCCACACAGTCTAAATATCTACATATGATGCCTGGAGAGGTGTTCCTGACTCTGCACTTAACCTGGTGAATAAAAAAGTTTAATTGAAAGTACTTAAACCATAATATGGAATTGGAATTAAATGTGTTTTTCTTCTTTTCAGTTACTTGATTACATTCCATATTATTATATGTTACTATATCATATATATTAAACCACAAATAATATATTCACTGTATGTTCTCTAAAGGCAGAGAAAGTGTCTTGTTACTGCCTGGTAGCTAGAAGCTTTTAAATATACTGGTTTAAAAAAGCATGGTTTTTGAAGGCCACAGTCTACTGCTACTCTCCACCAATAACTGGATGGTTTCTTTTAATACTGGCGTGACCTCATAACTTTGACTTCAATAATTTAAGTTTATTAAGGTAGTGCCCAGCTTTCTTGAGTTCTGCTCACTTTGCAGCAAAGCACTTACATTTGTATCTTTTTTACACAAATGGCTTCTAGAATATGGCCACTTTGAAAATTATCTGCTGAGTTGCTCAGGCCACCTAGACTGAGAAGCTCATGTGATTTGCTGTATAGTACTTAATAGATGAACGACACTGGCCCTGAACAGGGTATAAGAGTACATATGCCATGTTAGACTCTGTCTCTGCCCTTGTGCACAAGCCTAACCATTATCTACTTGCTCTCAATCGGACTCCAGAGTCTGAGCACTTGCAGCATCCTACGAAACTGAGGGGTCCCTACAAATGAGACGATCCATTCAGCCTTATATGCCAAAACTCTACAAGTTAAATTTTATTAAATTAAATTTAGGGTGTCCCTGTTAGAACTAAAAAACAGGTTCTCCTGATTATGTACTGAGATTCCCTTAAGATGTGACTCTAAAGTCGCCTTACAGAATTTTTTTTATTTCTTACTTAGGATCATAGCAAAAAAAAGATGGGGGATTAATTACTGAGTTGTCGAAGACTTGTAATTCATGAGATGTTAAGGATTTTGGCTCACAAACAGAGTATGCAATTCTGAAGAGGGTAAATACACCCTATTTCTTTTGATAGTTGGGGGATGGGGCTGAGATCCTGGCATTGGAGACACCCTCCCTATTCACCTAGCTCTATGGAACAATGTTGCTCCTTAAAGATTTTGAAAGTGAAAAAAATGCTGTCAACTTGCTTTTACTGACAAAAGCAGTTTATTGCATGAAACAAAAGGATTCAAATAAAAGGTTGACGTGACCTGTCTGTGTGGTGAAACACAGGCTGTGCATTCCTCCAGCTCCGTGTCTACTCAGAGTCCACTGCTCCTTAGGGCTGCCCATTCCATTCGTCAATTCGAACTAAATGTTCAGAGCACCTATATGCACAATGCTAGGGGCTGTGTCTGCCCTCAAGGGCCTTACTGTCCAGTATGGGATAAAGATATTAAATTAGCAGGCCACTATATATATACTAACAAATACTAAAAAGTGAGGGAGTCGTGGCACTATTAAAATAGCATGGAGGTTACTTTGAATTAATTCATGATGGATTGTTTAACCTGAGACTTGAATGTTAAGAGGTAGCAGGCCACCTCTATGAAAGTGGAGGGAGAACCTTAGGGAAGGAGATTCCAGGCAAGAAAGAACTTGGCTGGCTAAAGGAACTGAAGGTGACACTGCAGGAATGGCTGGGACAATCACTGGGGGGCATGGAAGGAAGGGAAGCTAGAGGAAGGGTAACTCAGGGCCTAATAGGCTCTGGTAAGAAATTTGGATTTTCTTCTAAATGCAGTGGGAAGCCATTAAAGGGCTTTTAGCAAGAGAAGGACCTGATAAGATTGAAATTTTTAAAAGCCCACTTTCAATGAGGGGTAGTGAATAGGTTGGAGATGAGGACAAATGACCAGGAAGACCACAGGGAGGCCAGTTACAGGCAATTTTAGTGTCTAGATGAGAGATGATGATGACTAGGACTAGTGTTATTGTTGAAGAAATGGGCAGATGGCCTCAAAAGTAAACTGCCTGGACTTTGTGATGGATTATATCTCAAAAAAGACGGCCCCAGCTGGCGTGGCTCAGTGGATTGAGCATCGGCCTGTGAACCAAAGGGTCACCGGCTCAATACCCAGTCAGGGCACATGCCTGGGTTGCAAACCAGGTCCCCAGTAGGGGGCATGTGCAAGGCAACCACACATTGATGTTTCTCTCCCCCTCTCCCTCCCTTCCCCTCTGTCTAAAAATAATAAAATTAATAAAAATCTTTAAAAAAAGGAGACGGAAGGATCAAAAATGACACCCAAAATTCTGATTTCACTACTTTTATAGATGGTTGTTCATATTCTCTAAAATAGGAACTTCTAGGAGAATCCCAGACTTCAGGGAGAAAATCGAGAGTTTTCTTTGGGACAGGCTAACTTGAGATACCTGAGCAACTTCAAGCAAACTTGAAAAGTAGGCAGTTGGAGAGCAGGGGAAAAGCACCCTGGAAAGAGCTCTGCTGTGAACGTGCTGATGCCTCTCTGTTCCTCACATAGTTGCCTGGAGGCCCAGCTGCCCCGAAATGGAGAGAGGCAGTCGCCAAAAGGAAACTCTAAAGTTTATTTAATCAAATCACATACACTGTTGCATTTGACTTGGCAACTCCAAGGTGAACAGCTGCCAAGTCAAATTTTTATCCAGATAATGAGCTGTATCTGTTGCTACCCCATCTGCTTCCTGCTTTGTTTTAAACAGAAAAGTTACAACAAGGTACGACAATAGGCAATATCAAGAATGTGAAGCAGCCGGTATCAGTTACTCCAGTAGTGACAGAAATCCTAAAATTGGAAATTTTTAAAAAAAGTCAGTGAGAATGAAGATGTACAAGATAAGGGTGCACCTCTCCATTCTAGAACAGATATCAGTTGGTTGGCATTAAGAAGAATGGAGTCCCAAGGTTGTGTGATGGATAAGAGGTCAAAGCAATCAAGAAGAGTGCCACCTGGTGCACTTCAGAACTCCCCAGTTAGCCAGACTGCCCTGTAGTGTGTTGATATCGGGGACAACTGTACTAGTCTCCCCAAACTACGATGTACCTCTTTTTCAGTGGGGCAATAGAGCTTAGGGACCACTCATCAAAAGGAGACACTTGGTGGTTTCAAGCTTGCATTTGACTTATAGCTGACTAGAAACATTCACTATCTTTCTTAACTCTTGCCATGACCCCATATACTCATCCCCAAATTTGCACATAAATAATTTGAGAATTAGAGTGGTTAAGAAATGTGTCCAAGATTACAGATCTAGTAGAGGGCAGAGGGAGCACTTAATCCAGTTTGATCAGATTTTCATACTTCGATGTTACTAATAAGCCAAATAGAAAATTGGAGAATAAGCAGATCATTAATCAATGAATTTCCTATGGTTTCTCATTTTAGTAGCCAACTTTATTTTAATATTAATAATTTCTACCTTCCATTCACTAAAAATTACCCAAAATGGTAAAAATTTACAAAAGCCAAATACATGAAAAAAAAAAATCTGTCCAATGGACAAAATACATGGGTCCAGGAAATATATAAATAGAAAAAGTACTTTGAATTAGGTGCTATCATGTTTATTTAAAAACTACATTAAAGGATAAAATGTATACACTGCTAATTTTTAGGACTGCAGAAATTTAATCCTTCTTTTTCAATAAATAAGGATTTTATAAGGTGGAAGTGAAGAAACCTCGGGTGATACCTCCAGGCAATTTATATTTCATTCCAATTGGTCTATTTGCCATCTTCTGAACTTACAATTACTCTGATGCCTTTGGTCTTGTTCAAGCTATTTCTTCTCTCTCTAAAGTCAATGGTCTCCTTTTTCTTTATAACACCAAAATCTCACTCACCCACAATGACTGGGCAAATGCAACTTCTCCCATGAACACTTCTACCAATAACAGAAATAAAAGAGCCTTTCTATTATTTTTTCTACCTTCCCATAACACCTTAAATTACTTTAGCCTTGTCTGTCCCTCTAATATGAAAGCCTCTTGAGAGCAGATGTATTTTATGCACCTTTGTGTTCCTCTCCTTTCACCCAAATGCTAGGCATACTTTATCATGGAGGGTATTCAAAGAGTTCAGCATGCGGAATCATCTCATAAGAGCTTGAAACATTCTAAAAACCTCAATGGACAACAGGATTTTTCCAAGACACTCAGACTTTTCCCATTGTAACTAACATCATTGTTCTCCTGCAGAAGTAATATCATCCTGAGTCTCCTAAATTATCCCAACCTAACTTTAGTATGCTCTATCAGTAGTTCCTAGATAAATACATTTTGGAGCAGTGTTCCATCAAAGACTCACAGTATCTCCTTCAGGTTTATTGAAAGAACTCTAAAGAGATAACCAGAATGTAGGAGACAATCAGTTTCTACTGTTTATCTCAGAACTATTCCCATTTCTCTGTTATTCCTTTTAAAGAAAAGGTTCAAAGGCAAACTAGACAGGTTATTGATTAAAATAAAGATGTAGCCCTTGGTGGTATGGCTCAGTAGGTTAAGCATCGGCTTGTGAACCAAAAGGTCGCTGGTGTGATTCCCAGTCGGGGCACGTACGTGGGTTGCAGGCCAGGTCTCTAGCTGTGGTACACGTGAGAGGCACCCAATCAAGGTTTCTCTCCCTCTCTTTCTCCCTACCTTCCCCTCTCTCTAAAAAATAAATAAAATCTTTAAAAAAATAAAGATGCAAAACAGTAAAAAAAAAAAATGGTTATAGCAACAACCACTCCAAATTAATAAACAAAATCACCGGTAAAAAGTCGACAACATTTTTGTGAATTATAAATCCTGAACTAAAATAGACCATATCCTGAGTGGCAAGTGAGATTTAATTCAGGATTCATTCCTGAGAGAGGCTCAGACGTGGAGATCCTTGAAGGCTAATGTCCTTGGTTAGAAAGAAACCAGGAGCAGAGTCCTGACCCTAGAGACTTGCAAATTTAATGGTAAGAGCACTCCCAGAATTGGTGATCACCCCGGGGCTCCACAACATGGCCCGTGGAAAGGAAAACTAAGTGGAGTATGGAAACAGCCGTAACCACTAACATGCATTGGGCATGTAATTTCATGAGACAGGTCTCATTTTCACTCCTCTTTTACAATTAAGGAGAATAAAGTTTAGAGAGATTATGTGGCTCTCTCCAGGTCAGCATCTAGCCAGTGGTGCCACCTGAACTAACCTGACAATAGGTTTGGTTCCCAAAGAAACTAGCCTGCTATCAAAATCATTATGTCCAGTCAGCATCATTCACAGCATCAAATACCCAAGTTAGTTTCTCACGGGAGCCGTACTCACACTACAAGAGGGCGAGGATAGTATCAGGGTCTCAGTGGGTCCAATATAGAGCCCAGTTTCCTGGGAGTGCAAGTGCTACATGGGCTGCCAAGGAGCAAGTTTTGCAACCCAAGGTTCTCAGGAGGTTCTAGCAAGGAACCGGAGGGTAAAACAGAAGTGCGTGTACCTCAGACCTCAACCCCCTGGCCCACCTATAATTTTAGCTGTAGGTGAGATGATCGATCTCATGCCTGATGCCAGTATCCCCCCTTATATGCTCATTTATATGTTTCTCCACTTTGCTAATTCAGAGCTTTCCCTGAAGCAACAGGAGCTCAGGGCAGCCCAGCAGTACAGGGAGTAAATGTTCCCAGAGACAGTCCTCAGTCCACTGGGATGGAGGCTTCCCCAGCCTCCTGTGGAAGGAGCTGCAATCCTGAGGTCAATTCTCAAGGTTCTTCAAGGGCACCAGAGAAGCTGAACCCCAGTTGCTCTTAGCAGTAACCAGCTCAATGGTATATCCTGTAAATGGTTGTGCTTTCTACCATATCTCACTCTCACAATTATTCTCCTTAATTGTAAAAGAGGAGTAAAAATGAGACCCATGTAGCACTTGCACTCCCAGGGCCATGCTCCTCTCTCCTGTCTCCTGGGATAACTTTGGTAAAGGAACTGCACAAAAGTTCTTAACTGAGGATCAGCTTTGGGGGGAACCAAAACTAAGAGAGCCAACGAGGAAACCAAGAGACAAAATGCGCCTGAACTCTGGGCAAATAGAACAGGTAGTGAGGGGAATGGTTGCAGATTGGTAAGTGCCACAGTTTGGGCTCCAAGCTACCGCCATCTCTCACTTGAACTACAGCAGTACTCACCTAACTTGTCTTTCTGTTTTATTTTTTTATTTTTCCCCTGACTACTAATTCTCCTCACAGAAGCCTGAATACCCCTTTGCAATGTAACATGAATTTACACATCCATTCAAAATCCTCAAAAGTCTTCCAATCACATGTGGAAGAAAATCCCAAATTCTGCCATGGCCTATGGGCATGCGTGATCTGGCTCCAGGATGCATCTTCTGCTCCTGCTCTCAAATTTCACAACTGGAGACAGTATCCACACTGTCCTTTCCAAATCGGTAATTCTTCCACCTCCATCACATCCACCCCTCTCTATCCTCATGCTCTACATACCATTTATCACTATATGACATATTACATACAGCCAATGCTTGCTATTCAGAGCAGTTATGTTCTGTAAGGTTACTGCAAATGCTGAACCAGCACATACTGGGCCATTGTTCCTCAGGGAAACATGGAGTGAAGTTCCTGCAGGCCTCTAGACATGACATCTCACCACCTCCTCAATATATAACCTTGTTTTATGTGTTGCTGTGTAAAGACACATTATTCAATGTATATTGTTGACTCATTAACCTTGAACTCATAGCCAATAATCATTTCACTCATGCCTGAAAGAAACTTACCTAATATATGCATTTTCCCCCCAGGCACATTATAGCTTTCTTGGGCTTAGACAGACTAGACAGTATTTCAGTACAACCTCTGAAGGTCACTGGAAACAGAAAAATCACCCCCCCCAAAAAAACCCCATAAAATGTAAAAACATGGTCTAACACTAATTAGACCATGAAAAGGACACTTGTTTATAGTATCGGAGCAAGAACAAGAAGTGCATCACCTTGTTTGACTTCAGCTGGGAATATGCGCATAAGGTGACTCAACTTTTGGCCACTCTGAACATATCCGTGAATGACTGCAAAAGTGCTACAAGTACTTATTTTGGGGGTTACAAATACATATTAGCAAGTAAGCAAATTCACAACTATAAAACCACAAATAATGAGGATCATCCTTATTTATTTGTTGTATTATCTGTCTCTTCTTCGTGATATTTAAGCTCTGTAATAGAGAAAACTTTTTCTTTACTTTTTCCTCAGCATCTAGACCAGGACTGTCCACTAGAAGTGTAACCAGTCACACTTGTGAGTTACATAAGTAATTATAAATGTTTCAGTAGCCATGTTAAAAATTTTTTTAATTAATTTTCACAATGTATTCATTTACCATATGTCCAAAATATTATTTTAACATCTAATAAATATAAAAATATTAACAGGATATTTTAAACTTTTGTTTATTTGTTCCAAATCTTGGAAATCAAGTGTATGTTTTATACTTAAAGCACACTTCAATTTGGACTAACCACACTGCAAGTGCTCAGTAACCACACATGGTCAGTGGCTACCACATTAGACAGCTCAGGTCTGGAACAATGATTAGTACATAATCATTTCCTAATAACGGTTATTCAGCAAATTAATTTATTCATTGCTTTCTATATCCCAGACACTACCAGTACAGTTTAGATCACTTAATTCACACAGCCACTCTTTTATTAGCTATTGTTATCCTCTTCTTACAAGTCAGCGACTGAAATGCACTAACTTGCCCACAATGACGAAGAATTCCAAAACAAGAACTTGAGTACTCAACCATGTAACAAAATCTAATGCCCTCAGATGTGTCTTTGTTAAAAGATACTCATAAAGTTTTACTTAAAATATCCATGAGCATATTAGTTAAAAGATATTTGATGATGGGAGAACCCACATGGTTCTGAACGTGTTTCAGGTTTGGTTAAATATAGTGTGCATATTTTACCTTTTGAAGAACCGGGAAATGTTAATTAATAGAGTTGTTATACACCTGGGTGATTAAGCACACCGTGACCCCTGGCTAGGTTTTGGAGCATGAAGCGTCGCGCATCTTGCTACTGTTACTGACAATCTGAGAGGTTTGACACTATTGCTGGTAGTAATATCAAAAAAAGACCTTTTTATCCTACAAAACCACATGGTCCCTTCATTTCCTTTTTTTTAAAGATTTTATTTATTTATTTTCAGAGAGATGGGAAAGGAGGAAGAAAATAAGGGAGAGAAACATCCATGTGAGAGAGAAACATCGATTGGCTGCCTCCTGCACACCCCCAACCAGGGACCTGACCTGCAACCCAGGCATGCGCCCCTACCAGGAATTGAACAAGTGACTTTTTGCCTTCAGAATGATGCCCAACCCCCTGAGCCACTCTGGTCAGGGCTCCTTCATTTTCTTATTGCATGAAGGAATTTTTGTTCTTTTTCTTATCTATGAATAGAACATTACTGCATTTTTACACAAACATATGCCATCAAAAATACTGCATGACACTACTGAATGACAATGTAATAATTGTTCATAATATTTATCTTCGTCTGATTCCAAAAAGGACTAAAGGTGGCCTAGTCAATTAATGAGAACACGCCATGACTGATTAACATAAATAATTTATTTTTTCTGCTCAAATTTTGCTCACATAAAAACCTGCAATGTGAACCAGAGGTCACTTGTGAGAGAGCAAAAAATGGAGACAAGAGAATCGGTCAGAGTAGTTGTGGAATAATAAAGCTCATTTCGATTCTGTAAAAACTGAAGAGCCCTGAGTGTCAGAGGGAAAACTGCAAATCGTGTTTTCAATATTCCTGAAGCCAGACTGTGGCTACGGCCAATGTTGCACCATTATATGCCCCCAGTCTTACAGTGTGTCACCCACACACTCACACAGAAAGTGATCTGAATGTACGAGTCCTTGGAGAGGGCACCAGAAGCCTGGCCTCTAAGGTGGAACACTGCAAACCTGTAGGTGTGCTCCCTGCATCATATTTTCCTACAGTGACAGAGCTTTTAAATAGAAAAATATTTAGGACTTGTTTTTTCCTAACCCACCTATTGTCTGAGCTTTTTGTTTCTTTAAATGGTGCCTGAATGTGGAATTCCCAAGAAATACTGTGCATCACAGATCATCACAGGCTAACTAGAGCGGAACCACTTATTTCCATTTGAGCTGAACATATTCCAACACAGTGAGAGTAAATGCCTCTGTATTCTCTAAGAGGGTCATAATATTTGAGGAAAATTCATAAGAAACAAATGACTGGGGTTACTTCCCTCTCAATACCAACATGAGAATTTATGGCATTTAGAGGTAGTACAAGGTAAAAATTAATCCAATATCGATTGCATTTTTATTTGGTTGGTTTTGAAAGTCCTCAGTATCAAACTAAAAAATAAATCTCATGAATGTTGCTTTAAAAACTCAAATTTGTAAAAGTACCAAAATAAATGCCATGTGACCTGTAGTCCGACTACCAACTGTAGTCAGGAAACAGAAAGCAGAACATAATCCCAACAAGCATAAGAAAATTGTTCCTCCGAAGGTCAAATACTGAAGATGAAAGAAAGGACGGACTAGCACAGCCTGAAGATGCAGGAGTGGGAATTAAAATAAGCAGCTTTAGAAGGATCAGCTCTTAAATCTGAAGCAGTTTTGGCTGCAGAATGACTTGCTAAATTGGCTGCTCCACAGAAAACGCAATCTGAATTCCCTAATATGAAATGATGTTGGTGACATTCCTCACTTGGTAATACGTGTTCTGATATTCCTCACCACATAAGAACTTGTATAATATCTTTCCTAAGTCCTTTCTACCAAAGTTCTTATGGTCCCCATGATAGTTAATTTTATGTGTCAACCTGACTTGGCAAAGGAATGCCCAGATAGCCGGTAAAACATTATTTCACTGTTTGTCTGTGAGGGTGTCATTGAAAGACATTAGCATTTGAACCCACAGACTGAGTAAAGGTCACCCTCACCAGTGGGGACAGGCATCATCCAATCTGTTGAGGGCCTGAATAGAACAAAAAGATGAAGGAAGGGTGAATTTGCCGTCTTCTTGAGCCAGGACATCCATCTCCTCTTGCCCGTGGATACCTTTGCTCTTGGTTTTCTGACATCCAGTCTCACACCAGGACTTAATGTCACTGGCCCTTCAATTCTCAGGATTTCAGATTTGTTCTAAATCACATCTCTGGCTTTTCTAGTTCTCCAGTTTACAGACAGCAGATTGTGGAACTTAGCCTCCATAAATGAGAGCCAATTCTTAGACTATATCCCCTCTTCTTTATCTATCTATCTATCATCTATCTATCTATCTATCTATCTATCTATCTATCTATCATCTATCTAATTGAGTCTGTTTCTAATACAAACAGGGCTTCTAACCCTGACTAATATAGTCATGCACATAACTTAGATTAGGGAAGCTGTGAGAACCTCACAGAAAAACTTTCATTCATTTTCTCCTTTATTGAACACATATTTATTGAAATGCCTGCTATGTGCCAGGCACAGTTCTAGTGTCAAGTATTCAGGAACTTTTGCATCTAACAAAACTCTTCACATTCTGGAGCTCTATGTCCGGTTGGGGAAGACAGATATTAAATAAAAGTATATGTAAATAATATAATTTCAGACAATTAAAAAGCAGAGTAAAGAGCTGGAGCCAGATGGGCAAGGTTTGGGCACAGCCCAGACCGGTTGACAGTATTTTGCATTCTCTAGAAGCCTTCAGGTCTCCCACTTTGCTGTGGCACGGAATAGGTCCCAACTGATCTAACTGATACGTGAATTCTCGAATGTCTCTGCCAAACCCAATAAAATGCTGACACAAAGTAGCAGTAAGATTCAGGGCAAAACTGATTTTGATAGTATTGTAAGGAGAGGAAAATGCATGGTAAGGGACTAGAGAGTGACTGTGGCAGTTGTGTTCTAAGTAGGGTGGTCAAGGAAGTCTTCTAAAACATCAGTACTTGTGCAGAAGCTTCATGGTGCAAAAATCTGGAGGAAAGTGTTAGGAGCAAAGGGAAGAATCTGAGCCCAGACAGCATTTTGGGTATTCAAGGAACTGTAGAAAGTCAGGGTGGTTAGAATGCGGTAACAAGGGCAAAGGGCCACATGAGACGAAGACATAAAGCTGCCAGAAGTGGATCACAGAGGACCCTGCAGACCAAGGTGAGAGTTTGGCGGTTATTCTACATGCAGTAGAACGCCATTAGAGGGCATTAAACTGGTAATAATTGGATGCAATTCGAAACTGTAAATTCTTCAGAGGAAGGCAGCACAAAAGGAGGATATAATCAACAATCGGTCTGTTTCAGGTTGACACAGGCAATGGAAGGAGAGAAAATTTAAACTGGGAGCAGACTCCTCTCTTCACCTCTCCTTTTACAGGATTCAGATGGTGATTCAAAGTAATTGATCCTGTTCCCTCTCTTCTTTACCTTCTTCAAGGCATTGCCTCCAATAAATCTCTTGTATTCCTAACTCCGTCTTGGTATCTACTTCCCAAAGGACCTGAACTGACACATAAACTGACAAGCTTCCACTAACAGTTGGAAACAGAAAAGAGAAAGAAACATGTTTTCTGTGAGTAGAAATGCTGCCTCATGATGAGGAGCCCACATGCCCTGTACTCAGCACCAGCATTTTGTTCTCTTAGACACAATTACAAATATTAGCAGGATGAGGGCACAAAACTCAATGTACGATGAGACACAGTAGCTTTTAGAAAACCCGTGTAATGCATTCAGAGAGCTATGGGAAGGCAGGGACTCTTACAGAAAGAAGAAGAAATCTGTAGGGAGAGAAAGACTTAAAATTAAGATAATAATGAAAAACTAAATGGATGAAATGAGAGAATAATATAAAATCCTCAAATAAAACAGAAAATCTTAAATCTGCATTGGTGACAATCAGAAAACAGTGATAAATGAGGATAACTGAATAAATGGTGCTAAGGACCAAACTAACAGAGAAAATAAGAAGACAAAAAATAGAGATATGAAAAGCCAACCTACAAATTCTGGGTATTACTGAAGTACAAATATGAACAAATGGAAATATAGCAATAATAAATAAAGGAAAATTTTGCTAAACTCAATAAAAGCAACGAAAGATTTCATTGTTTCATGCAAAAATTAATTTTTAAATGGATATATTATATCACTTTTAATTGCAAAGATATATAAAAAAGGTTAATAATCATCCAACCAAAGAGGAAAAATATTTACCTACAAATGCACAAAAATCAGGCTTGCTTCAAGCTACCTATTTACAGCATTGACTAGGGAAAAGAAACTCCCCTATTTGCCTTTATCCTTCCACACTGTCCTTCTCAACTGCCTTCCTCGGCTGACAGCTTGCTGGTCATATTGAACCGAGGATAAGGCCCTAATCTACCATGGTCGGAACACTAACCAAGACCAGCCAAATCGCCCCTTAATCCCCAGTGCTTCTTGGGATTCTTACTATAAAAACTAGACAACCACTCAGCCCTCCCAGGCCATCACATGATCCTGCAGCCCCTGAGCAGTCACATTCCCACCAAAGGTCACTGTTAGGTCACTAACTGCTTCTTTTACCCCAAACATATCAGAATTAAAACACCAACAAGGAAAGAGTCTTCTACTTTGTATGCAAGAAAAATAATATTAACACATTTAATAGACCCCAAAATATAAAAGAATGGCCAAAGAGGGAAATGCAATAACTAAAAAAAAAATAAAATAAAATACATGTATTGGCTGTCATATAAAATATAATGACTCTTACTAGTAATTACATAAACAAATAAACTTAACATCATGTGGAAATTGTGTTTATGTTGTTTTTGAGGATGAAAAAGAATATGTTATATATTCTGAAACCTGCTCTTGAAAACAGATTTTATGGCAAAATTTTTGGAATTAATTTAGTTTCACTCATCAACAACATTTCACTTAATAATTTTACTCCTCGTAATTGTATCTAATGAAATAAGTTGAAATCAAGCCAATATTTAGACATAAAGATGTTCATTGTTGGGTTGTCATAGTAAGAAATATAGAAGCAACATCAATATCCAAAATAAAGAAAAATTTAAGTAAATGATTATCCATAATTACAACAGAGTAGTGTGCAGCCTTTAAAATAATATTCATTATAAATTTAAATAACAAGGAAAATATTTTAATATTTTAATCTGATGTTAAGAGAAACAGAAAGACATAAAGCTACCTGGCTACTTACATATACCTAAGTATGTGTTTTTGCATATACATATATACGTGCATTTATCAGTGATCATTATTGGTCTTAACTGTACAAGAAATACACCAGAATATCCTCTAGTGTAGAAACACAATAAACTTTCTTGTTTCTAAATTTTTATTTTCTGTACTCTCAAATTATTTTAAAAGAAAAATGTGCTTATTCCATTATTGAAATGTTATATTTCTATTTGTTATTTCATAAAGCTATTGGCTATTTCTAAAAGGATAATACTGAGAATATATTTATAAATTTGAAGTTGCAAACTGATTACCTACAGGTTCGATTTGGACTACAGATCCGTTTTTATTTGGCTTGTGGTACGTTTTCGTAAATTGATTTGTTGCCAGTATTGAAATGTAGAGAATTTCCTATAAAAATCCAGACACCTGGCCTACTAGAAATGTAGAAGACCTCAGAATGCCAAGCCCAGGTTCACAGGGGTAGCAATGGCCGGAGCTGAGCAGCTACTGGTCCTTCGAGGTGGGCCATGAACTTTCCTCGCCCAGCCTGCGTCGCCCATTCACATTACTTGCACTCATCCTCGTAAGAGTTTGACTTTGCTAGGAATACTTTGGAGATGTAAAGTTTCATTGATACTAGAGTATTTTACAAGGCCACCTCCTCGTCCCAGAGCAGGGAGCTCAGTTATGTGGCAGCCTGGAGTGGGAAACAATGCCCGGAAGTGCTCTGCACTGGAGCCGGCGCGTTTTTCCCACTTCAAGATTTCTGAGCGGCTCTGTCCCCGCCCCCCGCTCCCTCCCGCACCCCGCTCCCCCCCTGCACCCCCCCAATCTGTTACACGTCACCAATATCGGCGGTTCTAAACTATGCCTAAGTCACTGCCATCGTGGCGGGATTCCGTCACTCTGCTGCTTCGGCCTCTTTACATTTTCTGTTTTTCATTTCATAAGCTTCTTTCTGAAATGCTTTTCAATTTTTATGTAACTAGACTTTTATGTGTTTGCATTTTTCATATTTATATCCATTTATATTTTTATGTAAGCAGACTTTTATTATAGATCTCCCCAGCCCATTAAAGCACTTTTTCCTTTATTTTAGACTGTCCAACTATAGTTGATTTGCTCCTTTATTCTACAAATAATGACATTATAATGTGAGGAAATAGCCGTGAACAGAGAAGACCCTACTGCCCCTACCTCTGGTGCAGTTCTATTTTAGTTAGAGAAAGACAGACAACTAAGACAGTGAACAAATAAGATCATTTCAGAAAGTGATACACACTATAAAAACAAAACAAAACAACACGATATGATAACAACTAAAGTGCTATTTTATATTGACTAGATAAGGACAATCTCTCTGAGACAGTGACCTTTGAGCTGCACGACAAGACGCAGTAAGTCAGGAGAACTGGAAGGAGAATATTGCAGGATGAGAGAAGAGACCATATGAAAGCAATAATGTGGGACAACGTCTACCAAGATGGAGTAGAAGAAGGGCAAAGCCAGTTTAGTACAAGAAGGTAGAGCCTTGCAGGCACTAATAAGGATTTAGATTTTCTTCTAAATGCAACAGGAAGACTTGGAGAGTTTGCAGAGAGGCCATTAAGGGAGTCAATTCAGGAAGTTGCTTGCAATGGTCCAGTGGAAGATGATGGTGGTTTGGACCAGTGTACTAGTAATAGGATTCATAAAGTTATCTTTAGGTTTTTCTTAACTATGGTCATTATTCCCTGGGTCTTCTGATGCTGTTTATTTGCTACCAAAGAGTGTATAATTAGCCTAGAAGTCAGGAAGTTATAGAAGATGGGGTTTTGAATAGCTCATGTTTCACTGTACTTCAGGGAATAAATTACTGCATTTTCTTTACTCTCACATGTCGTTTATTGAAGGTGCACCATTATTTTATGTACTACTAAGAAATTAATATTCCCAATTGAAAAATGACACAGGGCTTCCTCATTATTTAGGAATTTTGTTTCACACTTATTGGAAGAGTTCTTTTAGAGTTATTTGGACCTGAATTTTTTTAAAGAGTTGTTTCACTTTTCTCTATATGCAATAAATTTTCTTAAGCTAAAGCATATTATATTCTCTTTTCAGACATTTTAGACAGCAGTTAAAATCAATGAGTGTAATATCAATAATCCACATAACTGACGTGGCCACAACAATACATAAAGCTATTTCTATATCCTTGTATTTAAAGCCAATGACAGATAGCCTTGTCCTAGCTATCCCTTGACCAACAACAGTTGGAAGACACTATCGCTTGTAAAACACACCCTGAATTTAGAGATGTTAAAATTTAACTTAAATGTACACCTTAAAACTGATGATGTAAAATACTAATAGGAAATTTTCTTAGTAAGCAAAAATGTAAGTAAGTCTAGAATTGAGTCTCTTCATTTATCACTGCTCAACTCTGCAATTTGTCTTTCCAATAATTAGACAACTCAGAAAATTTTCATCTACCATAAATTTCACACACACACACGCTTATATGTGTGTATGCCCATGTACACATATATTCATATTATAATTTAAAGGGTTCTGAAATTGTAAGGTTAGATTGAAAAATCAGTTTTCCTTCTTCCTCACTTCATTCAGTATCCAATTGAGCCCCTAACTCAATATTTCACCATTTTTCTTTGCAAATGTCCTGTTTTGAAACTGTTAAGGCTCATCAGCTAAGTCCTGCACTCTGTACCCCACTTCAGCATGGGGACAGATAGCCCCAGAGCAGAGCCTTGATGTTGCCCATCCTTCAGACCCTCTCAAGTCTTGTTACATGTATAACAAATTATTTTAACTGGACCAGAACTGAGGCCACTCTTCTCAGCTCTCCCCTCACTTTCGGAAAACGAGTCTCCTTAACTGCTAAAGAATTCAAAATTTGCTTGGAATTCAGGAGACCTGTGCAATGAAGTGCAACTCTCTCCACTGCTAGAACAGACACAGAACAATAAGCCTGGTCTGTGAATTCAGGGAGAAGAAAGGTAGTGCAGGAGAAACACAGGTGCTACTAAAGGAGAAATCACCAAAACTACAACGAAATATTAACATGGTAGCATGGAGATTGGGAGGAAAAAACAATTTTGGGTGCTCAGAAAGCTAACCTTCATCATCCCCATCCTCTAGCTGCTGGGAAGTTTTCTCCTTGGGGAGAAAAGAATTATGGTTAAAAAATATATATAGATAGATAGATATTTTTTTATATATCTAAAAAATTAGATATATATTGTTTTATATAGGCCACTAGCGGCCTAAGCAAGGCTTCCATTTTTTTGTTTGTCCATTTATTTTGGGAGAAAATCCCCTAAAAGAGCTAGACATAAAATAAAGGGGAACTTTTCCCTGCTTGTGAAAGAGAAGTTAGCTGAACAAAGGAGACCCATAAGTGGTTAGCAAGAAGCTCTACAAGAGCTGTCTCAGTGCCTCAGGGAACACTGGAGTGTGCTATGCATTGAATTGTGACCGACGCCCCCCCCCCCCCGCCACCCCCGCCCCAGAATGCATGTTTAAGTCCTTACACTCCAGCAATGATTGTGACCTTATAGGGAAATAGTCTTTGAAATGTGATCAACTTGAGATCATACCGGATTAGGATGGGCTCAAATTTAATAACTGGTATCCTAAGAAGAAAACAATTTGGACACAGAAACAGGGAAAAACCATGTGACTAAAGACGCTGAGATGAGTGATGCCTCTACCAGACGAAGAGGCCAACAATTTCCAACAACAGCCAGAAGCTAGTGCCCTCAGAGAGAACATGGCTCTACTAGCACTTTGATTTTTAACTTCTAGCCTCCAGAACTGTGAGGCAATAAATTTCTATTGTTTTAAGCCATCCAAACTTGTGGTACTTTGTTATGGCAACCCTGGGCAGCTAGTGCAGAATGTACCGAGAGCACTTTGCTCCAGAGTAGGAAGTCTAGCAGGAGCTCGGGCAGGACTGACGGCCGCACACCGCACAAGATCAGCGGCCTGAGCATGGCAGCAGCCCTTTCGGCGCGGTCCAGAACTGGGGGGCATGCAGCATGGAGAGCCACCCTAAAGGGACCAACCTACAGCGAACATGGAACAGCAGAGCTGCAAAGTGACATGGGGAAGATTTAAATACAAGTTTAATAACTTCTAACTTCCCACCTCCCCAAAGAGGACTTTGTGGATCACCTAATTTAACTTACATTCCTCCCTTTACCACACTGTGTCTATTTTTGCACCTGACTTTTTACTTAGTAAGTCCTAAACTGTAAAATTTTTTTCTCTCTTTCTTCAAGACTATGAATTCTATTGGGCAAATATCAGCTCTGTCTTGTCCATTATTGTTCACTAACACATAGGAAAATGCCTGAAAATTGGTGTGTATATGTACTCAAAAGTGATTTCTTTACCTTTCTTATTTTTAAAGACTTAGAGCTGTGTTTATTATGCCTTTCCAACAGAATTGACACCTGCTTGCCCGTGACCAGACTGTGTTATGGACAGGCATTTTTGCAGCTGGACATGATGTGGATATGTAGGTTCCAGGTTCGTTGCAGACAGATTGGTCACATGGGGCTGTGCATGCTGGGCACTGAGGAGGGCACAGGCTGTGGGGGCCAGGTCAAGTGGCACCCTGTCTTCTTGAGATCAGGACCTTCCACTCAGCAGGGGAGCTTTCACATGCTGGTCCTGCCCCCTGGGATCCTGCCCTCCTGAATCCCTGAAGGGATCCTGTCATATGGAGTTTGCTGTAACCTGTTCCTCGTAAGCTACTGTTTAGAGGCTGTTTCTTGGGGTCTGTGCCTTTCTTTCTCCTCTGTTTATTTTTCAAAAGATATTTCTTGAATGAATGAGTAAATAAATGAAGACATCCATCCTCTTGGGAGATCTGAGAGAGACATGTGAAAAGATAGCACTTCCATCCTATGTTATGGCAGATGGAGTACTATAAACTCACAACATGATGAAGTCTAGAGGACATTGGCTAATTCTGCTTAAGTCCAGGCTGCCCCAACCATTCCTGGAGCCTGAGTTAATCTGACGCCAGGCTTTCAGAAAAACATGTACAAAATGCGTCATGATTAGCAATGACTACTAAGACAGAATGATGCCATGTGATGCCATAAAGAAAAGGGAAAATCTTTTGGGATATAAAACATATGGGACTATGATAATTATCTTGAAATATTTGAAAAACACTAACATAGAAGACAGAGTTGGTTTATTGTAGTTTGTTTTTTTCCTGTTTCCTTAGTGTGCAAAACAGGTATCAATGAGTAGAATTTATAAGGAAGCCAACTATAGGAATATTTTCAAGCAGTTAAATAAGTTAGTGAACTGTTTATATCCTTAAAGGTATTTCAGTTGAAGCTAAATAATTTCTTGTCAAAGGTAACATGGAAAGGATTCAGGTATCCAATAAGAGTGAGGTGGATATTGGATTAATTTCAGAAGTCCCTTCAAAACATGAATTTATGCTTCTGTGAAACTAGATATAACGACAAAGTCTCTAAGTACACCTAGATTATTTTACTGAAAACTACAAATGGAACCCAGAGTGTCTTTTTTTTTTTTTACTTTTATCGCATTTGTTTTGAAACATAGTTTCATATCAGCCAATAGCATTTTTTAGTACTTTTTTACTCCTACACTTATAAAAATTTGATTATTTGCTTCTAGTAATGCAATTTTAATGGAGTTCTTTGCACCATGCTGTTTTATTGCCAAACATGTTATGAGGTACTTACAGAGCACAAAGTACTTCAGGTTTATTTTAGAGAGGACACATGGAGGTCAGAAAGTAATCCATTTAATAAATGAAGCTACACTATAGTTTAATGACTTACAAACATGGCTTAGCAAGTATTAAGTGAGGATGGGATTAGAATTTGTGTCTGCAGATCTATTACACAGCACAAGGATTCTTTCCTTGGATAGGAGGGAGTTTGGCTTACAGATTTGTCAGTTTCAAGGGCTCACCAAAATGATAAAGTCTCAGGAAAGAATGACAATAAATTTTAATTTACCAATTTTAAGAGAGCTCATCTGGAAGATCCTGAAAGTAAACCTGTCTCTTGACAAAAAGTGAAATCAAGATGTTCTGAGAAATTATGAAATCTCATCTAACACAAACCAGAATAACAGAATAAAAATGATGAATGTCCTAATTATCTCAAAATGAAAAAAAAAATAGTGCATTGTAGGAATATAATAAATTTAAGATACATTCTTAGTCGATATCAACTTTTGATTACTTGGGTGAAGCATAGCTTATATAACTACACATTGCTTGGTAGAGAGACAATTATAAAAATAAGTGTAATGTTACTTGGGAGTTTAGACATTTTAGACTGGTTATAAACATAAATCATTGTTGGGCTTCCTCTGCATGTCTCAGTTCCCATTTAATCGGGAAGGAAGTCAAATCCCCTTCGCCAAACCATGCTTGTAGTTGACAATATGTAATTGTATGGGGCACAACAATGCGGAGAGCCTTCCTGAGGGGGAAGGAGAAATAGGTGGTAGGCAGAGGAGGCTGAGGGAAACAAAATACATAAAAACCATCCACAAAGTTTACACTTATCAAAAATGTTGATTCATGAATCACATCCTGGAGATCTGCTCTCTTTAAACAAAAGTCCCCCTGGCTATTTAATGATTCTAATTTTTTTTAAGTGCTATCAGTAGAGAATCATTTCCCTAACAGAGACACCCCCTCACTGCTGCTTTTAACAGCCACCTTGAAACAATTGTGATGTCACTCTTACCCATCAGCTAAGCCACGGCATCCACTATCTGATTAGCATGAGTAGTACATTTCAAACAAGATTAAACCTTAGTAATTCAGTCAAAATGATTTATCACATAGAAACAATGCTGAACATAAGCGAAGTGCCTGCCGCAGTTACCATAGCTTTCTAATAAAAACCACAGTAGTGCTCATGTCACTGGGACACAAAGGCTATTTCGTTGTCGTCATTTCCTAAGTGAGTTCCTCAGCTACTTATGATTCTCACAGGGCCGCACAGTAAATCTTTGGGGTTGAAATGATAACTGATAAGACTGCTGAGTCATACTTGTGTTCATTTCAAAAGCAATTATAATGATTTATGCTTAGGAATAAAATGTAATAAAGAGAGGCTCTCCCAGCTCTCCATCCCTCACAAACATAAGTTTTAATTGCTTGTCATTATTTTGATTCAAAATGCAATGAAATTACCTATATATTTTCTCAAAGCTCAGTGTACATATCAAAACCTAAAATAACATGTTAAAATATTCTCTGAGGCAAATCTTTGTTCTGAATACACAATTCAATAATGCGATTAGGTCAAGTTCACTAGCTAACCACCAGCTCAGAAACAAGACCTTTAGTTGTTAATAGCAGAGATTCTTCTTATGTGAATACTAACTATTAAATCTATTTAAAAATAAAAAAATCAAAATCAAAACAAAAATATATTTAAATTTTTGTTTGGATTCAAAATAATTTTAAAAAAAAACAACCCTTCCCTTCGCTTGAACCATTATACTTGATGTAGCAGGGAAGTAGGTTTTTAAGAATACGAATCGTTCATTTAGAGAACATTATTAACTACTATTTCTCAGAAGTTGTTCTACTTAAAGTATTAAAGATGAAAATATATGCAGCCTTGAGGGACTCAGAGGTCAAAATAAAAGAGAAATGAGAAGTTCTAAAAAAGATGAATACATGTTGTCCTAACAGGAGCACAAAACTATAAATAAAATAGAAGACAAACTATTGAATGTAGATGAAAATGGAACTAATTACATCTGAGGTGCTGCTATGGTCATATTATACCAGGAACTCTCGGTGTTTATTCGCATCTTGGTCAGTTTGGGCTGCCATAACAAAATACCATAGATTGGATGGCTTAAACAATGGATACTTATTTCTCACTGTTCTGGAGGCTTGGAAGTTCAGCTTTGAGGTGCTACAAAAGTTGGCTTCATTCTAAGGTCTCTTCTGGGCATGTGGACAGCTGCTTTCTTGCTATATCTTCATATAGTGAAGAAAGGAAGTTCTGGTGTCAAAAGATGAGGAAAACTTAATCTCATAATGACACTAATCCCATTCTGGGGCTTCTACACTCCTGACCTTATCTACACCTAATTACCTCCCAAAGACCCTATCTCCTAATACCATCACATTGGGGACTAGGGCTTCATTATGTGAATTTGGGTGGAATGTAAACATTCAGTCCATAACATTTAGTCTAACATGTGGACGTTAGATGTTAGAAGAGGATAACAAAACTATTACGTTAAAATTAAAAGGCTGAAAATATTTTTTCAGCTTTTGGGAAATTGAGAGATGATATCTGGAGAATTTTTGGCAAAAAAAAAAAAAGCATTATATCAGTAAATTTAAAAGAATAAGTGTAAATTTTTGGAAAATTTACCCAGATACTTTGGAGGGATAAATCTAATTTTGAGAAAAAGTGGACTTAATCACTCAACAGTAAAAATATTTATTGTTCTAAGTCCTATGAAAAAATACAGTCAAACATATGACATGGATTTTCAGTGTAGAGAACTTAACTCATTTGCTTCTAATCAAAGCATATAAGACAACATAAATGATGGATCACTCAGTTCTAGATTGTTAACTCAACATTTCTGCTTCAGGATGTCTGTCTTTATCTTTCCTCCTTCAAAAAAATTATATTCAAATGACGCTTTAAAAAAAATCTCAGCAATTCTGTCAATCCAGGGACTGTGTCATCATCACGATAGGACAGAAGGGGATTTCTGATGAGAATGAACTGATGAAAAAAGGTAAAAGAGCTGAATCATGAAATAACAGTAAGTTCAAAGAATGGGTCCTAGAAAAAGTGATTTATGGTTCTCCTTGTTGGTTATTCCAATCTCCTTCTTTCAGAAGCTGACTCTGAGCAACTACTTTTCACAAGTAGAGCCCTTTAAAAATGGCAGCCTGGGGCTGGAGAAGCAGGACTGTGCTCCAGGTGACCTAACCCAGCCGTAAAGGACACACAGCCCCTGAACACTGAAGATGTGTAGCAAGTATGCCCTAAAAGCAAGCTGACCTGGCCATGTTTTTGCTGTATGCACACACACAAAGAGTGAGGCCTCACTATTTTCACTACCAAGACAACATAAACTTTCATATGAACACTAAAATATTCCACTCTTGCAAATAGCAATATAAATATCAACCATAAACATAATAGACAATGAATATTCAGCAAACATTGTAGAAAATCAACAACATGAAAGAAGACCAATAAAATCTATAAATAAAAGAACGAATGCCCCAAGTAACCAAGGAGGATTTGAAAATAAGCACAACTAGTAACTTCTAGAAGATTCAAAAGAGTAATTCATCCATTAAGAATGAGACCTCTAAGAGAAAAATTACTAAAATAATAAGTGGGATAAACAGAAAATTAAATGCAGCTGAAAAACAATCCTAGATATTACCTTCAAAAGCAGTGTAATTAAGTAAAGAAAAAAAAACCTAAATGATCAAAAGTATGAGAGAAGAGTTAAGAGACAGGTATAGTTATAGATCTAAGAATTCCAACATCCATTGACCAAGTACAGCAGTGCACAATCACAGAAAACAAAGAGAGAAAGAGAGGAGAATACAGAGAAGTAAAGAAAAAAAATCACACTAAAACCCCTATTGTTCAAAAAATACTTCAGTTTATAGTTTGAATAACCTCAACAATTCTGGACAATAAAGGAAACCAAATTTATCCCAAAATTGGTATAAAAGAGTAAAGGACCAAGACAGTTTGACAGAAAAATAGACTTCAAAACAAAGGCCATAAAAAGAGACACAAAGGGACACTTCATAATAATCAAAGGAAGAATCCATCAAGATGACATAAACATTGTAAACCTATATGCACCCAACTCACTAATTAGTGTCAATTATAGGAGTACCCAAATATATAAGGAAAATCCTGGAGGACCTCAAGAAAGATACAGACAGCAATACACTTATAGTAGGGGATTTTAACACCCCACTGTCAACAATGGATAGATCTTCCAAACAAAACATCAACTAGGATATTGTGGAACTGAACAATGCATTAGATCAAATAGTCTTAACCATTTAGAACTATACATTCTTTTCACACAAAGAACTATACAAAGCAGCAAACTACACATTCTTTTCAAATGCACACGGAACATTTTAAAATATAGGCCACATGACAGGACACTCAATAAACCTCAACAAATTCAAGAGTAGTGAAATCATAACAAGCATCTAGAAACCAACATCAAGGAAAAAACTCAAAAACATTCAAATTCATGGAGACTGAATAGCATACCATTAAATGATGAATGGGTCAATAATGAGATCAATGAAGAGATTAAAAAGTTTCTGGAAACAAATGAAAGTGAACACTCAACAATCGAAAACCTATGGGACACAGTGAAGGCAGTCCTGAGAAGAAAGTTCATAGCAATACAGGCCTACCTAAAAAAGATAGAAATATTTCAAATAAACAACCTAACCCTATGTCTACAAGAACTAGAGGAACAACAAGCAAAACCAGAGAGAGTAGAAGGAAGGAAATAATCAATATCAGAGTAAAATAAATGACATAGAGACTAAAAGAATAATTTGAATGATCAATAAATCCAGAAGCTGATTCTTTGAAAAGATGAATAAAATTGACAAGCCTTTAAGCAGACTTATCAAGAAAAAAATGGTGACGACCCAAATAAATAAAATCAGAAATGAAAGAGGAGAGATTATAACTGATACCACAGAAATACAATGGATTGTAAGAAATTACCATGAACAACTATATGCCAAGAAATTTAACAATCTGGGTGAAATGGGCAAATTTCTATAAAAACATAATCTTCCAAAACTGAATGAAGAAGAAGCAGAAAGCCTGAAGAGACTGATAACAGCCAGTGAAATTGAAACAATAATAAAAAACTCCCGGCACATAAAAATCTTGGACTGGGTGATTTCATAGGAAGAATTTTACAAAACATTTAAGGAAGAGCTAACCCTTATCCTTCTCAGACTATTCCAAAAAATCCAAGAAGAAAGAAGACTCCCAAACTCTTTTTTATGAGGCCAGCATCATCCTAATCCCAAAACCAGATAAAGCTGCAACAGAGAAGAAAACCACAGGCAATATCGCTGATGAACATAGACGCTAAAAACCTCAACAAAATATTGGCAAACTGCATGCAGCAATGCATTAAAAAGATCATACAACATGATCAAGTGGGATTCATCCCAGGGATTCAAGGATGGTATAATATTTTCAAAGCAATAAATGTAATATATCACATAAACAAATGAAAAGACAAAAATCACATTGTCATATCAATAGATGTGGAAAAAGCATTTGATAAGGTACAGCACCCATTTATGATTAAAAACACTCAGCAACATGGGAGTAAGGGGACACACCTCCACATAAAAAGGACATATGAAAAACCTACAGCCAACCATCATACTCAACAGGCAAAAATTAAAAGCTTTCCCACTAAGACCAGGAACAAGACAAGGATGTCCATTTTCTCCACTACTAGTCAACATAGTATTGGAAGTCCTAGCCACAGCTATCAGGTATGAAAAAGAAATAAAAAGCATCCAAAGTGGAAAGGAGGAAGTAAAACTGTCATGCTTGCAGATGACATGATAGTGTACATAGAAAACCCTATAGGCTCCACCAAAAGACTGCTCGACCTAATAAGTGAATTTGGCTAAGCAGCGAGATATAAAGTCAATATTCAGAAATCAAAGTCATTTTTGTACACCAGCAATGAAATATCAGAAAGAGAAATCAGGAAAAAAATCCCAATTGCTATAGCAACAAAGAAAACAAAGAATCTAGGAATAAACCTAATAGAGGAGGTAAAAGACTTATACTCAAAAAACTACACAACACTGAAGAAAGAAATTAAGGAAGACAAAAATAAATGGAAGAATATACCGTATTCATGGATTGGGAGAATTAACATCATCAAAATGTCCATAACACCCAAAGCAATTTTTAGGTTCTGTGCAATCCATATTAAAATACCAATGTCATATTTCACAGATATAGAATAAACATTTCAAAAATGTTTATGGAACCAAAATGGCCGTGAATAGCTACAGCAATTTTGAGAAAGACGAACAAAGTAGGAAGGATCACAATACCAGACATCAAGCTATATTGCAAGGCCACTGTAATTAAAACAACCTGGTACTGGCATAAGAACAGACACATAGATCAATGAACAGAATAGAGAGCCCAGAAATAAACCCATGTCTCTACAGTCAATTAATATTCAACAAAGTGGGCAGAAGCATAAAATGGAGTAAAAGTAGCCTCTTCAACAAATGGTGGTGGGAGACCTGGACAGCTACATGCAAAAAAATGAAACTCGACCACCAACTTACACCATACACACAAAAATCAACTCAAGATGGATAAAAGACTAAAATATAAGTCGTGACACCATAAAAGTCCTGGAGGAGAACAAAGGCAGGAAAGTCTCAGGTATTTTCCCTGATATGTCCCCTGGAGTGAGGGACATAAAAGAAAGAATAAACAAGTGGGACCTCATCAAAGTAAGAAGCTTCTGCACAGCTAAAAAATAAAAATCAGCAAAATGAAAAGGGAACCAAACATATGGGAAAATATATTTGCCAATAATACCTCGGACAAGGGTGATCTCCAAAATATGTAAAGAACTCACACAACTCCACTCCAAGAAGACAAAAATTCCAATTAAAAAATGGGCAAAAGACCTGAACAGACACTCCTCCAAGGAGGATATATACAGTACCCAGAGACACATGAAAGGATACTCAGCAACATTAGCAATCAGAGAGATGTGAATTAAAACCACAAAGAGATGCCACTTCACACCAGCCAGAATGGCCATCATAAACAAATCAACAAACAATAAGTGCTGGTGAGGATGTGGAGAAAAGGGAACCCTAGTACACTGCTGCTGGGAATGCAGACTGGTTCAGCCACTGTGGGAAGCAGTTTGGAATTTCCTCTAAAAACTAAGAGTGCAACTGCATTTAGACATGGCAATTCTGCTGCTGGGAATATACCCTAAGAACCCTGAAACACCAATTCAAAAGACCCTATACACCCCAATGTTCATAGCAGCACAATTTACAATAGCCAAGTGTTGGAAGTAACCTAAGTGCCCAACGGTGAATGAGTGGATCAAAAAACTACAGTACATTTACACAATGGAATACTATGCAGTAGAAAGAAAGAAAGAGCTCCTGCACTTCACAACAGCATGAATGTAACTGGAGAGCAATATGTTAAGTGAAGTTAGCCAGGCAGTGAATGACAAATACCATATGATCTCACCTGTAAGTGGAACCTAATTAAGAAAGCAAACAAGCAAGCAAAATATAACCAGTGACACTGAAATAAAGAACAAACTGATGATAATCAGAGAGGATGGGGCAGGGGCATAATGAGGGGAAAGAAAGGGAAGAGTTGTCAAGGAACATGTATAAAGGACCCATGGACAAAACCAAAGGGGTAAAGGATTGAAAGTGGGAACTGGGTTTGGGTGGAGCAGGGGAAAGTGGTGGTGGGAAAGTGGAGACAACTGTACTTAAACAACAATTTAAAAAATGAAAAGAAAAAAAGAAAGCCCACCAAACTATGACCAGTATGAGATCTATGATCTGAGTGCCAGGTCCTACAGTTGTTCCAAGAGGCCAAAGAGTCTATATCAGAGTGAATCTGTTTGGGAAATTCACCCAGAAGTTTAGTTACAGAAAATATTATATAAGAAACTCCACAAGGAATTTTACCTATAACCACACTGAAGTCTAAGCCACAGGGACAACTGGCTTATTTGCATCACATGATTATTCAGGATATAAAAAAATGTTAAGGGTACCTCCAAGAAACATTCATTTTAGAATGTGAGTTCCCCAATGGTGGAGGTAGGGTTTTAACATCTTTGCGTCTTCACAAAACCTAACAATGGGGTTTGCACATAAATGTCTGCCAAACAAACAAACATATGTCAATATTTCTGTGGTTCCAGATAATCATCCCATATCAAAGATGGCCCCACCTACCATCATAAAACTTAGCAATGGATTACAAAAGAAGCATTTCTTCCTCATCTCTTCTCTTCAAAACATCCCATGCCTTTTCTCTCCATAATTATGTTCAAGAGAGTCAACAGTTGTTCATTCCTAGCATTGTATCAGTTTATAATTTAGCTATAGTGGTGATTTATAGTACTATTCTGGGAAAACACTACAAATTAAAGTATTCAAATGGGTACCATAAAAAAAGGCAGTTTGACAGATAAACAAAATAAGAGCGTTACCATCTCAGATAGCAAGATATAATAAGCTAGAGTAATTAAGACAGTGTGGTGTAGGACAGGGAGAAAAGAATGATGTTGTGGAAGCTAGTAGAGAGTCCAGAAACAGAGCAAGGGCTTTGGGAAAACTTGGTTAATAACTAAAGTGGTAACAATCAGTGAAGAAGGAACGGACTGCTCAATAAATGGTGCTGGGACTATTGATTAGCCATGTGGGAGTAGGATCCCTATCTCATTTCCTACAAAGATAAAATCATTCCCATGGGGATGAAAGACTAGACTGTGAACACCAAAACTTTAAAGCTGTATGAGTAAATTCAGAATGTCTGCTAATGAGGATATGAAAAATGGAAGGTCACAGTTTGAGTGGAATTGGCTCCACTAATTTGGAGAGTGATCTGGCCATATCTATCTAAGATGTATTAATACCATTTTACATTGAAGGTGTGCATATCCTAAATGCCAGAAATGCTATGTCTAGATATTTACCTTAGAAAAATGAACACATATTCTCAAAAAGACATCACAGGGTTACTTAATAGCAAAAAATAGGAAAAAAATTTTAAAATGAAATTTGATAACTTACACATTAATCAATAGCATAATAAATTGTGACATATTCATAAATTATGGTATAATAAATGAATTGCTATTTAGTAAGTATAAAAACAAACCAGAGCTACCTGTGTCAACATAAATAAACCACAAAGAAAGCAAGCTGCAAAATTGTTATATAATATGATGCTATCTGCTTAAAGTATAAAAAGATATAAAACACTTACCTGTGTGTATATTCAAAACATGCAAAACTGCATGAGAATACTGTATGGCACTTTAATGAAGGACATAGGGGATTAAGGTCAGGATGGGGTGCACAGGAGATTTCAACTGTGTCTGTAATTTTCTTTTTATATATGTAAAAGATAAGGTAAAATGTTAGGATTTGATAAAACTGGTGTATAATTAACCAAGATTGTTTTTTATTTTTCTCCATGTTTTTCTGTATGTTTAAAGTATTTCATAATAGTTAAGCATTTTACAATTAATTCAACAAATATTAAGCATGTTTTAAAAATAAACAGTGAGCAAATAAATCAATAAAAATTGTAATTAAGTCTAAATAAGGATTAATGCAAGATATTGTAAAATTAATAATAATCTGAAGAGTTTAAGTGCCTTTCCCAAAGTCTCACAGCTAATAAATGGCAGAGCTAAAATTTAAGCTGAGCCTTTCACTGAACACCTCATTCCTCTGCTTAAAATACTAGAATAAAATATAGAAGCTAATTTTAAATATTGGGATGGGTAGGCCTTCTTAAATAAGTTATAATGTCCAAAAGTAATAAAGGTGAACAATACTACAAATGTAACTAAAATACAAGTACTAGGAGAAAATACTTGCAACTTATATCTTTTTAAAAAATAATTAATATTCAGAATAAAAGAGCTTCAACTCTGAAAGAAAAAGGTGATGTAATAAAAAAATAAAGCATATGAAGAAGGACAATGAATGAAAAAAGGAATACTGACATCCAAAAAAATAAATGAGAAAATGCTGCAAGATAAAACATTAGGTAAAAAGAATTTAAACTGCCCATCACATGCACTGCTGGCCAGAGTCTGGAACAACCCCTTCCTGCATCACTGCTGGGATCAAACATTGAATGGTAATTTGGTAGGGTCTTTCAAAACTCAACTGCACAGATCCTAAATGGTTCAAAAACAGTTTTCTCTCATAAATGCAAAGCTATATCTACATTGTTGTTTGAAATAATGAAAATTGGAAGTATCCAAAATACCCATAATAGGGAAATGATAAGACAGAATATCTACACTACATGATATAGTGTAAATATATTATACAGTGTAGATATAATTATATATAATATGATGATTATATAAAAATAATAAGTTATATACTCGTATACTAAAATGAAAAGGTCATCAAGAAAAAAGCAAGTAAAGTGAAAAAACTCACAGAAAAGAACAATTTCTTTAAGCTAATTCTATTAGCTTTTAAAAAGAAAAATAAGATTCAATTATATTATATATTTATATATATATATATTTTATATATCATATATGAGGTCTTTCCAGTAAAAGTCCAACCATTGTTAATATAATGAGAACGGTTTGCACAACATCGATATAACCTGGCAGCCTAGGAGAGTGGTCTGGAGTGCACAGGGGTGAACAATGAAGACTTCACTGTATCAGTCAGTGAGAGTGGCATACTCTGTTGAGTGAACATGTGTACAGTGTGGTCATCACATTCAAATGACTGAGTGAGTAGAACAACAAATTTGCATCTAATTTTGCACTAAGCTTGAACATTCCCCTGCAGGAAACTGTGCGGATGATTCAGAAGGCTGCAGCTATGGGCAAATGGTGATTGGCAGCTTCATCACGACAATGCACCTGCTCATGCGTCACATCTAGTACAGAGTTTTTTGGTGAAATATCAAATCACCCAGGTGACTCAGCCCCACTACAGCCCACATTTGGCACCCCACAACTTCTGTTTTTTTCCAAAACTAAAATCACCTGTGAAAGGGAAACGACTTCAGGCTGTTGATGAGATTGAGGAAAATACTATGTGGCAGCTGATGGTGATGGAAGAACTATGTGAGGTCCCAAGGTACCTACTTTGAAGGGTTCTGAAATGTTATTGTCCTATGTACATCGTTTCTTGTATCTTGTATCTTCTTCAGTAAATGTCTCTATTTTTCATAGCGTGTGCCTGGATACTTTCTGGACAGAACTAATCTATTAAATGTGTATATATCACATATGTAATATATAATTACAACATATTACACATCTATGTGAATATCTATAAAAGTTCCCTGGGGAAACATACCAAACTACCACCACCAGAGACTTCCTGATTGAGAGGGGTGAAAGGGCAAACAGTAAAAGGAACTTTAACTTTTCACTCTGTGTGCTTCTATTTTTTACAATGTGAACACATGACTTCAAATTACTTTGTAATGGAAAATTATGAAATATTCAAAATATAAATTTTATGTTTTGATTATTCATAATACATAAATGCATGCTGTCATGGACTGTATTTTGTCCCTCAAATTTCATATTTTGAAGTCCCAGCCCTCAGTATCTCAGAGTATAACTGTATTCAGAGATAAGGTGTTTATAGAAGTGATTAAGTTAAATTGAGGCCCTAATCCAATATGACTAGTGTTCTTATAAGAAACGGGAGAGCAAGGATGTGAGTGCCCTGTATGAGGCCATAGCAAGAAGGCAGTCATCTACAACCCAAGGAGAGAGGCCTTAGAAGAAATTAAACCTAGTGACACCTTGATCTTGGGCTTCCAGCCTCCAGAACTGTGAGAAAATAAATTTCTGTTGTTTAAGCCACCTAGTCTGTGAAATTTTGTTATGCCGTAATAAACTAATACACTTGCTTAGGACTGTGTGTGGCTTTGTCTATGCAGACATGAGCTTAGCAGAAGATTTGGTGGGAGAAAAGTCTGTGGGCTGGTTCTGTGACTTATTATATAATTCAATTCTTTTTCTTTCTTTGGATATAATCATCTGTGCAAATAAATGCCCTCCATGGCAATATTGATAACCTCTAAACATTATTCAACACTTGAAATATACCATTTAAGTGCATTACATGAATTATCTCATTTATTACTCGCAGTAACCTTTTGTAATAGATTCAAATTTTGTTTCCATTTTATAGACACAAATACTAAGCTTAGAGAGATAGATGAAGTTCAACAGACTGACAACTGTCAGAGCATAGAGCGGTGGTGGGCTGGGTGAGAAGTGTAAAGGGATTAAGCAGAAAAAAATAAAAAGAAAGACTCTGTGGACACAAACCACAGTACAGTGTTTGCCAGAGGGAAAGAGGGGTGGAGAAGATAGAAGATAAGAGGGGGATAAATGATGATGGAAGAAGACTTGACCTGGAATGGTAAATAAACGACAATGTGCAGATGATGTAAAAGAAGAAGAAGAAGAAGAAGAAGAAGGAGAAGGAGAAGGAGAAGGAGAAGGAGAAGGAGAAGGAGAAGGAGAAGGAGAAGGAGGAGAAGGAGAAGGAGAAGAAGAAGAAGAAGAAGAAGAAGAAGAAGAAGAAGAAGAAGAAGAAGAAGAAGAAGAAGAAGAAGGAGAAGAAGGAGAAGAAGGAGAAGAAGAAGGAGAAGGAGGAGGAGGAGAAGGAGAAGGAGAAGGAGAAGAAGAAGGAGAAGAAGAAGAAGAAGGAGGAGGAGGAGGAGGAGGAGGAGGAGTTGGGATTGAAACCCAGACAGTCTGGCTCTAAGACTTGCTTTTGTAACCACTGCCCACTGTAGCTCCCAGACTCCAAAATCACTTCTATTTCTTTTCATTTCTTCTCTGTTGTATCTGCTGCCTCCGGAACAGTGGGATATATTCAAGATTAAATCAGTGTGTTATCAAATCACTTAAACCCTCAAGTTTAACAGACTCTAATAAAATTCAAAATGAACTGGCCATGCACAATATTCTAATTTACTCACTGTACCAGTAATAATTGCTCCTTCAAATAGACTGCATGTTATTGAGTTAAGACACTCTGTCAATTGTTATTTTGGTAATCTTTTCTTTTAATGATTACTCCTTTAGCCATATGTCATTCAGGGTGCTAATAAATACTGCTTTACTTATCTCTTTTGTTATAGAGCACCAATATTGTTCCTTTTCCTAGCTCAACACTGCTAATGTGATTGAATACCTACTGCTAGCTTTGACTGAAAGCATAATAAATGATAAGATATAAAATTCTGGAAAGTCACAAATTTTGGAAAAGACAAAAAACTTATTAGATTTAAAAGGTATTATTTTGAGGTTTTTTTCTTTCCCTCCATTGAATTGTGACCCAAGCATCTGTTTCTTCTCTCTTCCATTGTTATTCTCTTCTACTTTAATTGGGGGAAGTTTATCTAGTAATTGTTTCTGAACTATTTTTAGACCAGCTAGCTATTTATACATATCACATGCTCTGTTTGCTTCTTTTAGTTCTTTGGGGCAATAGCTCATTGATGGGCTTGCATGAAACCTGGGCAATAATAGGATCTTCTGCCTGAACATCAGTGGAGAGGTAAATATGAGATGTGCGTTATGTTCTGGTCCTGACACAACCCTTCATTGTCCATATCATCATTAGAATTTAATGGTATGTAGAATTTACTGAAGGATTAAGATGCATACATTGAATTTGAGTATAGAAAAAAATTTAACTGTAATATACATGTGATTTTATTTTTTTAATAGCCCAAGGAAAAAAAAGTCAAAAAAATTGGTCTTTTTCATTTTGGCTTTACATTACCTGGTCCTGCCCCCCTCAGCCTCAGGTTGACAGCATTAGAAAGAATGTCAGTAACATTCAAGTTTCCAAACCATTGTAAGGAAATACACCCTACCCCAAGGTTGGTTTTGCTTTAAAACATGCCCCTGTCATCACAAAATTTATGGAAAATGGATATTCCTCAACAACACATTTCCCAGCACCATGATTATTAGTCCAGTTCAACCTCTAGGGGTGGGCAGAGATGGTTCTAGACAGTCTAGAGGGTTTTGGTGCACTTTATGAAACGTGAATAATCAAAGATTTTCCTGCTTTTTGGGGAGCATCAGTATAATCAGATACATACAACTCAGCCAAAGATAAGCACTCATTCTTAAACAGAGTAGAGTCTAGATCCATGTTTAGGGAGAAAAGCAATTTTCCAAATGCAGCATAATTAGCAAAGCTCCATGCACAAGAGAAGTCTGGCTTTATACTATTCAAAAGAATGTCAGTCCTGTCTGCCCTCTCTTCCCAGCTTTTGGGTTGTTTATAAAAAGAGCACAACTCCAAACCATCCAGTCATTGGTCTCTGGAAAAAGAAGCATTGACACTTTTTACTTTTCTGTACCTTAGGTCTGCTCACAGTGGCTTGCTATTCTCTGTAACAGATTGAGGATTAAAGATTAATGTCCCCTGAGAACACCCAGGATGGGAGAATGTGAGTGGTCCTTTCATGTAAATAGAGAAATAAAGATGGTGTATTGTGTCTTCCTGGTGTGTGAAATACACTGTGTTTTCTTTTGTTTTAAAGACGGGTTTTATCTGTTCTTAGAGATATTGATAAAATTTTTAAATAATTTTAAAATCTTGATATCCAAGATGGTGGAAGAGTAAGTGTAAGCTATACTAACCTCCTCCCAGGACAAATCTGGAATTACAGCTAAATTGTAGAGAAATCATGCTCAATAAACAACTGAACAATAGCAGGAGTGAAGCCTTATAGCCAGGGACAGGCAGAAGAAATAGTTTCACCACAACTGGTAAACTGCAGAGGAGACACAAGATGGCTGGCTGGGCTCCCACAGGAGGCAGCTGAAGTGCCAAAGGAATATTTTAGCAGCCAGGGGTTACCCCTGAGAAACTGAGAAATGTGGGGTCTAAAACCCAAGCTGGGCTCCACGGTCTACAGCACCAGAGCCCCTCAAAACCCCAGATAATGCATAGATGTGAAAAGCAGCAGGGTTTCTCTCTGCCAAAGACAGATGGCTGGAGTCACAAAGAGCCTTTTAAGGGCCAACACAGAAAATTTCATTTGCAGTCACTGGCCCTGGGCTCCAGCAAAAGGCAGGCAGAATGGACTAGAGATGCTTGAGGACAGACTGAGGATGGTGGCTTTGGGGAGAGAACCGAGGGAGCAGCCTCCAAGATCCTGCAGGAGCCCATCTTGCTCAGGCAGACAACACCCCTCCAAGTGGCATCAGCCTGAGGGGGAGCAACAGCTCCTCTCACAGAAATTACTCTGCCCCACCCTATGGTGCTTATGCCTGACTGCTGATTATAGAGTAACTAGATTAACAACTGAAACAGTCAGCCATAGACTGTGGGTTCCTGGTAGTCTCGAACAGGTGGGTTCCTGGTAATCTCTAAGGCCAGACTGAGGCATCATCTGATATTACCAGAAGTAAAAGAGATAAAAGATCTGTACACAGAAAACTACAGAATACTAAAGAAACAAATTAAGGAAGATACAAACAAATGGGAGCATATACCGTGTTCGTGGATTATAAGAATTAATATCATTAAATGTCCATACTACCCAAAACAATCTGTAGATTCAATACAATCCCTATTAAAATACCAATGATATATTCCACAGAGTTAGAACAAATATTTTAAAAATTTATATGGAACCAAAAATGACCCCACATAGCCTCAGCAATCTTGAGAAAGAAGAACAAAGAGTGATCATAATACCTGATATCAAACTACTACAAGGCCACTGTAATCAAAACAGCTTGGTACTGGCCTAAGAACAGACACATAGATCAATGGAACAGAACAGAGTGCCGAGAAAAAAACCCATGTCTCTATGGTAAATTAATATTCGACAAAGGGGGCAGAAGCATAAAATGGAGTAATAGTAGCTTCTTCAACAAATGGTGTTGGGAGACCTGGACAGGAATGTGCAAAAAAATGAAACTAGATCACCAACTTATACCACACACCAGAATAAACTCAAAATGGTAAAAAGACTTAAACATAAACCACACCACCATATAAAAGTCCTAGAGGAAAACACAGCCAGTAAAATTTCAGATATCCCACACAGGAATATTTTCATGAATACATCTTTTAGGCAGGGATGTCCAAACTTTTGGCATCTCTGGGTCACACTGGAAGAAGAAGGGTTGTCTTGGGCTACACGTTAAATACATTGCTACACATAATTGCAAAAAAAAATCTTATAATATTTTAGGTAAATTTACAATTTTGTAAAGGCTGTATTCACAGTCATCCTGGACTGCATGTGGTCCATGGGTCACAGGTTGGACATCCCTGCCTAGAGCAAGGGAAATAAAAGAAAGAATAAACAAATGGGACTACATGAAATTAAAAAGCTCCTGCACAGCTAAAGAAAACACCAGCAAAATGAAAAGGGAAACAATCATATGGGAAAACATATTTGCCAATGATACCTCAGAGAAGGGTTTGATCTCCAAAATATATAAAGAACTCAAACAGCTCAATGCCAGGAAGACAAACAATCCAATTAAAAAAATGGGCAAAGGACCTGAACAGACATTTCTCCAAGGAGGACTTACACAGGGCCCAGAGACATATGAAAGGATGCTCAACATCACTAGCCATCAGAGAGATGTGAATTAAAACCACAATGAGATGCCACTTCACACCAGTCAGAATGGCCATCATTAACAAATCAGCAAACAACAAGTGCTGGAGAGGATGTAAAGAAAAGGAAACCCTAATACATTGTTGGTGGGAATGTAGACTGGCACAGCTACTATGGAAAACAGTATGGCATTTCCTCAAAAAACTAAAAATGAAACTGCCTTGTGACCCAGGGATTCCACTGCTGGGATTATACCCTAAGAATCCTGAAACACAAATTCAAAAGAACTTATGCACCCCTATGTTCATAGCAATGTTACTTACAATAGCCAAGTGCTGGAAACAGCCCAAGTGCCCATCGGTAAATGAATGGATCAAAAAACTGTGGTAATTTATGCAAAGGAATACTACGCAGCAGAAAAAAGAAGAAATTATCTTTCAAGACAGCATGGATGGAACTGAAGAGCATTATGCTAAGTGAAATAAGCCATGTAGTGAAACTCAAATACCATATGATCTCACCTATAGCAGGAACCTAATGAAAAACAAAAAACAAAAAAAAAAACCAAGCCAAATAGCACCAGAGGCATGGAAACAAGGAACAGTTGACAGGGACCAGAGTTGGGGTGGGAGGAGAACAAGGGAGAAAGGAAGGGCAAGGGTCTAGCTAAAGAACAAGTATAAATGACCCATGGACATGGACAACAGGGTGGGGACTGACTGGGAGCAAGGGTGTGGGCAGGTCAGGGAAGAGCAATGGAGAAAAACTGGGACAAGTGTAAAAAGAACAGTAAAAAAAATTTTTAAATCTTGAATGATCTCAAGGTTTTTCAAATCAACTTCTCAGATTTACAAACAATATAGAATCAAGATAAATTTTCCAAAATGTTATTTTATATACGCAAATATCTCTCTATGGAATGTAAGTTAGTTTACAAGTCTTGCTCAAGCAATGTTTTTCCTGTTGAGCAAGCTGATAGTGTCAAAGAAAAGTACAATAAAGTCCTCATAGTTGAATTGCATCTTTTTCTAGGGAAAAAGATGTTTGTAGTCTTCTAATTGAATAATCTCTGTCATCTACTCTTTCTTCTGAATTCACCTGCTTTCTTAACTTTATTATTATTACACAGATTTCCTTGGAAATGGTACTGATAGTCATTCAATGTATACTGTATAGTAGTTTAGGAGATCATTAGAAATGTGTATTTCAGAAAAACTTACTTGCGTTTTTAAGAGAGTTGAGGTTTCTAAGAATGTCACTATCATTATACAAATAAATAAAGAATAAGATGAATCTGGATGGAGGAGAAGTTCACAATTTGACGATTCTCTTGATGGAACCAAACGGTATAGGTACCAAACAGGCACGTGAGGAAGCTCCCTAAGGGCAGAATCACCCTTTTGCTTGCCGATGTATTCCAAGTGCCTAAGACAGGCCCACATTAGTTAGCAACAAATACGTGTTGAATGATTTAATTAATTAATTACAGGTCAATATTTTTCATTCATATGTAGAGAATGAAACTGAAATGATGTGCTATTTAGCTGCCATACTAAGGAGTAAGATCCCATTTGCAAAAGAATTCAATTATATTGCCTAGTTCTTTGTCCTTCCTCTGCCCTTACCCATAATTAGAGACAGATATCACAATGCTAGCTAGAGGTAGTTCCTTGAGTAGAAGAAGAAGCAATTAGAAAATTAGAAGAACTGGGGGCATTGTGGATTTGAAGGGCTGATTTGGGGGCTTTAAAATCCTTTATGTCTTGTACTTTTGATGTTCTTAATTCAATAAATAATTATCGAATACCATTTGCCAAGCACAATTTTAGTCACTGAAAATGGAGCAATGATTAACATGGATGAAGATTCATCTTCTATTCAATTGGGGTGGAGGGGACAGAGACAGGTAAGTAAAAATGAAAAAATATGTAAAGATTGATCAATTGGTGATTTCAAATGGTGATAAGTGTCAGAAAGTAAGTTTTAAACGGGATAGACTGATGTGCTGGAGAGCGGCAGGCGAGGCACACACACATATTGGAAAGGAAAGTCAGGGAGAGCTGCTCAGTCCCGCAAGAACTGAGATCTGCATGATGAGATGCAGTCAGGAGTGGGAAACTGTTTTCCAGGCAGAGAGAGAAAGTAACTGCGAAGTCTCCTGGACAGAAATAATCTCGGTAGGTTCGTGGATCAGACTTATGTCTGCACAAAGAAGGTAGCACGCCAGGAGGAATGGAGTAGTGGGGGGTGCGATCAGAAAGGAAGGGTTCGCAGCCATGAAAATATTGTTTTCCCAGTTCACTGTGAAGCTGTTAAACACTGGAAAGCAGGAAAATAATGCAGACTGACATTTCTAAGATCATATTACTTGCTTTGTATTGTTTTTCCTGTTGGTGCTTTATCTTTTGCCTAGAAAGGATCTTTAGCTCTAGAGACAGGAAGAGAGGAAGCCAGGAGAAAAGGAGAGCTAAGAAAGGACACTTAGGAGAGGTCCTTACCTGTTTAGAAGATTACCAGGAACACTTATTTAAAATACAGGCTCCTGGAATCTGCTTTTAAGAGATACTGATTCAGGGGGCCTTGAATGGAACCAGGAGTTTGAAATTTGAACAATTACCTCAGATGATTCAGCTCTAAGTAGCCTACAAATCACTTTGGTGTAGTGATCATTTCAAGTTAAAGAGAAAAGGGTTAAAAGGCTTTTTTTGGGTAGACCAACCCAGTTCACCATTAGAGGACCACAGCAGGATTTGGTCAAGGTACTCTGTCCAGGGAGCACCTGGACGAGAACTGGATCCCTGATGGATGTTTTCAGATCTTCCTTTAAAACAGCGATTTTCAACCACTGTGCTACGAGAATTTTTAAAACATGCAATATTTGACTGTTTAGTCAGGGACACTGACCGCTTTTCCCTTAGATTGTCAAATGAAAAAAATGACAACAGCCAACAGAACAATAGCCATCTAGTGTGAATGAATCAAAATTATACCTATTTTTTGTCAGATCAGCAGAAAATATAATGTTTTTTGTGTGCTGCAGAATTTTAGTAATTGGTTTATGTGTGCCATGAGATGAAAAAGGTGGGAAATCACTGCTTTAAAAGAAAGAGACAGAGACAGAGAGACAGCATATAAACATGCTTGACAGTAGCTGGGTTCAGCTGACCTGATGTCTTCAGCAGGGCATCACAAACCTATGCATTTATTCAACGATTCAGTTTCCTAATCTGCCCCATGACTTTCACACTGCCATCCTTGCCCCAGTTCTCTCCACAATTGTGATTACAGTTATCATGGCTCATTAAGCTCTGGCTTCTCTTCCTTGAGTCACCGCAAAGCTCATCTCTCAGGGTTACAGTTCTTTGATTATGGCTTTTGCATCTCTCAGCAACACACACACACACTCACACACAGAACTGTGGATAAAAAGCATTTGGACTCTCCTCAGTTATTCCTTGTCAGGCAATATGCGAGCTGACTTTTCTGATCTTTTTTATAACTGAGGGGAGACACACCAAAAAAGCCATTTTTCCTTTATAAATAGACACATTTCATTCTGCAACGTGTGGCAGAAATTCAAACCCAGTTTTCTGTCCCTGAGAAAACAGACGGAGCTGAGCATGGGGTTCACTGCAGAATTCCACACACTCTCACAAGATGTGGTCTAAAAACACATTGCCTTGAACATATGGCTCTGAGAGGGGTTGGCAAGTGTCCTGTGTGACAACTAGATCTGGGTGCCATAAGCAGACAGCCAGGCCAAACTGTGGCATATTGTTTACACCTGTAGGACAGGCTAGGCAACAGTATATCTTAATAGCCTGGCCTGTAAGGTCAAGGGTCCAAGCTGCCCACCATCAAATTTAAAATGGAGCCAGTGCAAACAGAGACAATCTGTTGCACACAGGCAAGAAAGCACGGCCTGAGAAGTGAGGTGGGATGGGGCAAGAGAACCTATCATCCCCCTGTATCTCCTGGGGACCTGGACATATGCCAGCAGATATCCTGCCTGCCTAGAAGGAAGGAATTGTTTACAGTCATCACTTTGCTGCTTTGCCCTTGAACTTGATTCTTTCACCAGAGATCGGGAGCTGCATGGCAGTCTGGAATTCCTATTTTTGAAGAATAAACTCAGGCTACTGATTCAATGGTGGTGCTGAAACACATTTCTACACATACTTTCCAACCTGAATGTTTCCACTCTTCCAGGCATAAATACACAAGTTTCCCTTTTGTTCATGGGTCACCTAAGCTCTTTGCCCTAAGAGGACAAAGGAGAAATGAGGTAGAGCTGGGTCATCCATAAACTATTAAAATGCTGAAATTGTTTATTAATATTACAAAAGTCATATATGTTTTCATAGGGATTTTAACAGAATTATCTGCATATTTACCATCTGAAACCTGGTTTCTCATTTAAAAAAACCTGCACCTAAGCCTGATGCAGCATTTTTTGACTAACATTACAGAAATTTTGGCTGAAACCACCTGCAGGCAGATCCAAGGGTGTCCCACCTGTACAAGTGTTCAACACCATGCCTCACACAGAGGAGGCATGCAAATAGTTACTGAAGAAATCTGAAGAAAGGAATTTTCTTTATAATTTTTGGGAGAAAGCTTTTTCATTCTGAACAGGCATTTAGGAAAACCTCCAAGGCTGTCCATTGTCTCAGCTTCTCCCACCCTCACCATTACTAATGCATCTCCTGACTTAGATTCCGATTGCTTTCCTGCAACCCACGCTCCAGACTGTCAAGAGGAGGTTATTTCTGAAGTGTAAATTTATTAATATAATTGTGCTGCTTAAAGTAGTTTCATCCTTATCAAGAATAAGGTTCAGATTTCTCTGTCTGTGCGCAGGCTCTTGGGGTCCTTCACTGACACTGTTTTCTAGCCGCACCAACCTACTGGCATTTTCGAGTTCGCTGTCTCTTACCTTTGCACATGCTGTTTATTTTCCCTGGGATGCATCTTCTCTCGTGCTTGGACAACTCCTACTCTTCCTTTAAGGCTACTCAAGCACATCTGTCCCCAGAAACTATATATGAATTTGTCCCCCCGGAAAAAATGTATGCACTGAAAGCATGGTCCTTGGTTCACTCTCTTGATGTATTGCACGGTGCGTAGTAGTTCGGAAACCAGTTGGGAAGCCAAACTGCCTGCAGTGGAATTTCTAGTTACCACTTAGTTTGTAAGCTCAGTGTCCCAATTTCCTCACTTATAATGAAAACACAGTACCTGCTGTAGATAATAGTTTGGGAAGGTTAAATAAACTGATACATGTTAAATATCTTATGACTAGTATGTTCGGCACATGATGGCTGTTATTACTACTAAGTAAACTGTATATCAAAGCATAACATACATAAGATATATAATTCATAACTGTGCAGCTTGGTGAAACATAGTGAAACACACCTGCATATCCACTCAGATCAAAAGTAAGAAAAAGAACCTCACCAGCACTCTAAAAACGTCCTTGGTGGTCCTTCCCATTACCCATCCCCCCAAAGTAACCACAATTCAGACTTCTATCAGCATAGGTTGATTTTGCTCAATTTTAACTCTATACAAATAGCATGATAAAATATGTAATTTTGTGTCTGGTTTCATTCACTCAACACTGTGCTTGTGTAATCCATTCACCTTGAAGCATACCACGTAACAATGATTTATTTTTTTTCCATAACTGAAAAGCAATGTATAATAGTCTATTATCCAAACACACCCAATTTAATTATTCATTCTACTTGGGGTGTTTTTGTGGCTTAAAAACACATAGCATGAGATCTACCTCTTATTCAATGCTGTATAGCAAATCTCTAGAACTTTTTCATTTTGCATAATTGAAATTTCATACAAGTTGAAAAGAAACTCCCCATTTCCCCCAAACTCCAATCCACGGCAACAATTTACTTTCTGTTTCTATGAGTTTGACTACTTTGGATAACTTATATAAGTAAAATAATGCTGTATTTGTCCTTCTGTGACTGTCTTAGCATAACATCCTCAAGATTCATTCATGACATGAATGAACCTCATTTTTGTCCCATATGACAGGATTTTCTCCTTTTATATGGGTGAATGTTACTCTGTTGTGTGTATACACCACATTTTCTTTATCCACTCATCCAATCATGGACATGTACTTTGCTTTCTCATCTTAGCTACCGCAAATAATGCTGCAATAAACACATGAGTATAAATATCTCTTCAAGATCCTGATTCCAATTCCTTTTGATACATACACAAAGGTGGGATTGCTAAATCATATGGTAGTTCTATTTTTAATTTTTTGAAAAACCTCCATGCTATTTTCCATGGCAGCTGCACCATTTTACCTTCTCGCAAACATTGTACTAGGGTTCCACTTTCTCCACATCCTCTCCTACACTTGGAATATTTTGTTTGTTTGATTGTTGATTAATTTTGATGATGGTCATCCTAACAGGTGTGAGATGATATGGTGGTTTTGACTTACATTTCCTGATATTAGTGATTTTGAGCATCTTTTAATATATCCATTGACCATTTATATTTCTTCTGTGGAAAATGTCTATTTGTCCATTTTTAATTGGATTATTTGGGTTTTTGTTATTGAGTTATAGTAGTTCCTTATGTAGTATGGATATTAACCCCATATCATATATGTAGTTTGCAAATATTTTCTCCACTTCTGTGGGCTGCCTTTTTATTTTGTTGGTTGTTTCTTTTGTTTGCAGAAGATTTTTAGTTTGATTAGTCTTAATTGTCTATTTTTGCTTTTGTTGCCTGTGCTTTTGAAGTCATGTACGATAAATCATTGCTAAAACCAGTGTTATGAAGATTCTTCACTATGCTTTCTTCCAGTAGTTGTATAGTTTCAGGCCTTACATTCAAGTCTTTAAATAGAAGTCTTTAATTTTGAGTTGATTTTTGTGATGGTGTAAGATAGGGGTCCAGTTTCATACTTTTGCATGTGAATATCCAGTTTTCCCAGCTGCTTTGGTTCAAGAGACTATTCTTGGACTACCAGTCAAGATGGCTGCATAGGTAAACATGGCTCATCTCCTCACACAACCACATCAAAATTGCAGTGAAACTATAGAACAGCCATTACTCAGAATCATCAGAAATTGAGTTGAATGAAATCTGACAACTAAGGAATAAAGAAGGCCCACCCATTCAGATGAGTAGGAGAGGTGGAGATGTGGAACAGGCTGGTCCCACATCTACGTGTGGGGGATAAAAATTTTGGAGGGATATCTCAGGAGTGAGGAGCCTCGGTCCCATACCAGGACTCCTAACCTAGAGTTCCAGTGTCGAAAGATAAGTCCCCATAACTTCTGGCTATAATATTCAGTGGGGATTGAGTCAATGGAAGAAATTTCTGGAGTCCCAAGCAGTTCCTCTTAAGGTACCCATACACACACTTACTAAGACTCACTCCCTCTGAGCCCCAGCACTGGGGTAGCAGCCTGAAAGGCACCTGTGGCATACAGGGAGGAAGTGACATGTCTGACATCAGGGCAAGAGCTGGAGGATGGCTTTGCCCCAAACTGGAGATCACCTGACACTCTGTACCTCCTATCTTATGGGTCCACCCAAGCTGTTAATAGAGACTTTTCCATATGAATGGCTGGTTGGCTTATGTTTCATAACTTCCTAAATCCTCTCAAACCAGCAACAGCAGCCTCAGCAAGGTCCAACATCCCATACCTCTTGCTAAGTGACCTCAGGTTCAGCACTACAGCAGCCAGACTAGATTCACAGCTTGGCTTTGCCTGGGCTTCTTCTAGCCCATTATTATCAGCAACCATCTCAGATTGCTTTATAGTTCATGCAGGTTGGCCCTGGGGCTGACCTTGGCCCGTATCAGTCAGGAAAAAACAGAGCCTACACACCCAGTGGACAGCTGCAGACCACATCAAAGCCCCACCACCCTGCTCCTGCACAGCTGATCCTCCATGGAGGGCAGCGGTGCTCAGTGGCCACAGCCAGTCCTTGAAGCTGACTAGCCTGTGTATATCCGTCCCATTGACCTGACAACAGCAACCAAGCCTCAACTACAAGAGGAGGGTATACTCAGCCTACATGAAGGGCACACTTCGAATACCCAGCTTGAGTGACATGGGAAGGCTGTGCTACTGGACCCTACAGGACACCTACTACATTAGACCATGATACCATGACAGGGAGTCTTAGCAGCTCTATCTAATACATAGAGACAAACACAGGGAGGATGCTAAAATGAGAAGACAAACAAACATGGCCCAAAGAAATAACAGATCCAAACTCCAGATAAAGAGCTAAATGAAATAGAGTGAGTAATCTATCAGGTGCAGAGTTCAAAACACTGGTTATAAGGATGCTCAAGGAGCTTAGTGAGGACCTCAACAGCATAAAAAAGATCCAGTAAGAAACAAAGGATATACTAATTGAAATAAAAAATAATGTACAGGGAATCAACAGCAGAGTGGATATAGCTGAAAATCAAATCAATGATTTGGAGCATAAGAAACCAAAATGCAACACATAGAACAACAAGAAGAAAAAAGAATACAAAAAAATGAAGACAGTGTAAGTAGCCTCTGGACAACTTCAAGAGGTCCAACATTTGCATTATAAGGGTGCCAGAAGGAGAAGAAAAAAGGTAAGAAATTGAAAATCCATTTGAAAAAATAATGTAAGAAAACTTCCCTGATTTGGTGAAGGAAATAGACATGTAAGTCAAGGAAGCACAAAGAGTCCCAAATAAGATGGATGGCCCACGCCAAGACACATCATAATTAAAATGCCAAAGGTTTAAAGATCAAGAGAGAGTCTTAAAAGCAACAGGAGAAAAGCATTTAGTTACCTCCAGGGAAGTTCCCATAAGACTGTCAGCTGATTTCTCAAAAGAAACTTTACAGGCTAGAAAGGATTGGCAAGAAATATTCAGTCATGAAAAACAGGGACTTAACAGCCAAGATTTCTCTACCCAGCAAAGATATCAATTAGAATCAAAGGGCAGACAAAGAGTTTCTAGACAAGAAAAAAAACTAAAGGAGTTCATCATCATCAAACCATTAGTACATGAAATGTTAAAGGGACTTATTTAAGAAAAAGAAGATCAAAACTATGAGTAATAAAAAAGCAATAAATATATATCAATAATTAAATCTAACAACCAAACTAAGCAAACAAGAAGAACAGAGACAGAATCATGGACACAGAGTGTTTCGATGGTTTCTAGATGGAAGGGGTGTGGGGGAATGGGTGAAGAGATGAGGGTATTAAAAAGAACTAATAGGTAATTACAGAATAGCCACAGGGATGTAAAGTACAGTATAGGTTGTGTAGTAGCAAAAGAACTTATATGCATGACCCATAGACATAATCAATGGTGTGGGGATTGCCTGATGGAGTGGGTAGGTGCAGAGTTGATAGGGGCAATAGGGGAAAAAATGGTACAACTCTAATAGCATAATCAATTAGATAATTTTTAATAAAGAGACTATTCTTTCTTCAGGGTGCATTCTTATTCTATTGTTGATAGACAATTGGCTAATTTCCAGTTGTTCTGGGATTTCTTTTTGTTGTTGTTATTATTGGTTTGGGAAATTATAGAGAGCACTTCTATTGACATACCTGCTCGAGTCTTTTGGTAAATGTACACATTTTTCTTGTCTAGGAGTAGAATTGTAGTCTCTGAGTTTTGTGTAATCAGCTTTAGTACTGCCAGTTTTCCAGACTGGTGGTATTATATCTTTTCCAACACTTGGTATTGTCAGTTTTTTGTTTTAACTTTGCTTGTATCAGTGTCTTACAGTCATTTCAATTTTCATTTCCATGATGATTAATAATGTTAATCACCTTTGCAAATGTGCACTGATCGTCAGGTCTTCTTCTAATGAAAATGCTTATCTAAGTGTTTTGCCCATTTCTAAATATGTTTCCTAGAGTATTTCCTTAAATATGTGTAACTAGAATATAGTTTCTTACTAGATATAGATATTACAAATATTTTCTTCTAGTCAGTGGTTTGCTCCCTTACTAGTATCTTTTAGTGAATAAAAGTTCTTACTTTTAGTAAAGTATAATTTTCAATTTCCTTCCTTTAGGTTAATGCTTTTTATGTCTATGAAAAATTTCCCTACCCAAAGCAATGAATGTATTTTCTACATTATTTTCTAAAAGCTATTGTTTTAATTTTTGCATTTAATTCTATGATTCATCTGGAATTGATGTTTTAATATGGTGTGAGATAGAAGTGAATTAGATAGCCAATTAATCTGGCATCATTTTTTAATTAAAAAATCTTCCTCTCCATTACTCTTTTATCATTATTGTACTGTGGGCACTGCCATCACCACTGTCATCACCGTTATCATCATTTGTTACATACTTGTCTTCTCCACTAACACATTAGTATCTTGAAACAAGGTTATATTTTATTCACAATTTTCTTCTATGCATAACACAGCTGCCCGGTAAGAGTTTTGTTCAATAAATGTTTATTTTAAAATTATGCCATGTCATTTTACAATATGAATAGAGGTATTGTTTGAAATCAGAGGATTATTTTCAGAGGTCAGACATCTTATCTCAGTATATGATATAGAAAGGTTTTAACAGAATTTGGAGGGCAGTGAATAACTATTGCAGACCTACAGAAAATGAGAACTGTTAAATACTGGTGAAAAGCTGATGTGGTTTTTATTTTTGCACTGCATTCTGGTGAGTTTGGATGTGGAGTGTCAGAAATATGACCAAATTAATTTTAAGAATATTAAAAAGTGGAGAAAAGAGTTAGTTCTAAGAGCCGACATCAGCCTAAGAACAAGTCATAACTAAATTTAATTGTTCTTCTGTAGCATATTCAGCTTGATTCAGTGGGAAAATGTTATTTATATGTTTTATAAATGCATTTGGTAAGCCGTTTTACGATATCCTGTAAATAAGAGCTGTGAGTCCTAGCCAATAAGTTTCTTTGGGGACTGAAACCATGACTTTTTAACAAGGTACTATGCCTAGAGCCTAATAATGTAATAAATCACTTAATAAATGGCTTGTAACAGCGTTAGGAAGGTTTTGATGCAGTGCCGCAGAGTGTCCTTGCCGAGCGTGAACTTGCCCCTCAGAACCTGACTGTTTGATAACCGGGTGGCCCAGTCTGTTTGTGTAATTTGACAAGGCACAGGGTTTGTCTTGGGCTAAAATACAATAAGGTTTGAAAGGCTGAGAAGAGAGGTGAGAGTGACAGGGCTGGCTAAGATAAGGATGGCTTGGGTTTCTCTCCGGCTTGAGGTGCTAGATTTTAGTTCTGATGATGAGAGGGATAAAGGTCCGAAGATTCAGGACATATTTTCATAAAGGACTGAGGCTATGAGCACAAACGTTACTGCTCTGGGTCGAGGTGAACATCCCCCCTCCTCCAACTTTGTGATTGACTACTGAGGGGCTTTGGCAGCCAGCCTTTGGGCTCAATGGTGCCACCTTGGGGAGTTCTCATAGAGAACACTGGCAGCAGGGGTCCTGGTGACGTGACTCATGAAGAACATGAGCCAACTTGTTTCTGGGTACAAGTGGCACACCCTGACATCTCAGAAATAAACAAAGGAGACTCTGACCAGGGACCAAAGAACTCCTTCAGTATCAAAGACAGATCTAAGTCCCTATAATTTGGAAATTAATGTTAATGAGACTTCATTTTAGTGGGCTGGTAAGATGTAGGGAAATTCTAGAATACGTAAGTTCTAACTTTGCATAAAATTGCAATTTATTGAAATTTTAATCAATCTCAAAATCATTGTATACAATATTTTATTTTAACTTTTTTATAATCTTAGTAAATAAGTTTTATTAGCAATGAACACTTCCATGTGATAAAATAGAACTAATTTAAATGCTTCCTAGCTCACTTATAATTAAATTGAAAATTAGAGGAAAAATAATCCTAAGGGAAGGATGGAAGGTGGGAGGAAGACAAGCATATGCATAAATCAGTATATGGGAAACTGAAGAGGGATATACAAGTGGAAACTCTGGGGTCTGATCAAATGTGATCCTGTGTGAATTACTGGCTCCAGTCTGTGCTCTTAACTATTGCACAGACCCTTTCCTGAAACCAGATCTTGAGAGAGAGAAGCAAAGAATGAATAGGAATCTTAGCGATAGTGTTGTGGGCGAAATATAAAGGCAAGGTGGCAGGTGCTGAAGAAAAGAGAGTGGATCATAAAAAGCAGTTTTTGTATTCCTCATGATTTCACTTGGGGTCCATCTTGAAAATGCATATGATGTATTGCATGGCACTGATTTTCATTATTAGTCAGAGTAATGAGTTCCCACACTTGATCTCGGTATTCCTCTCTTGAAGTAAAAGCAAGATTTTGCTGTCACCACCTTAGGCATGATCAGTTTAATTCATTATGGGAATGGGGAGGGGCAGTTTTTCTGAGGACCTTGTGATAAGAATAAAGATGAGGTTTAGATTGAAAGCCACAAACAATTGAGAGATGGAATGAAGTTTTTCCACAAGGACAGCTTGAATTTTTTAAATGGAATCAATATATTGGCAGAATTTACTGGAAGAGGGGAGGTAATTAGAACTGACTACAGCCACACTGAGATACAGTTTCATAATATATGTTGAACTTGCAAATAGAACTTATAACCCTGGATTTTTTAAGTTGAAGTTATTCTTCTGACAGAGGAAAAACTATAAAGATTCAGGAATATGCTCCCTACAATTGACAGTTGTGAACTTCTACAGAAAAAATGCTCTTTTCTAGTCAGTTGCTTTTCTTTCAGAGAATTTAATTTTAGGGAGTAGGGTTAGGGTAGCATGAGCAATGAGTAGAAAGAAGATGGCTTTTGAAAGCGAAAAGTCAGCTTGAATCATGGTCTGTTCTTATCACACAATAGTTTGGGTAGGTAACTTGAAACTCTGCAAACCTCAGTTTATTCATCAGTAAAAATAGAAATAAAACTATTCATATAATGGGATACTATAAAGATTAAGCAAAAAATATAAATGTTATGACCTGAGGATACCTGGCACCCTTAAAGTAAATTGAAAGTGTAGGTTCTCCTTTATTGTTTTTTATATAGCATTTTGAAATATGTTGTTACTTTAATATATGTAGTTTTTAAATCTTTGTTCACGATCTTCTCCTTAGCAGCCATTGCCTCAAAGATGTTTAGTATCTTTATAGATGGGATGCAATAATACGAGAGGGGCACCCAAAAAACAAATTTATTTATAAAAAATATATATTTATCCTTACAAGTTTAAACTTCAGTCACCGTCCAAGTACTCTCCATTTGATGCAATACACCTATTGAGACATTTTTTCCACTGTCCAAAACAGTTTTTGAACTCATCAATTTTGATGCCTTTTAGTGCTTCTGCTGTTTTTTGGGTTTTCGTTTGTTTGTTTCACCTCTACCCCATCAGCAAAACGTTTTCCTTTGAGGACTTTTTTCATTCAGGGAAACAACAAAAAAAGGTGCTGGGGCAAGATCAGGTGAATAGGGAGTGTGGGGCACCGAGGTCATGCCGTTTTTCTGGTGGAAAACTGCTAAACAGTCAGCGGTGTGGACAGGTATGCTCATAAATCACCCATCATGAAATCAGCAGACGAGTCAAAAGAGGCCATCAAGAAAAAATCCACTGAAGCCGAACTGCAGACCCTCACAATAATGCCAGCAGGTACATTGATGCAGATGGGTTCCTAGAACACTCACGGGGGCGGGGGGGGGGGCGCTGTACTACAAGGGGTCCACCTTTCAGAAGATAATTTCAGTTTTTTGGTGGGGTCACCCTTCATAAACTAAAAATTTATGTTCATTTCTGGAGCTCCAAAGGAGGTATTTGAAGTCCATTTTTGAAGCAGTAGTCCTGAAATCTTGGCTTTTGGTTTTAACTTCTTGGGCATTTGTGATTAAAAAAAAAAAAAAAAGTTCTAAATCCCAAAAGCTTCTCTTTAAACATCAAGGAACAAAACTCGGAGGTCAGAACATAGGGATTTTACTATAAGCCATACAGCAGGAAAGTGCAGGATATGGCACAAGTGTATGCCCCATTGCCAGGAGATTATAAATGCTGGAACATATGCATTTTGTATTCCAAATATTTTAGATATGTTAATTCATTCATCTTCATAACAAACACTTGTACAGATAAGGAAACTGATGATCAGAGAGGTTAAGAAATTTATCCAGATTTACACAGCTCGTAACTGATGTCTCTGGTATTTGATCCTATGTGAACTGGCTTCAGTCTGTGCTCTTAACTGTTACACCATGGTGCTATAAAAGCTGGTCCTGGGTTTGGAAGGAGGTGCTTGGGGAGTCCTGGCAGGAACAATCTAAAATCCAAACACTTGGAGAAGGCAGATTAAGAAAAAATCTCCAGTCATGTAAAGAAATCCCAAAACAGAAGGGGCTATGGAAAGATGGCCCACCCCCCAACCTCCACCTCACCCATGCCGACACGGAAGCAGAAGATGTGGTGACCCAGAGCATGGGTTCAGAAAGAGGACTTGCAGTAGCATGCTCTGGGATTCCCGTGTCCCACATGGCCCTGATGTCACTGGGGCACAGGTGCTCCTAGAACTCAGAAATTGGGGAAGTGTGCTGACACGTGCATGCTGGGAACACTGGCCTGGAAGCTGGCTGGGGTCTGGGCAAGGAGAAAGCAGAGTTGCAGCTTTGGGGCTGGGGTCCAAGCCCCATCATGTCAGTCCACAGTGTTCACCACTCACGTGGCATAAGGAGGGTAGGATAAGGTTCATAGGGCCTCTTGCTTGAGGGTTTGGGGAGCCCTCTGAGGAAAAAAAAGAGTGCAATATGATAAATACAATGCTAAGAATGCAAGTAAATGTTTCTTTAAATTGAGGAAAGAAAATAACAAATATATAAAACCTAATAAATACAAGTATAACAACAGTTTTATAAGTTATTTGTTTATATAGCACTAACACATTTTTCCTACAATTTGGGCTGCAGACTCTTTGATCACCTCTTCATAGGGTAATTATTTTGCAGTACATTCTATAAGGAAAATAGAGAGGTAGATCATTTTCTCAAGGGTAGCTGAGGGACATTTATTTTTTTATTTATTTTTTATGATCACTGGAAAGCATAAATCACTTGGCCTCACACAGATGTGCCAGCTTTTTGGTGTGCGCCCTACAAACAAGAATTCCAAGTTCTCTCTTGTATAATTTCCATCAGAAAGAAAATATATGTAATATTTATAATTGTGTATGCTGAATTACTGAGTGTATTCCTCGCCTGAAAAGCCCCTGAATCAAGTTTTCGATGAGAACTAACCCTCTGCTTACAATTTCAACCTCTGGTAACTAGAAGAAACTTCTACAGGCTTTTTCCCAAGCCTCTTTCTCCTACACTCCCTCACACTCTAGTGCCAGGCACTGTAGGCTCTGTGTCCTAATACCACCCCAGCCCTGCACATTTCTCAGGTCGTGCAGCAGGTGACAGGTATGTTTCTAGAAGCCATTTCTACCCAAGGTTGACCAGCATATAACTTAACTATTCACAAAAGTGACTGTAAAGTAATTATCACACTAAATACAAATTGAATGTATCCTCATGTCAATTTCCCCTTAATCAGAGCCCCCAAATTACTACAGTTGCTCCAAAACCACAACTCAAGGGACAGTTCTGACGGAGTGAAAACCAAGTGGCAAGCAACAGTGTTCTTCATTAATTGCTGTTAAAATCTTTTACTTTTGTTTATAGTATAAAACCCGATCACATGAATCCATCACTGCAGATCCTTCCAAAGGCTCCGAAGAAGCCTAGCAAATGAGAAGCCTTGAAGTTTAAGCTTCATTAACTGTAAATTCAGCTTTGGGTAGGAGACACCTAAGGAAGATCAAGGAGAAGAGGAAGATTGACAAGGACCAGTGGCCTCTTCTTAGGCATCCAGCTCTCATCCTGGGGGCAGGAAAAGGAGCAGAAACACTGACTTACTGTGGGGAAAATGGAGATAAATTGAAAGTGACTAAGAAAACGTCAATGGGTCACTTCAAGTTCTTTCCCATTCCTGTCGGTGGGGGCTCATGGGCAAGTTGATTTCAGTTGCAGAAAATAAAATGACATTTCTGCATTTCTAAGCAGTGGCTTTAAATATAAACCCCACTACATAGGAAAGGGAAATGAGTGAAACAGAGAAAAGCCAAGGAATCTAACCCTCTGTTCCAAAAAGATTGTAAGTTAATATAAAATGCTAAAAAAAAAAAAAGAAGGAACAGATAACAGCTTGGATATCTTTAAATAACTTTCCATGGTAACCTCTAAATCCCCAGGGTTCTAGATCATTTTAACAGAGACATGGACTTAGAATGGGTTTATTTTGTCTTGGGTTGAACATGACACTAACTACCGATGGTGCCAGGTTTGGAAACACCACCTGGCAACTGGCAGGGGGCGCTTACCCCTATTTTTACCCTTTTCTCACCGGGAAGAGTGATGGACACAGCTGTAACAAACTAGGCCATCAAAAGACAATGTAAAACAATGAATTTCATTGGTTCCTGCTATGGGCTGATTTGTATCTCTCCTACCCCTAAATTCATATGTTGAAGTCCTAACCAGCAATACCATACAATGTGACTGCTTAAGAGCAATATGGTCTTTTAAGAAGTAATTAAGTTAAAATGAAGAAATATGGGTGGGCTCTAAACCAAAATGACCTGTGTCCTTATAAAAAGAGGAAATTAAGATAGAGACAACACAGACAGAGGGAAGACCATGTGAGGACACAGTGAGAAGACAGCTGTCTTTGAGCCAAAGGGAGAATCCTCAGAAGGAGCCAACGCTGCCAGCAGCTTGAAGTTGATCTAGCCTCCAGAGCTCTGAGGAAATAAGTTTCTGTTGTTTAAACCACCTGATCTGCGGTGCTTTGTTACAGCAGCCTTGTCAAACTCATACAATCCCTGACTGGGGTCTGGGTAGAATGAAAGTTTCCCTTCGTGTTCATAAATGACAACAATATTCATGAAATTTTTAAAAGTGCTTTCACACTTCTCTCTACCATCTTTACCAATTTTTTCTCCCATATCTACTCATTCCCTCTTGGCACTGCTAGGCCGCTTTTAAGGGAAAAAGTCCTAAAAAATAATGTTGCAATAGGACCTACACCCCAGCTGTTGGGCGTCTTAAGCTCACGGTGTGAGTCCCACGGACTAGTGACAATTCCCAGGTAAAAATGTTTCTTTTTCTGTGATTTTTCTTGCTTTCTCAGGCAATTTAACATTTTTCGGGGAATTTAATATTTTTACCTTTGAGGTAAATTGCTGAACCTATATTTGAGCTGGGGTTTTTCTCCTATTATCTTTATACATGCATGCACATTTTTCTCTATTATATAAAATATCAACGCTTCATTTTAGTGCCAAAAAAGTTGTCAGCATTTGAGGATGGGCACCTTTTTTATATCAAATAGTGGGAACGGAGTTAACCCGTGGTCTGTATTTTACAAGCTTAAGTGTAGGATGAAGTCTCCTTTTCTAGTAGCGAGTCTGTTGCGGTGCCCTGTAGAGGTGTATGCAAATACCATGGCAATGTTTTCACTGGAAAACACCTAGAAGGCCGGATGTGTCTGGCCTGTTGCATTTCCCCTGCATGAGCCTCTGTTCCACCAAGCAGGGTATGGCAGGCTACCGAACAGCCTCCGAAAGAAGTCCACATCCTAACGCCCGGAACCTTTGAATATGTCACCAAAATGGTAAAAAGGGACTTTGCAGATGCGATTAAGGGCCTTGAGATGGGGAAATTATCCTAGATTACCAGGTGGTGTGATGTGATTACAAGGGTCCTTCCTTATAAATAAAAGAGGAGGCAGGAGACCCTGCGTAGGTGTGATCATGGGAGCTGAGGTCAGAGAGAGAGAATTAGAGAGATTTGAAAGTGCTACACTTTGGAGACGAAGGAAGGGGTCACAAGCCAAACACACAGCTGGAAAAGGCAAGGAAATGGATTTTCCCCTAGAGCCTCCCGAAGGAGCTCAGCCCTGCAGCCCATTTTAGACTTCTGAACTCCTGAGCTGCAAAAGAATAAATTTATGTTGTTTTAAGCTACCAAATTCGTGGCTATTTGGTACAGCAGTTAGAGGAAACACACTCAGTGTTGACTGCAGCACCTTCCTGCAAAACCAAGCCCTTTCCTGGTCCTGAAAGCATCATGAAAGAACCCCACTTCCACTCACGATTAGAACATAAATGACATTATGCCATCAGTCTGCCCCAATAAATAGCTCACTGGAGAGAAATGTGGTGATTTTGTAGCCCTTGATTTCACAGCACTTCCTGTCTACTCCTTCTTCCCCAGTCTCTGTGGGCCTCTTCTGGACACTGGGCTCCTATCTTGACCCCTATAGTCCTATCTTGACCAAGCCCCCGGCTTCCAGAACCATGGCCAAATAACTCATGTAAATCCACCCACAAAGCACTACGGGAAGGAGGATCCCCTACTGACATAGAGCAGAGTCTTAACAAAGTAGAGCAGTGAAGCTAAACCCCTTTAGGGAAGAATCAACCTACTAAGCCACAAGGCTGAGAACACATTTCTAAGGTCTAGTCTGGTGGAAGGACATAAATTAGAGCTAAAATTTCTCTGAGTGCCCAACTTGTGCTGGGAACTTTGCTCTGTATATACATTATTTTTTTAATCTTCATGGCAATACATAGAAGGAGGTATTTTATTATCCCCCCACCCCCATTTTACAAACCAGGAAGCCGAAGACTCAGGAAGATAATTAGCTTGCCTAATGTTGCCCAGCTGGGATTCGAGCCCAGGTTGTTTAACTCAGAACATCTGCAGAGACTTCTAGCCAGCCACGCACTGAGGTCACGGGCGGATGTATTTTAAGACTACACAATAATTATGTCAACACCTACCACCTCCTAGGTAGAGGAAGCATTAGGAAGCTAAGTGAGAGTTTTAGGACCCCAGATAATAGGGATGGAGTTCAGGACAGGTCCCCAACCCTAGAGATGCAAAGAACGAAGGCAGAAGAGAAAACAGCAGGAAGTTCATCCACAGTAGGACCTGGAGCACAGTGAAGCTGCCACCCTCCGCTCGCCAAGGTAACCCAGGTAAATTCAGCAAGCTGGAGGGCTGGGAAGAACAGCGAACATTTTCAGACTTCACTGGCAACAAAGAGGGAATTTCCACTATATTTTCAGTGCTGGTTTTCATTGACTTGGTTCACAAGAGGGGCTGCAGCTTTGGGTGTATGGCCACTTTTACCGGGCACAGGAAAGGGTCAGAGTAGGGCAAGGTGGATAATGAGGTATGTGGTAGAGTGGTGATGAGGGTGGGCAATAGCGCCCCTCTGCCTGGGCTTCCATCCTACGCTCTATCTTAGCAGTTGTAAAACCTTGAGCAAGTTACTTAATCTCTCTGGCCTCAGTTTCCTGACTGCAAGATAGGGATAATAATAGGATCGACCTGATAAAGGTTTGGAAGACTTAAATCAGAAAATATATGTACTGTAAAATATTTACAACTGTGGGTATTATAATAAACTTGCTTTAAATATTATCTATTATTTTTACCTGCCCTTTGGAACATTTCTTCTTCCCTGCCCAACCCTCATTTACATGTGGAATTTCCCTTCCAACAATGTCCTCCTACCAGCAGGTAGGATCAGGTCAATTTTCTCCCCCTCACCCAGCCTCGGGTTCTGGGTCAGCTTGGCCAGACCCAGTTCCCTCCTACTCCAAACGCTTGTATTCACTGCCCACAGGCTGCCCACGTGTCTTATTTAGGTAACACTCTTCTCCAGGCTCTTCTAACTAAGGCTGGTCCTAGAAAACAGAATTGAACTCTCAGATTTGAGGAACTTGAGCCAAGGATTTTTTTTTTTTTTTGTCCTCATCTGAGGATACGCATACTGATTTTAGAGAGAGGGTGCAAGGGAAGGAGAGAGACAGGGAGAGAAATACCCATGTGAGAGAGAAACAATAATCAGTTACCTTGTATGCACCCAGACCAGGAACAGAACCTGCGACCCAGGCATGTGCCCCGACTGGGAATTGAACCCTCAACCTTTCATTTTACAGGACAATGTTCCAACAGACTGAGCCACACGAGCCACTTTTTGAGCCAAGGATTCAATAGTCAAAGTGCAACTGTTGACTGCTTCACATTTCACCATTATAACATGTGCTAGGACATCCCAACAAGACTCGGGGAACCTGGATTTACATATGACTTTAGGAATCCCTGCGGGAGGAAAGTTGACCACGTGCAAGAGAATTTTCCCTGTTCTTCAGCTTTAAAAAAAAAAAAAAAAATTCTGAATGACGATACAAGTTATCTCAAGTGTCCTTGCTAACATCTTCTGGGACATAAGATCCAGGCATTCTGCCCAGTACCTCTGGGAAAATAAAACCTCCCAGGTAGCTTAAATGCTCATGAAAATCTCTCCCAGAAAACATACAGACAGACATGTGCTTGAAATTTTGCCAAGAATCTCAGAAGATTCACAGCACCCCTAAAACTTTTTGTGGACCCCAAGTTAATTTCTAATTGTCAGTTATAAAGCATTTTCCTTTTTATTATCATTCTCTAATTTTTCCTTCATTTTTCTCGCACCCCAATTCATACATACTTAACCCCTCAGTTTTAACAACCAAACCACATACAAACGCATACATATGCATTCTGCAGCTTGATTCCTAAGCAAGCATCAATCCAAGAAATTCTTAGTGAGCAGCTAATTATAGGCTCAGTGCAGGGTTACTGCACAGATAAAACAGTAAGAAGCATTCCCTGCCATTAAGAAGCTTACAGACAATCCTATTTATGAGCAGAAGATATGCCTCTATAAAAAGGGAGTTGAGAAGAGAGATATAGGTTCAGAGTCACACCCATCAAAGCTAATAAATAAAACTGGACTTAATGGAGAGAGTAAGTGAAAGAATGAGTTGGAAGGGTGCAGATTTCACGTTGGCAGCATTGCTGGTCTGACCTCATTTTGCCTTTGGTTTACGTTAAATTAAAATTAATTTCAACCAGGACCAATATATTTAAAGCTGTTGGGGTCTTCCTTAGAGCTAAATCGATAAAGAGGCCTAATGGATTCAGAACAAATTGATCAAAATTTCATTTCAAGTCTGACATTTAAAGCAGAGAGTTATAAGTAGCTCGCTGGTCCTTAAGGAAAACTCAGATGGAGAAGTGCTGTAACTTGAACTAAGATTTATTAAAACGATGACGATGACGTCAATAATGATGTCTACCATTCATTGAGCATAAACTATATCCTAGACGTTGGTAGGTTTTTCACATGCATTATTTCTAGTCCTTGCAACAACTCTGAAAAAATAAGGATTATTTATTTTAAGTAGGAGAAACTTGAAGTAATTTGCTTAAAATCACACAGATAATACATGGAACTGTGCACATAAATGTGCAATATTTACATGAAAGATAAAAGTCACTTTATTTAACCGTGGCTAGGTGGTTCAGTTGATTAGAGCATCATCCTGTACACCAAAAGGTTGCAGGTTCGATTCTCGGTCAAAGCACATGCCTAGGTTGTGGGTTTGATCCAGCCAGGGTACACATGGGAGATGGGAGGCAATTGACCGATCTCTCTCTATCTCTCTCTGCCTCTCTGTCTCTCTCTCTCTTCCTTCCTCCCTCCCTCTCATTCTCTCCCTCCCTTTCACTCACTCTCTCTCAAATCAATAAACGTATCTTCCAGTGAGGATTAAAAAAGTGACTTTGCTTTATTTACATGAATATTTTATAATGTATATTATTTAAAGAACACCTACTTATGTTTTATCCTATTTCTGCAACTTATCTTTCTACCTTTAGATATCATATCTCTAGGTAGTATTTTTCCCAAGTTCTGAGAAGCAATGGTAGACATGTATCGTTTTTGACTGCCAAGCATTCACACCCACTTCGCGTAGTACCACCCCTGTCCACTCTCAGCCCATGTGATTAAGGTGGGCCTGACCCCATCTCCTGGCTCCAGAGCTGGGTGTATGAATCATGCCTTGCCAATGAAAGAACTGCATTACCCTAACTACTGAGTAACTAGTTCTAAGATGTACATATGACCAAGCAGGGCAAATGAGAATTCTCCCTCCAAACTTTTGTTGGAACTCTTGAGAAAGAAAACCTTCCTTTCACTGGAGTTGCTAGCATAATAGGGCAAAAGCCTAGAGACAAAGAAACAACCTGCCTGTTTGGGGTGGGGAAGAATTTGGGCCTAATCTGCAGGTCCGTGATATTAACACACCCACACATGCAGGGGAGAGGCCTCGCACATGCAACAGAAGGAAAAGATTGGATCTTAGGCTGAGAAAACATGTACCTCATTTGGGTCACTGAGCAGTCCTTGATGAGGCATTTATTTGCTGTTGTTCCTCCTGGGTTTTGGTAATCGTGTTCAGAATTCCTAATGCAGCATTAGTAAGGAAAAGTAACATGGTTAAGCCCTGGAGATCTAGAATGTCTGCATCAGTGATGGAGAAGCTTCTCTCCATCACTGTTAGTACAAATGGCGGAAGTTTTGACAGCAAGGAGAAAAGTGACATGAGGAGAGCAGGAAGCATATTGAATGAGTAACGGCGGCAGTAACACTTACAGGCCTGGCCTGATTTAGGTTTCTGCAGCAGCTGGGTTACAGCAGCCACTGAGAAAGAACATGAAGTCCCCAGAACCCTCCAAGTGGGGCAGGAAAGAGAGTGCCGGAGTCCCCATGAGAATTCTGAGGAGAGGGCAGGGGAATCAAAAAAATACTATTGCAATCATGGTGCGGGTCCTCAGTGCCCTCAGTTTGGCAGTGTGTTGCCGTGAACACCGCTTTATATTTAGAGGACCTTCTCAGAGCATTCCAAATGAGCTCATGTCCATTTTTTCAAGAATGTCACTGCCTTCGAGATAGCACCTTGGAGGCCATCTCAAGGTTCATTATTCAAGGCTGATGAGTTTATTAATAACTGTTTTGTGCTGAGAAGCCTAAACACCAAGATTTCTAACTTAAGACTCACTTGTGCTGATTTAACACAAGGCAGAGGTCTATCTGGCTTTGGATGCCTTCTAAAGAGAATGAATCAGGGAGTTATTTAGCCCTACATTTCTCAAGATAGGTCTTGAGAGAAGTACAAAAATCTTATAAAGTAGAAATCTTAAATATTTTCTTCATTCAAGGAAAGTGGTATTTATTACGAAAACAGCCAAGCTAGCTTTCTCTCTTAAGTAAATTGCTATTTTCTTCTTTCTTCTTGTAATGTGCTAGGATTATACTCTTAAAATGAAAACTTATCCTATACTTGAAAAATCCTAAGAATATTTGAATCGTTCGTTTAACTATTTAAAAATACCAAGGCCCTATTTGAAGACACTTCTAGCTATTTGGACTTTGATATTACATGGATCAAGAAAGAAACAACAGTAATAATAAAAACAAGAATTCATTAAGGGTTATGCTTACTGTGTGCTGAAAAATCACAAGAAATTTATAAGGGATAAATCCCATATTTTTAAAAGTCATATACTCTCTAAGTTTTATCTATGTATGCTTTTACTATTTATTCATACATAGCTACAATGTCTTTTGACTCGGTTGAGCTGATCCCAGATAAACTATAAAATGGGGGCAGTAGCCCCTCAATACGTTCTCCTTGGAGGAAGGGATTCTAGTTCGCATTTCTTATAGTCATCTGAGCTTGGGAAATTTAAAAGAAGACAACTGGAAATAGTTGTTTTTTTTTTATGTAGAGCTATATTTAGTTTTATTTGTTTATCTTCCTTTCTGCTTAATTGAAAGGTAAACATAAAATAATATGATTTCTGGTTTTACCAATCTACATCTGCTAAACAGAAAACAAGGAGATGTCCTTTCTAACCTCCAGGGCTCTCTGTGCTGGGAAGGGAAGTTTATTGCCCTCTGATTGTCCAGTGGTAACGAGCAACTTCACTGCTTTCCTTTGATCATTAAGATCAATTGTTTTTTATAATTCTCAGAAACAGTAATCTGTAAGGTTAGCAACATAGGTAACACAATGTAGGTTCTTCTGCCCTTTGCTTTTCTTAACAAATAAGGGCAAGGGTTTAAAGACATAGTAAGCAAGCGTTGCTTGTTAAACTCATATAAGCCACATACTCAAAAAAAAAAAATCGTGGCTAAATTTCATTTTTCTGGGAACTGTTTTGATTCCTGGGTTTATAAGGAGCCCTTCTCTACACCGGGAGACTGGATGTTTAAAATATTTTTAGAAACTGTGTTCTTCTCCTTTCTAGTCAGTCATTCTCTTTACTTGCCCAAAATAAAAAATAAAAATGAAAACCTAACACAGAACAAAAGAAAAGGAATTTAGGTTCCAAGAAATCCTCTCATTTTATCTTTGTTTGAGTAATGGTAGATGAAGTATCTACGGTGACTCAGAGACTTGAGAGGTGGGAAGAACCGTGATAGTGTCTGCTCCACACTCTCTCCCCTGCACTCCACACCTCTGCTCTCTGGGCAAGGACACGCCTGGTTTACTCTCCACTGAACCCCATACAGAAGAGGAAGTCAAGGCTCGGAGAACGGTGTCCATTATCACTCCATTAGGGCTCCTGACTTCCTGTCCAACTTTTATTTCCTGCACCCACAGTCCGTGGAGAATATGAAAGGTCACAACAATAATCCAGATAATGATGTTGATAAGATGTTAAGACTAGAAGGAATGTAGTCATCTCATCAAACTCCAGTATTTTCAAGATGAATAATATGAGACCCAGGTAGATTTTGATTTGTGTGAAGCCATTTGTATCGCTGGGGGAAAAATTGAACCCAGTGCTGCTGCCCCTCCCGCCAACCCTACCACCACCACCACCATCAGAAGTCAACGCGCCGTCCGTAGTGGGACCTGGAGAACTGAAACCGAATACTGGGACCTTAACTAGCTCTTTCATCTCTGTCTCTCATAGAGGAGTTCTGTGTGGGTGACTTTCTCTAAATGGAGTGAGTCAAACTAGTTCAAAGACCCAAATAATGAAATTACTCAAAACATCTCTAAATCCCTTGGGTTAATGATGCCAAAGAATTGGTCTTTGAAAGGAAACGCATTCACCTGCCTCTCACTTCTTCCTCCTTGTAGAACCGTCTTCTATCCTAACTTGGGGTTGAACATTATAATTACGATATATTAGGATACTCCAATAAACAATTGAGATTATGAGGTGCGATTGGTGCTCCAGTATGTCATTTTGTAGCTAAAAAAGAAAACAGGTCCTAGAGGAGTAGTGCTTAATGGATCAAAAGGAGACTTGCTTTTAGTTGTACTTTTTACTTAACTTACTGCGATGGACTGAACATTTGTTTTCTCCCCAAATTCATATGCTGAAATCCTAACCACCAATTGATGATATTAAGAAATGATCATGAGGGCGGATCCCTCACTAATGGCAGTAGTTCCCTTATTCAAGGGACCCCGGAGTGCTCTCTAGCCCTCTCTCCTCCCAGTGAGGCTACAGCAAGAAGGGCGCTGTCTGTGACTGAAGGAGCGGGCCTTCACCAGATATTGAATCTCCCAGAGCCTTGATCTTGGCTGGACTCCCCAGCTTTGAGAACTGTGAGAAATGAATGTTTATTGTTTAAACCATCTGGTCTACGGTATTTCTGTTATACCTGCCCAGACAAACTAAGACATTTGTAGTCTACATTTTCAATAGGAAGAACAACTCAATTCTCATTACTAGACTCTCAGACTCAGCAGGGCATTTGGGGACCCTGGTGAGATAAGCATTTGAGTGACTTTAAGATGTTTGAGCAAAGGAAAACTTGGAGATGGAAGCTTGACACTTCTTAATCAGAATAATATTCAAATCCAAAAAGTAGAGCAAAAATAAGTACTAACTATGGGACAGAGTGGGAGAAGGAAACAATAAGATTAAAAACGTTTTAGAAATACTAAGTAAGATAGGAGGAACGTAGGAGGTGATGAGGGCGATAGTGCGGTTGGCAGGGGTGGAGTTTTGGGATAATTTTAAGTGTATAAGACCTAATAAGATTTAAACACGAGCTGTCAGAGGAGTAGTTTCTAGGCTAGAGCAAGGAATATACAGAGACTCAATAGGATCAGAAATTCATTGCTGTCTCTTAGCTTCTTGTAAAGAATTACATAATTGTGTTGGCTCCCCCAGAAGCAAAATTGACCTCCCCTCCACATTAACACATAAACAACCTTGTAAAACTGATGAGCCAAGAAGACTTAAGCTTTATGTTTTTAGTGAGATAAATGATTGAGCTGGTTTACATAGTCAATGTGTGCAAAAATAGTGCTTCTGAATCCAGTGTCTTTCTCCCATTCTAATGATGAATTTAACTCTCATCCCAATCCTAGTAGGAGTGGTATATTTTTTTTTCCTCAAAGGGAATAATGGACTAGAATGGACTAAAGATAAAGAATACATGCATTATAAGCCATAAGTAGAAATTGTATTATAGCTCTTTCCTACGACTCAGCTGTGAATCAATATATAAAAGGGAATGCTTGTTAATATTGACTTTAAACTTTATAGGTCTCGTTACTATTGTAATTATACTGGTAGCAAGTGCTCTGAAAATTCCCATTTGCTATAGAGTGACAGGTAGATAGCTGGTGGATAGATAGACAAATAGAAGCAGACAAAGATATGCTTATGTCCATGTCCGTGTGATGTTTGTATATTTTATTATTTTGATTAAATTTTTCTTAATTGAAGCATTTCTACACTTCAGAATTTTAAAATACCCATTACCAGGCTCATATATGACTATGAATAGTCTTTAGATTTTTTGGTATTAAAATATCTTGAAATTACAAAATCAATCTATGTTGCTAGAATTAGAATAAAAATACAGAAAAAGAGAGAGAGAGAGAGAGAGAAGGAAACAAACACCTTTACCTCACCTCCTTTTATTCCCACAGACAATTCCTACCCTGAGGTAGCCTTCATTGTCTTTTCACCTTTGTGTGATATTCAGCTAAGGTCTAGGATGAGTTGTTTGTTTGATTTTTACATCTTGATGCACCTAACAGTTTTTAATGCTATTTTGTAACCATCAGGTGATAGAAATGTATACCATGTGTCTCAAGGCTTATGTGTGTGCATGAAGTTCAGAAATTTACCATCAAACAGGCATCTTCATATTTCCAGAAGCCCTATGAAAGCTTAGATTCTTCTGACATCAGATCAGTAGAATATTTGAGGAAATAGATTAATCAGTTTTAGATTTTCCTTTGAGGACAAGGTAGAGGATGAAGAGATTGAACCCTTCCCATGACTTGAATTTGGGGAGGGCACTAAAGGAGAAATGGTTTAAAACATTTGATCTCATCTACTTAACCTCTCTGGTTAGTAATGTTACTCAGCCAGTCCAGAATAAGACATGTCTTTCGTATCATCACTAAGTATGGTTGTTCTGTCCTCATTTTTATATTAGCAGTTTATATCTATTTTTATTTTTTAGATAAAACATGAAGCATAAATTTTCACTCCATGCTGCATAGATTTTCCTTTTCTTCTTATTATTGTTATTTTGTTGCTAAACAATACACTCTAAAATCATTAAAAGCACTGTAGAAATTTAATGAGTGTTTTATTGTTTTCCCTTCCATAATTTTCTAACTGTTTTACACAAGGCCTTTCTGGGCTTTTTGCCCACTGCAAAGACTCACCCTTGATGAGCCCTGAAACATTTCTCTACTTGTGCAGAAGCTGCAGTGAGATGCAGGTACCATATTTTGCCGTGTATAATGCACACTTTTTTGCCCAAATTTTTGAGGGGAAAATAAGGGTGCTCATTATACATGAATATAATGATTACATACAATGAGTATAATAATGGGTATAATAATTCCCATGTATAATGCACACAAAAACATAGGTGTACATTATATATAGCAAAATATGGTAAGTAACTTTTAAAGAACTTTATGCTGTACATGAAATACTTATAGAGAGGATCACAAGTAGTAAGCCATTTGGTCAGATATTTGGAGAAGAACACATGTCACACAAGCAAGTTACTGAGTTCTGTTGAAGATGCAGGATAAATATGATGCAATTCCTGCCCTCCATGGGTCAGGTCTATTATTCTTGACCTATGAAGAGTTCAACAACAAGTTAGTACTTGGTATAAGGGGAGATTAAGGATGAATTGGAAAAGAATCAGCAATAAGATTCATATTTAAAGAAGCAATATGGCCCTGACCGGCGTGGCTCAGTTTGTTGGGTGTTCTCCCGCAAAGTGAAAGATGTCCGCTTCAAATGCTGGCCAGGGCACATGCCTGGACTGCAAGTTCAGACCCTGTTCGGGCTTCCCAGCTGGGGCCCCTGGTCAGGGTGCATATGAGAGGCAACCGACTGATGTTTCTCTCTCACGTCGATGTTTCTTTCCCTCTTTCTCCCTCCCTTCCCCTCTCTCTAAAAATAAATAAATAAATAAATAAAAAGCAATACGGACAGGTCTCCATCCCATGAGATAACTTTGCTGTGCATCATCACATAAGTCAGCAGTTGGCAAACACTTTCCGTAAAGGGCAAGATAGGAAATATTTTAGGCTTTCCAGCCCATACGATCTCTGTCACAACTCCTCACCTCTGCCATGTTCCAATTAAACTTAACTTACAAAAACAGGTGTCAGCCAGATTTAGCTCAAGGGCCAAAGTTTGCTGACCCCTGATATAAATTATTATGGTTTCAAACTGATACCATTAATAGAGAAGGAAATAGGGGGAAAAGGTAGATTTTATTAGAAAAATAATAAGTTTGGTATTAAAAAATATTTAATTAATATGACGAATATTTTCTAAGCATGTACTACATTCTAGGTATGGTATTATGTGTAACAGATAAGGAAATGTACAACATATGAGCTCTGCTCTCAAGGAACTCACAATCTATCATGCAATGTAATAAGAGCACACCGTGGAACCACCGCTTTAGGGAAATAATATATCCTGGAATAAGCAAACCATGCTCATGGGCTCAATAAAGTGCCTCCATTCAAGTCACTTTAGTCCATAAAACACACTCATGGTTCAGTGAGCTCGGCTGAGATGGCAAGCTGAAAAATTGCCAGGGAGTGTTGGCAAAGTGAAGATAGCAGCGCTTGATGAGGTTTGAACCATGTGGATGGAAGTGTAATGTAAAAATGCAGACAGATCAAGGCTAAATTGTTACCGGCAGCTGAAATCACACTTATTCTTCTAAGAGGAACAATGGAAGTTGGAACAGGACATGGAAATTTAAATGCAGACATATCATAAAAATATTGACTTTTTAGGTAGCATATCACCTGCTTTAAACAGGACGTGTTCTGTGTGCCCAAAACCACCATTATAGAAAAAGAAAAAAGATGTACCACTGATTTTACCTTGGGCTTTGCCTACATGTCACATTGGTTTTGATTAAGGAAGGGAGTATACCAATCCCATTCCTGATAAAGTTGAAAGAGAAATATCATTGTGATTTTTAGTACTGAACAAGTTTATAAACTTTTAGAAAGCATAATGAAAAAGAGATAATATTCTTCCCAAAATGTGTATTTATACAGACAACAAAAATTTTTACGTAAATATAGAGGATCAAAGATTCACTGACTCCTATACATGGACTCCATAGAAGATGTGCACCGAAAGTTGAGAAATCCTGCCTACAATAAGCCAAATTCTTTTCATAGTGACCTCAGTTGGTCCTCAGGCAACTGAAAACAACAGTCGACTAAGGTCCTATTATTTCCATTTCAGAGAAATGAAGAAACTAAGGATCATAGAGGCCAAGGAATTTGCCCCAGATCACAGGCGAGAAGGTGGTGGAGGAAAGTCTCCAAACAGCCTGCTCACTAGTATAATGGAACGCACGTGTCCCTTCACGTTGCAGCAACTTACCTGCAAATTTTGGTAAAGAAAATGAAATTGCTTTTTTATAAACAACTTCTATGACACTCCAACTAAAGCTTTCCCACAAGGTGATCATTTCTTTGGTCTTAAATATTGAAAAAGTGTAGAGGGCTAAAAAGTGTGCCCTTTCCCCCAAAAGATATCTACAGCTTACTCTTCAGAATCTATGAATATGTTACTTTACATAATAAAAGGGACTTTGCAGATGTGACTAAGTTAATAATCTTGTGATGGTGACATTACCCTGGATTATACTGTGGGCCCAATAAAATCAGAAGGGTCTTTGAAAGAGGGACAAGGGAGGTCAAATAGAGGAGAGGGCACTACAGTGATGAAAGCAGAGATCAGAGTGATTTGGTCACAAGCCAAGGAAGGCTCGCAATCTCTAGAAGCTGGAAGAAACAAGGAACAGATTCTCCCCGCAAGCCCCTGGAAGGAACCAACATGCCTGTGCCTTGATTTTAGTGCCATAGACTTCTGATCTCAAGAACTAAAAGAGAATAAATTTGTGTGGTTTTAAGTCACAAAATTTGTGGTTATTTCTTATCATGGCAACGGAAAACATACAAAAAGTGAAATGAACCTAAGTAATACTATTAAAAAATTATTTTTTTTTCCTGAGCTCCAGGAGAGCCAGGAGTTTTATATTCCTAGGACCTAGAAGAGTTGAAGAAACAGCGCATATGCCCAAAAATAATAATAATAAACAATTAAGCACTGACTGTTCATTTTACTACCATGACACTTGAGAAAGATAGAATTAAAAATGAGGCTAGGGCAACATTTCTGTGAGGAGAAAATAACATTTAAAAATGCTGTTGGGAACTATAAAAATATCTTGACCATGTGCTTACACTCAAAGATATAGATGTGGGAGAGTTACTATATGTATTTTAATAAATAAATATGAATTTATTAATTGTTCGACCAAATCCTTCAATAACTAAGTCCTTTCCTTACATAATCTTTTGTTATTTATGAGGTAATCAACACTTCAGTTCTGCTTAATAAATAACTACATTTTTTTCTTCCACACTTTGTATTACTTCTATTATTCTTCTTGAAACGGGGCAGGGAAAGAGGGAATCAGAGGTTCGTTGTGGGGAAAGGCTGAAGCTTATCATTTCTACAAGCCTTGAAGTTCATGTCCACACCACTCAGTGTCCCTAAGAGAAAGAAGGATGCCTATCCCCCTTCTCTTTCAAACAACAGCCTTCAGATGGATAGTCTATGGCCAATTTGCTTTTTTAAGGTTTTCCTAATTTGGGGGGATAGGAGGACAGGTATAGGGTAAATAATAAAAAGATGAATTTAAACATGAAATTCAATAGACAGCTCTTTTCAAACCTTACCTACTACAAAGCTTTGTTAGTCAGAATGACTGGCTGCTGTAACACACCTTGAAATGTTGGTGGTTTTGCACAGTTAACTGTATTTTGTGTTTATACAACATCCAAAGTAAATGTTCCTAGTCAATGATCAGCCTTCCATGTTGTTGCTTAGTCAAAGAACGGACTTTGGAGTCCTCCATAAGATAGAAAAGCGGAGAGACGAAAGAATCCCACAGAATAATTATGTGAGTGAGCCTGGAAGCCATCTGCAGCGTTTTCACCACATTCCAACAGGCAGAAGTCTTTCATATGGCTGCATATCCCTAACTGCATGGAATTCTGGGAAATACAGTATAGCTATGGAACTAGAAACAGAGGAAACAGTTTTTGTAAATAAAAAGCTTTATGTAAGCTAGCCTCTGTCCACTTTTATCAACTCATTTCCTATTATTCTTCCTCTCATTTTAGGGTGCTCCAGCCACTTTGGCCTCCTTGCTGATCTTGAAACATACCAAGCCAAGGGTCCTGCCTCAGGGCCTTTGTACAAACTGTTCTTAGTACCTGAAATGCTAGTCCCCACTTCACATTCACATGGCCTTTCACCTAACTTTTTTCTTTTCAAAACCACCCCTTGAGGGAGAATTTCCCTGACTACTGCCCCAGCCCCACATCTCAAACAGCACCCTCTCACTCTCTAGTCCCTTACTTTTCGTTTTCTTTATGATGTTCATCATATCTGACAGTGTAGCATATATTTTTTTTGTTCACTCAATTTTTATCTGTTTCCCCCATTAGAATGTAAAGGTCAGGGACTTTTGTGCCTATTAACATTGTATTTGTAGCACCTAGGACATTGCCCAATACATAATAAAACACTCGATAAACATTTATTGAATGAACTATGTTTCTTAATAAGGACTTCCAACTTCTAATATGTAAATACTGCAAAAGCTCTATTTTCAAGTGACCCAATCTTGAGCACAGCCCAGGTTAGCCTCTCTAAAATGTCTCCTATTCCTTCTACTTCTTCATCTTCCTAACTCCCATACATCTTGAACTTAAGATTCATTTCCAGGTTTCTCTTTTCCCCCCACTCCAGCTGCCCTGCGCTCTACAGTGCCTCATGCAGCGCTCATGCCTGTATGGAAACCTACTGCTTATGCATCCGTCTCTCCCACAGGACTATGAACTCCTCCCGGGCAGGGCTATGTATTATGCAATTTTGTGTCCTCGTTGCCTGGTGTGGTGTCTGGCATATGGTAGAATCATAACAAAAGTCCACTAGTCAAAACTGTTCATGATTTTGGAGATAACTCCTTGCAGCAGGAAAATCTACCAAGAAAAACATGTATAATCCACTCGAACTTACTAAGAAGTTGTAGTAAGAATCTGCCAAAACATTTCTCCCAACTCCTGAATCATAAGAATGCAAACAAAATTATTCCTTGAGTCATGTATAATTAATGCAATGGTTATTAGAGCTGGATTATTTGTTTTAAATAAGTCATTATGATACAGTACAGTTATAATAGTTAAGTGTTATATATGTATGTTGTGCTGCATTGAGATTCCTTGAGTAGCTAAAATACACATTCACATCACTTTATAGACTTGACTCATTTTATAGAATTTAGAACATAATCTTATTTTAAAGGACTGTGAAGATTTTAGTATTTGTTAGTTTTTAAGTCTGAATCATTTTTCCATAGAATTCATGCTCAGAGAAACCATGCCTATGGTAACATTATTGCCATAGGGAGAAAAGACCCATTTCACACTAATATGCTTTGTTATGTAACTTCTAGGAATGTCTTAACAGAGATTCCTTACAGTAAATGTATAGTTTGGAAGACAAGTTACTCCTGGAAATAAAAATACAAACCTGATTAGGAAAATCAAGTATTTTCTTTAACTAGAGAAGTCTTTTCTTGCATTCATCCTTCATGTGTATAAAAGGTTTCCATAAAATCAACAACATCTAGACAAATATAATCTTGTCAGTGATACCTTCTATCTACAAAAAATAAAATATATTATCTATATATCTATACTTTAGGGATCCCCTATCACATGTATATGCTTTCTTAGATATATATGCATAACACATTATATATATAACAGAAAAATTTATATATATATTATATATAATGTGTCTCATATATATGTATATAATGTATATATAATCTTCATGTTTAGCACACTTAAAACTATGTCTCCCAGGGCAGTGAATCATGTCTTTAAGTAGTTCTGTTCCACCATGTTTCTTGTACTTTATGGACTGATGGTTGGTCCTGTCTTCCCCCATGCCAAGAAAGCGGGCTCAGTACATGGCAGCCAAACTAGATGTGAGTCCTCGTAATGTATTTGGCCACTTTCTACTCAGATTCCAACATGAAAATCTGTAATATCTCAGCTGCCACATCCTAGTGAATATCAGCCATAGAAAAACTAAGCCAAATGGATATCATGATCTTAATATGGTCATCAATGACTATGAGTCTATGTAAAATGGAAGGAAAGAAGAAAGGAAGGAAGGAAGGAAGAAAGGAAGGAAGGAAGGAAAGGAAAGGAAAGGAAAGGAAAGGAAAGGAAAGGAAAGGAAAGGAAAGGAAAGGAAAGGAAAGGAAAGGAGGGAGAGGGAGGGATAAGTGAGGGTGGGAGCGAGGCTGGGGAGAAAAGAAAAGGAAAGGAAAGGAAAGGAAACAATGGAGGAGGAAAGAAGTGAGAAAGGGACTGGAGGAGGAAAATACTTAGAATGTATCATTGACTAATATGGCTTACCATGTTCTTCCAGAAATCCAAATGCAGTCAGGTAACATCAAAATGGACTTTAATGTGAGTCTTCACTGTTTCTATGCTAATTCTCCTTGAAAAATGATTATCCTAGAGACTACCTTTCCTCTCTCTTACTAATAGAGCCTCAGTGTTGTTTGGGGCACCGAGATGTCTGGCCTAGAAAAATCAAGGCAAGACCATTTCTCCTTGCTGGGCACTCACTTTCACAGCCTGCCTTAATGATTTGGTGACCAAATTCTGGCCAATGACTTGGAAATAACAGAGTAGGTTCTGAGAAATGTTTTTTTTTTTTCCTTTCATGAAAAAATAAGAGAGGTTCCCTTTTCCACTGGAATTTTTTTCTTCCTATTAGAAAGGAGGAACAAACAAACAAACAAAAAACCTTTTTATTCTACCCTCCTAGGTTACTGACCAGGGCCCAAAAAATGAGACAAAACACAGATTAACAATAGAAAAAAGAAACACAGTTTATTAACATGTGCAGAAGAAACTCAGCGATGAGTAACTCAAAGGGTTGGTCAGAACTTAGGCTTATATAGCATCTTAATGAAGAACAATAAATTTGTACAGAAAGTGATAAGATGAAAGAAATAAGGTATAGACTTTAAGGGGTTGGCAAATTGTGGGAAGGGGAACCTAATGGAAGACATGGCCTATTTTAATAAGACTTATTTCCAGACCCATTTTGGTGCTTACTTTCTATCTTCATCATGACGTAAAACTGCCCCAGAAGAGAGGACTTATAGCTGTCCTCATTTCTCAGACATGTCTGCTTTAGTCAGATAAGGAAAGCTCCAAGAAGGCTTCTTTTTGTATCTGTTAATCCTCATTTGCCTCCAACTCAAAATAATTCTTTGCCAATAAAATATGCCAAGGTGGTATATTTTGTGGTAGCATGTTCAGATTCCCTACACCATCTTGAGTACATTCTGTAAGGATATGATTTTTGGAGAGATGGCCTCTATCTTGTAACCATGCAGTGATAAGTCCATTTAGAGCCCAGTATTGGACTGAATGCAGGGATATAAAAGAAGAAGTTATGGTTTCTGAGTCCAAAAATCCTATAACACAGAGTGTCAAGATGGGCAGACATGAATTAGCTGGAGAACAATTACAAAACACGTACAGTATTACTCAGTGCCAACTAACACAGAACTGATGTCAGCCCTCCAAAATCTACTGTCTACTCCATCCTGCCAATGCTTCCTGCCAATCCAGCTAAACTGATGAAGTTTTCAGAAAAGATGTGACATTTAGAAGATTCTAGTCTCAAATTCTTGTCTTTTAGAAATACATTCCTGCCATTATTTTAATGCCACTAACAAGCTTTCACTCAGAAAGAAGACATGGTATCAGACAGCATTGGGTTGGACACTGGGTTTTAGTCTTGGTAAGGGCATTTAACAGCTGGGGGACATAGTGGTGGTCATTTAGACATCTGGCATTTTGGTTCCTGATTTGTAAATTGGGGATAATGATTCATTCAACAAGTAGTGAGTACTTAAAAAGTGTTGGACACTGCCTTAGGCAATAGGGATATAAAAGTGAACATAGAGACAAAGTCCCTATATGGACAGTAGGCATATAATAAACATATACCATATTCTATCAAGAGGTAGTAATAAGTCTACTGGAAAAGTGCAAAGGAGGTAAGGAAGACAGAAGGAATAGCAGGTAAGTGGGAAGGAGAGCTGCTATTCTACATAGACGGGTCAAGAAAATCTCTTTGATCTGATCTCCAAAATATATAAAGAACTGACATGACTCCACTCCAGGAAGACAAACAAGCCAATTAAAAAATGGGTAAAGAACCTGAACAGACACTTCTCCAAGGAGGACGTACGCCGGGCCCAGAGGCATATGAAAGGATGCTCAGCATCATTAGCCATCAGAAAGATGCAAATTAAAACCACAATGAGATGCCACTTCACACCGGTCAGAATAGCCATCATAAACAAATCAACAAACAAGAAGTGCTGGCAAGGATGTGGAGAAAACGGAACCCTAGTGCACTGTTGGTGGGAATGCAGACCGGTACAGCCACTGTGGAAAACAGTTTGGAATTTCCTCAGAAAACTAAAAATGGAACTGTGTTTTGACCCAGCAATTCCACTGCTGGGATTATACCCTAAGAACCCTGAAACACCAATTCAAAAGAACTTATGCACCCCAATGTTCTTAATAGCACAATTTATAATAGCCAAGTGCTAGAAACAACCTAAGTGCCCATCAGTAAATGGGTGGATCAAAAAACTATGGTACATTTACATGATGGAATACTATGCAGCAGAAAGAAAGAAGGAGCTACTACATTTTGCAACAGCATGGATGAAACTGCAGAGCATGATGCTAAGTGAAATAAGCCAGGCGGTGAGACAGATACCATATGATCTCACCTATAAGTGGAACCTAATCAACAAAACAGACAAGCACGCAAAATATAACCAGGAACACTGGAATAAAGAACATACAGTAACTGGGGGTGGGAGAGGTGGAAATAAGGGGGAAAAGAAGGGGAAAGTTCATCAAGGAATATCATAAAGGGCCCATGGACAAACCAATGGGGGGTAGGCTGAGGGTGGGAGGTGGGCTCAGTGGGGTAGGGCAGAGCAGTGGAAGGAAAATGGAGACAACTGTACCTGAACAACAATAAAAGAGAAAAGAATCAGTATAAGAAAATCTCTTTGAGAGGTGGCTTGCATGTCCTTCCCCACGTGGTGTGTGCCATGTGTGTGTGTATGCACTTGCCTGCTTGTCTGGGGGCAGAAGGGAGGAAGTCAAATGACTGAAAATATGTAGAAAGCACTTGTTAAATTACTTGGCACTGAGTGAACACAAGGTTTTATTGCTATTATTATTGAGGATTAAGTCTAAATTCCTTAGCTTGACATTTAAGTTCCTTCACAACACAACCTCCCAACCTGCCTTTCTAGTTTTATCCTCATTCCCTTGCATAAACCTAACTTCCAAATAAAATTTTCATTTTATGTAGTATACTTAACAATTAATCATTTGCCATCCCATGTTGCTTCTTCTCTTGTTGCTTCTATTTCAGTCCTTTATTATTTCATTTTTCACAAATTCTGTGTCCCCGATGAAATAACAAACTTCTGTATGTCAGATTCTATAAGTGCCTTGAGCATAAAAGGTGTTTAATAATACTTACTGATTTTGCTTGACATATTGGTTTAGGTCCATTATCACTTTGAAAACTAACTCTGTTTGGAATTTGGTGTTATATTCAATTTTGCAAGAATTTTGGATTGTCTTACTTATCATGGAACAGTATAATTTTTTAGATGAATTTTGAAAATTACCTGTTGCTAACAAATGCCTTTAACCGTGGTTAGGACTTCCCCAAAGGATGACCTCAGCGTCATTCAGACCAACAAGCAGCCCCTAATACTATGTGACCTTTTCATGACCATAATCCTGTGTCCTAATGGCTTTTCCATGACCTTGGGGGTATTTCTTGTCATTTTACATTTGTTATTGTCTCCTGAATGACTTTCAAGTAAATTTTTCCATTGAAATAACTTCCTAGCAGTCTGAGAAATCAGGAAGAGAAGAATGGGTAAGGCATAGTAGGAACTACAGGACATGTAATAAGTGAGGTTTTGGGAAGCATAATAATGACCCTGAAAAATATCTACATCCTAGCTGTTGGGACTTATGAAAATGCTACTATACTTACACGGTAAAAGGGCCTTTGCTGATGTAATTAAGTTAAGGATCTTGATATGGGGAGATTATTCTAAATTATCCAGATTGACCCAAGGTAATCACAAGGGTCTTTATAAGAGGAAAGCAGGAGGGTTAGAGTCAGAGGAGATGAGACAATAGAAACAGAGGTTAGAGTGATGTGATCACAAGCCAAAGAATGCACATTGCCTAAAGAAGTTGGAAAAAAACAAACAAACAAACAAACAAAAAAAAAAAAACAAGGAAGGAAAAGATTCTCCCCACAAAGCCCCCAGAAAGGAATGTATGGCCTTGATGAATCTTAGATTTTAGCCCTATATGACCTATTTTCAGGCTTTGAGCCTCCAGAACTATAAGATAATAAATTTGTGTTTTTAGTAAGCCACTAAACTTGTGGTGATTTGTTACAGTATCAGTAGGAAACTAATATGGTGGTAAAGTAAGAACAGCCCTGAACTAGAGATCCATCACAACTCGGCTCCCCAAGCATCCCGATTGGGCAACGTCAGGAAAATCTCTCTACTTCAGTTTCCTTTCCTGTAAAGTGAAATTAAACCTGACTTGCAGTGTTGTTATGAAGACAGACACACTTATTCATGTGAGCATTTTATAAAATGTTTTGTGTTATACAAATATTAGGTATAAAACTTTGATTTAACGTTTTCTTAATGAGGGTGAGAATGGGAATGAAGGCATCTGTCCTTAGTGTGCCAATATCTTAAATATTACACTATAACCGCTTCTGTAACAAACATGCTGTTCTAGAAGTGGCCTACTGCAGGGATGGCCATCCAGCACATTTGTTACCACCTTCCCTCCATCAACTAAAGTGAACATGGAAAATTTTTTGCCGAATCCTTTGTTCAAGAGTCAAGACACACAGCCTTAGAACCCTCCTTAACCCACCTTCAGGAAGTTGCTGTCAATCAACTAGAGCTGGCATGAAAGAAGAAACTTAGAAAGTTTGGTCCCTCTGCCAGCAGCATGCACATCACCTGTGAGCTTACTGGACATGCAAATCCTCAGGTCCACCCCAGATCGACTGAATTAGAATCTGCATTTTGACAAGATTCTTGGATGCATCCTGTGTACTAGTTGAGAGAATCTATTTTGGAGCAGTTAGAATCCAGCTGTGCAAGTTACTATTGTGTGACCTTAGGCAGGACTAAATCATCAAAGCCTGTTTTTTCATCAATTAATTGGAGAATAATACCCACCACGTTGGTTTGTTACAAGAATTAGAGAGAATGCATATATAAGGCATTTTGCACAGTGCCTGCCAACAAATACTCAGTTAATAATAGTTCTTTCCATTGTGCCATTTTGCACCATCTGCTAACCAGACTACACATTCATTCAGTATTGCTGGAGTCTCTCAGCAGGGCAATTCCCCAAACCATACACGCCCATGAAAGTGGGATAAGTGTGGGGAAGGGTACCGGGAGGGGGACAAGAACACTGTCAGCAATACTCTCACCAAATACCCAGGATACTGTACATTCTGCAACACGTATTAAACGCCATGTGGTCTCCTTGCTTTCAGATCTTCGCTGCTTTTTAAGAAACCGTCTGCTAGAGTCTAGACACAGCCATGGAGTCTGGTGACCTGAGGCAGCGAGCAAGGGGCAAAATTCCTGTTGAGTCCCTCTCAGCCTCGGCCCCTCTAGATAAATTCCTTTCCTAACCTTCCACCTGCTGCTGGTTTCCTTGCAGCAGAACCATAATCTGCCTGCCCCTGCCCAGCTACCCCCTGGAGCGCAGCAGCCACCACCCTACCACTGCAACCCCTTCCCCCCTGAACAGAGAAGGCTGGGCGGGAGTGCGGTGGGGGGCGGAGCTCGGCGTCCTGCTGCCGCCGCTGCTGCCGCCGCTGCCCGTGCTGCTGCTGCCGCTGCCCGTGCTGCTGCTGCTGCTGCCGCCGCCGCCGCCGCCGCCGAAGCTGCCGCCGCCGCCGCCCTGGCTACCACAGCCTGCGAAGCTGCCTCGTAGCTCGGATGCTCAGGCCCCCCTGCGCTGCCCTGTGAGGACAGACTTGTACATCCCGGGCCTAACGGATGAGCAGTCTGGCACCTGAACGCCCACCTCCAATTTGGTTCTGTTCCCCGAGGCCGCGACTGCAGCCAAGAGGTGGGGGCGGCCCGCGGTCTCCGCCCGGCTTTCGCGCGCCGCCTCTGTTCTTTGCACAGTAATTTCAGTTCCTGCAAACACCCAGCTCGTTCCCGGAACAGGTCTGAAGAGAACCACCGCTCCCAAGCACACCGGAGCCATAGTTTGGCGCCGAGAGCCACTGCCTGGGATATGCGACTGGAAGCCCCCGAGACGGGGAAGGCAGTGGCCCTGTCGCGCCGAGGAGAGCTTGGCAAGAGCAGGTAGGAGACGCCCCCTTTACCACCTCTGCCCAGCATCCAACCCCGGGGACCTGAGCAAAGATGTGCTTGGTACTTGATTGGGGGGCGGGGGGTGAATTGGGTCCCACATATTGCCTGGTGATCTTTTGCCTGTTGCTCTTGTCCCCATCCCATCCTGCGCTCCAGGAGGGTCTGTCTTTCTCGCAGGTGATGAATTTCTCTGCAAGGTCATTGCTCTCTTAGGCTCTGGCGTTGAAGGTAAATGGGAGAAGACGCTGCTGTTCTTGTTCTTGGGCAAGGGGATATATATTCAATGGGGTCTGCGCACTGTGAATATCCCAATAGGGGTGTGGGGGGGGGGTCGGGGGACAATACTACACTGGCATGTTTCTTATTTTCGTAAGTTTATTCCCTTTAAGGTCAAAACACTATAGTTATATATAAAATACGTGTTTATGTGTGTGTGTGTGTGTGTGTGTGTATACACACACAAAAAACGGGTTTACATATATAGTCTTCCTTGAGATAGTCTGAGAGAGAAGAAGGGTGGGAAGAGGCTGATAAAGGGAAATCACTGTAAAGACCTGTTCAGTATCTAGAGGTGAACTTTGGAACCCGATTAAATCAGGGTAAAGACTAGAGGCTATAAATGGTTCTTTGGAGATGAATTTTAGAAAGAGCTAAAGAACACTGTCAGCCAATATATACAACAGATCTTCATGCTATCCAGGCAGATCTAAAAGATACAGACAAAATTTCAGATGCAACAATGGACAGTGAAAGGAGAGGAGAAAAAAAGGTATTTAGACACTGGAAAGTGAATTTTGGGTGTTGGGAGGGCAGCAAGTCGCTGTGAGGTTTAAAGGCCTTCTAGAGGGGCATTGGGAAAAGTCTCTGCTTGGAGTATAGGCAGTCAAGGTTAAGGTGATGTGAATGTCCAGAAAGCAGCAGAGAAAAAGCTGTGGAGAAAAAAGCAAGGGTTTGGAGGAGGAGGGGGCATCCAAAGCCCTGAGAGTCACCTGGAAGCATTAAGGTATCTTTTCCTTCTAATTAAATCAATACCTTGGATATGCTCCAGCTAAAAATTTTTCACAGCACACTAATTAAAGATCCATTGGTCCATGTTTGCATTTTTCTTTCTGCAAGGAATGTGGGTCATGGTGGGACTGGAAGAAACTGAAGTGTTTACAACACCAGCAAGATTTGGAGAAAGTTGATTAAGGCTTAGCTTCATGAAATATTTACACATCTCTCGCGTGGGCTTTTGTTTGCTCTTGTTGGCTCTGCTGCATATTTTACTTTTATAATGATTTAAATGTACTTCTTCCAAACGTGCTTATTTTCCAGTTATAAACTATTGTTTCTTTTCTATTGTGTTCACCATTGGCCTTTCCTGAGTAACAACTGTGGGAATAAAGATACATGAGTCACAGTATAAAGGCAAAAACAATCTTTTCTGTTGCTATCTGCAAGTGATAGGAGTTTGAATTATAGAATGTTCTTTTAAACTAGAATCACGAAGAACATTTTTCAAGTTTTTGTGTGTATTTAGTAGAGAGAATATGTTGTCAATTCATAAACAGAAACATAAGTAATAATTGCCATTGCAAGTCTAGGTGTTATATCATTGGAATTTATTTTGGAAACAGTGCCGAGGAAGTCATAGACGGCCATGTAGAGTGTGTTGTGGTGCGGTGAGGCATTACCTAATCACTAACTAGACTTTCTTGAAAATGATAAGGACAAAAATCTTAAGTGCATAGCTTCACATGGGAAGTAGAGGATCAAAGCATGATATGATCATGGTCAGTCTTAATGAGGGGTTGGGGTGGGTTCCAACAAGCTGTTTTTGAAATTTGAATTTTTAAAATTGCCTCAATACATTTGCCCATTGTACTAAATTATTTGTAACTTTTCTTTGTGCCTCAAATATACTTAAAAGAATATATTAGATGCAGCTATCCTTTACTGTATGAATTTTTAGTCAAAAAACCTGCATCTTACAAAGAATATTGGTCATGGAGTCACAAAATCATAAAAGAAATCGACTTCAGAGAGTCAAGATATACAATTCTAGTCCAATGTCTCATTGGAGACATTGAAGTAGTCTAGGACTAAACATGGTCCTAGATTGTGGAACTGAAGAGTGAACAAGACATAGTCTCAGCATGTAAGCCTTGGGAGAGGAGGAGTAACCGCTGGTTAAATGCTATGACAGGGCGAACACAGTGTGCTATGGAAGCCCGGTGTGGAGGTGGAGAGGGCAATGGGGGTGAAGACAGTTCCCAAGTACAGGAAGAAGAAGAGGAAGCGACCTGGTAAAGAGGAGAGAGAAGGGCAGTTCTGGTACAGTGACCGAATATGCAGAGCCCCAGGAAGAACAAGTAGCTCTACGTGGTTGAAAACATGTGGGCAGGTAAAGATGCGAAGATGGAGACAGAGAAGGAGGCAGATCCATCCTCAGGCTAAAGTTGAGAAGAGCTGCTAATTCGTCTGCTTAGTCTACCGTTTGATCCAGAGAAGTTAGGTAAATGTATTCATATCGAGGCTCTATATTATTCACGTTGCCCAAGGTTACACACTTCGAATACATATCCAAAACTATAGCTACCTTTATTGATAATAGACTAAAAGGGAGAAGTGTCCTAGAGAAAATCATAATTCTCTGTGCCTCAGTTTCTTCATTCACAAAATATCGACCGCTTACTTTGCGTATTGTGAAAATAAAAAAGAATGAGGGAATGGAGATTTGATTTTTATAGAAATTAGTTTTATAGAAATGCAAGGAATCTTATTTTTATGACAACAATGTTCATGGCAAAAGGTCGAAAAATACTGTGTATTCCAAGCATTTCATTGTCCCAGATGACTCTAAAAAAGAAACCGAATGAACAAAACTGTAACTGAGGAACAAAAACCCAAAAGCCACATACAATTTATAATTATGTTTTTAAGTGAGGGAAACATATACAACAATCCCATAGTAATCAATAAGTGCCTTTCTAGAACTGGGCATAACCCATTGTGAAGTCAGCTTATTGGGTATGATAGCACTTTATTTTCAAAAAATAAAATAGAATAAAATAAATAAATACCATTCATTGAACGTTTAAATTAAATATATATTTATATGTATGCACACATTGTACTATGACATAAAAGTGTATATCTTACTATGCATCATGTTGCAAAAAATCTGAAAGTGACTACTTTAAGTGAATCAAAAAACAGATGCTTCCAGTTTGCAAGACCCCACGGGTCAACTAAGAGATTGGATATGTAAGCATTTATGTAAAATTCTGAATAGCAGAATGGCCTGGAGGAAGGCAAGACATAATGACTTCCCAGTAAATTCATGGCAGTAAAGTTAGAGGAGACAGAGATCCTTGGGGACTGAATTAGTCTAGAAAGCTTCAAGGAGGAAGTGGAACTTGAGCTAGTTTGTGAAAGATGGACAGATCTGTGTGGGCAGTGAAAAAGAACTGATGATATACAAGAAGGAAGTAAAGAATGAGGTGGCATAATGTGAGGTTTATTAAGAATCATTTAGAAAAAAAATGAGCATCAAGTTGTGGGGAGAGAATTGCAGCAAAATTTCTGTTTAGACTAAAATATTACTCAAGAGCTGCGATTTATTTTATATCTAGGATTCCTTTTCCTAAGACAGCTACTTGAAGAAGATCTGGAGAAAATAGCCATGACATCATAAATCTGTCACTTCCTGCCATCTTTTTATTTCTTTTGTAATAATTTCCAGGCTAGGCCTGTTTCAACTGAATTTAGTGGTTGAACTATTGAAATTACATGATACACCACATCGTAGCATGATTATTTTTCTTAGAATGCAAGTACAATCTTTAGCACAGGCGGCAAGGGTGATCAAATCAGAAATTGAGCAGCTCCTTCTATTCTCTTCGACAAGTCTCCTTTTTTGAGTGCCTCATAGGCACAAAGCCCGGTGCTAGGCACGGACTGCCCGGTGAAGATGGACCGGACCACTCGGTACACATTACCCCAAGGAAGGACCGAATCTGTTGGATTTTCTTTTTCAGGTTCTCTGTGACTTATCCATCATTTTAGTTCAATACGAAGGTCCCCAACTTACAATTATTTGACTTAACAATTTTTCAACTTTACAATGGTGCAAAAGGAGACACATTCAGTAGAAACCATACTTCAAATTTTGGTCATTTCGTGGACTCCTGATATACAGTGTGATACTCTCTCATGACGCTGGGAAGTGGCAGCGAGCTCAGCTCCCTCAGCCACACAGCCGCGAGGACAAGCAATGGACACCCTACAGTGTACTCATTGTGTTAGAGGATTTTGCCTAACTGGAAGCTAATGTAAGTGTTCTGGGCACGCATAGGGCAGACTAGGCTAAGGTACGACGTTTTGTTGGTGAGGTGTATTAAATACATTTCCAGTTTGTGATATTTTCAACTTACTGTGGGCTTATCTGGATGTATCCCCATCTTAAATCGAGCGGCATGTGTACTCAGTATGCGTTTTCAGAAATTAACATCACTTAGCTGATTATTTTGCTGCCCAATAGTTATTTTAAAGAGATAAAATCAGAGAAGAAAGGCTTTACTTGTATTTCTGAAAAACTTTGTTGAGATTTTTCAGCTCTTCTGTCTTTCCTATGAAATAAAATAAAGTCATGATACTGATATCCTTTTGAATATAGCTATACCTTTAACCAGAGGAACGCCACTCAAAATAGAGACTCATGCGCTTAACTAAATTGGAGTGCCGTCAAACACAGAAATTCACCTTTTTATGAAGATCTCCTGGACTCCTCTTTCATCTCCCTTCTCCAAAACCAAATGTTTGGTTTAGTGATAATCTAACTTTTTTTACAGAAGAGTCAAGACTGAAATGATATAAACATCTAGAGGCTGCATTTTAATTGAAAAGGCACTTATTAAATTTCATGGGGAAAATGTATAAGCTTTATGATTTAGATTACTTACTGTCTTGTATGCCAGTAAGCAAATTTTTCTGCTTTTTAGCCGGGCATATCAGAGTTGGCAACACAGTAACAGCTTTCTAATTTTTGCGTGTGTCTGTAATTAGATTGTCAGCTTTATTTTGAAGCTAGCGGCATAATTTGGGGCCTGAATTATTATTGTCAAGCAATAATAACTGACCTTCACTTCAAGGTTAAATGTTATGACCTATTGAATCTGAGTCCAAATCTGTAAAGTGGGGTTTCCAATAGCCAGTTGTGGATATCACTATTTAGTCTTGCTTTTATTAACAAGGAAATAAAAAGGTTACAGAAGAGTCCCAGGCAAGTTAATTAACTTATCCTAAATCACCATGAGAGCTGGGACTAACATCTAGGCCGCCTCTTAGCTGATTGTTGGCTAAGGGGAGAAAGAGCAGGACTGAAGAGAGGTCTGAGCATCTCCTGAGTGACGAGGGGGAAGGAAATCAAAGTGCTCAGGCGGAGCTTCTTCTGAAATTGAGAGGAAATGCAGTGAGACTTTCTAAATGGCAATGCAGCGACCTCTGACTCCAGGGTCTGATGTGGCAGAAATAACATGAGCAACAGCTGTGTGATCTGAGGCAAGGCGCTTTCTTGGCTTTACTCATCAGATTCAAATTTTAAATGGTAATCCTTGGGTCCTAAACCCAGCGGATACCCAGGCCACCCCCACGGAGTTTGCTTTAGTAAGTGGTCACACCACAACACTTGCAGAACCAAGCAAACCCTGAAAAAAACTCAAGGTTAGAGAGCAAATGTCTGTAGTCACAGGTGCCTCCAGGGACCTGAGCATCCTAATTCAGTGGACAGCTGCACAGACAGCTCCAGAGCTCCTTAAAAAATCACATATGCATCTACTAATTTCTGGAGGGAAGGGAGTTGCAGAGAATCTTTTTTATAAGGCTGCATTACAAATGAGTCCACAAAGTGGGAAATCTAGTTTAGGGGAAATCATCAAGATGTTTTATGTGGATAAATTCTTGATTGTTTTTCCAGGGTATTGATTTCTAAATAGCCTAAAATTAAAATAACCGTTATTTTGTTTATGAGACACACTTCTCTGACTTTACAACGCACAACTTTGTGTAAATGAAATGCTTGAGGGAGTTCAGTGTTTGTGTTCGCTATATTTTCCGAGTAATCAGAACATCTCTTTTGTTTCAACTGTAGTCGACAAGTTTTCTAAAATGTAATAGCCTGTGCCTATGCGTCTGCCTTAGTAACTATAATGTGGCACATATCATCAGGGTTCAGAATTTTTCATTGCCTCTGAGTTTTTATTCTGAAGCGCGACTGTAGGACAGGGCTGCTGAATATAATATTAGGATGTTTCATTGTTTTTCCTCTTTTTTACTCTGATATGGATATGCCTTCTTATGATACACTTTTTAAGAAATATGCTTGTCAAAAGTGAAAAAGATACTTGATTCACTGCAGGTTCCGCTCTGTTGACTTTGGCCCTTGCCTTCACCGTTCCGCCATTTTGGAATGCTCATGCCTTCATACTGCTTTTCAAGCCCCTCCAAATGTGGCGTAAAGCTCAGTTATTTCAGTAAAGCTTCTGTGATTACAAGCTGTTTCTAACTGCTGTTTTATACATAGTGTGGATTTTTTAATTTATATTTAGTTATATTGTTCACTGACCATGACTTTCTTCAAATCCTATAAATCATTTCTCCCTGAAAAATGCAGGTAAAACTGAAGCAACTAGAATTTTGATGCTAATAAGAATTTTAATCAGAGCTGAGGTTAATAAATGGGTGTACATTTTCTCTGCATCCTTGAATGGGTAAAAATTGCATATGACAAATGGGTGTGGAAAATCGGTCTTGTTTCCATGTTGTACATGTTCTGAAAGCAGAGAGCAGAAATCTGTCAATGTCAGGTCAGGGGCTAAGCTCTGATTAAGTGAGTGAAAAATGCCGGTGCAACCTCCTTTCACATTGGGGGTGATTTCTTGTCACACATATAGATTCTCAGAGGAGAATGCTTTGCCATGAGCATCTCAGAGACCTGATGAACTTCACTTAACCTGCCAGGACCTCAAGTTTGAGGATGTAGGCACAAGATCAGAAATTAGAAACTGGCAGTATGTGAGCCCAGCAGGAAGATTTTGTTTTATTGGGCCTGCAGATATTTATTTTTAATTAAGTCAATAGTTAAAATCAGAGTATCTATTATTAAAAAAAATAAAACACCAACCCACATTCTGCAGACTAGAGCTGAACAGCAGTGTGTGCTGCCTCTTTATTACACTGCAGCCCCCGCTACTCCCTACTGTCTCTCTGACATTGAGGCTTCATAGAAGTCATTTGTTCTCAACAGCTTCACTTACTTGTGTTAGCTACCTAGAAACCATAGGTATTGAGTTCATGAAGTCTGGACTAGATATGTCCTCAGTTCCATTGGGCTCTACAAGGCTCTGACTGTACTCCTGAAATTGATGTGACAGTACAAAGTAGGGAAATCATTGTATTGAATGTAGTTAACTCCCATAAACTATAGTGAGAGTCTAAACATTCCCATTATCAAAATATGTAGAGTCTGTGAGAGGTTAATGAATACAAACTGAGTTGACCTGGTCTATTAGTAAGAGAACAGTGGAATTTTTGTTAGTTTGTTTGTGTGCTTGGATTTTACTGTGCCATGAGTGGAAACAAACAAACAGACAAACAAACAACCCAAAACCAGCAGCAGCAGCAGCAGCAGAACAGTTTGAATGGTAATTCACTCATTCTTTAATTTGACCAATTACTATGATTTTACATTGGATTGCTTTATGAATTTTTAAATGCACCATGTCTTTATTTCATGTACAACTGTTTAGGTATACACCAAACTTACAGAAGCCTCCTGAGAGCCCCAAGCACATCTCAGCCTTCCAAGTAACGATGTATTCTATTTGATAGGCCCGGCAGTTGAGACTAAGCTGTCAGAAGTAGTATTGATTCATCCCCGAGGTCATGGCTGCGTCTAAACCGCTGAGAGATGCACATCTAACGATGGCAGTTGGCTGCACTTTGAACCCATCACTGAAGCTAGTCAGATCACCGCACAGCACAGCCTGACCACTTAATTGTGTGGAAGTGTTTATATGGCTAAAATGAGGTGACTGGGTGAGGGCTGATTTATTCATGTAAATCAAGGCAAATGCCCTTTTGAGACAGCAGGATGAAAACCTCAGGCAGATCTCTAAAGTAGAGAAAAGTCTTAATTAATAGCTCTCCAAACTCTCTCATTCTTACTCAACTTCTGCTGCCACTTTCCTTTCCATAAACCCTTCACTGCATACCACCCCCACATTGTACCACCTACTGTACTTCTAAAAACATCTTCACATCGGATGATTAATCCTAAGGTGTCGGTGCTTCAGCAGCTTCGCTCCAAGAAGACGGTACTGAGAACAGTGTCAGCAGAGGCCAACAGAGGACACGGTGCTCCATCTTCAGCTGTACTTTCTTTAGAGAGAGCACATTTCCTTATAGGATGATATCCAGGTCCTTTAGGTCATTAGATGTCATGTCACCTGAAATCTATTGATAATATATAAAATGCCATAGATGTTTACAAATTAGTTAGGGATGAAGTAATTTTCATCATAGTGATTTTAAATGACATAAATTTAGTTACACTGAAACTTTTATGCTCTCTTATGGAGAAATTGTTTTCCTATTCCCCTGGTGGTTATTTTGATGTTTAAAATTGTAATTGTGGGTTTTTAGAAGACTATCCCTCTGGGGTTTGTGGATTTTGAGTGGCGAGCCTAAGTCTCAGAAAGGGATAATAACATTTAATAACCCGAGGTGGATTGAGAATACACCAGTACTTCTGCTTCACAAATCAAGGAAGAGCATTTCTCTAAATAGGAACAGAAATTTATGTAGGAGACGAAGTATAGAATGTGAAAGGCGGTTGGCAGAAGGCCCTGATTTAGGGAAGATGGGTGCTTGGATCATTTAATAAATTTTACTTGGGTATTTGATATATATGTTAGACACTGTGTTATGTGCCAGGGATTTAAACTGGAATAACATTATTTGAGAGTCTGAACTCTCACATAATTCCCAGACGCTGGACTAAATACACATATTAATAAATATGGCTCAGCAAAGTTAGAGTGGGATCTTTAACTGGTCAGGATCTTTGGGAAATTCCCCCGGCCACCGAATGAACGAGGCTCCTTTCTCTGTCCCTGCTAGACCCCCTGTACCTCTTCCTTCCTGTAGTCTCTAGCAATTGAACTTAATTTCTGTTTCTCTTCGCCTGCAGCCTAACCACCTGCTCACCACACCTGAGCTCTTTTCTTCCCAGCCAGGCCAACTTGAAAATGGGAGGAGTCTTTCCCACACTACACTTCCTTACTGTCATTGAAAATAATAACACAGACGCAAGTATTTTCAACTTTATTCTGCTAAAAACAACTAAGAAACAGAGGGTAGCAAAAGTGACCAAGGTGAAATAGATTTAAAATTAAGAAATCTCAGTTTCTGCTGGTGGCTAATGCATATACCATAGGAAGTTTCCTCCCCTGGCGTGAACCAGAACCACAGTCAAGAAAACATCTACGAATGCAAGTGAAATGAATGAGGGTAACATTACTATAAAAATTACGCTATTATCAAGGTTAGCATGACTGACAGAGAAAACTGTTCTAAATTATTCTTTTAATAAATCATTTGTAATTGGTACTTTATCATTGCTCATAAATGGTTTGCGATTAGAGTATTTTAAGATGGTTTAAAGGCTACTTTTAGATTATTGCTTAGATTCTCAGGAATCACCTCCACCCTTGAGAAAGAATCTTCAATCAGATCATAATTTTATAATGTACCCATTTTGAAGCACTGAAAATACCCAGCTGTTTTCATAGTTGCTCCGTGAAACACCCCGTGCCCTCATGCTGTCTTTTCTAAGGCAGTTCCCATCACTCCTTCCTGGTCTTCGCTTCCAAGTTTAGGGCCTGGGAAGTCCAGGTGGCAGTTCTCGTCTCTGGAATGCCTGGTGAATGGTTGCATCTCTGTGTATTTGTTCCAACTGAGGGTGAACTTCCTTGCCTTGCTGCCTGGAAGGTAGTGGCACAGGGGGAATGAGAGGAGAAGAGGGTACCTAGACTATAGAACTAATGGTGATGAATAGAAAAGAAAAAATAACCAGCCAAACACATGGGGGAAGAGGAAGTAAAGTGGGGTGAAGGGGGAAAAAGTGACCAAAAGGGGCAGTCAGGGCCCTTTGCCATTTTGGTTCTCAGGCAGAAGAGAACTCAAATGCATTTTTCTTCATCCATCTCCTGTCCACAGTAAGGAAATGGGTAATGGAGAGACTGTAGATCTGCGGAATTAATGAGCTCCTCTTTCTAAACGTCATTCTTTAGACTTCCCTACCAATGACATCCTATTAAAACCATGCCCCTATAAACAGATCTGTGCAGTTTGTGCTATTATGTTTCCCAAAGTAGAGATCAGTCAACACATTAAATAACGTGCCCCAGGTCCCACCGATAGTAATTGTCTGAGCTGCGTGCATTTCGGAGTTGGCCAGCTTCAAAGGCCACCGGCTTCCCTGTTGTGCTATGCTACAATGTTATTAATACGCTTATTAACACTATGAACACTGAGTCAAAATATGAGGAATAGGCAGTGTTTTATAAACTGATTTCTTATCTTGGATTTTATACTGTGTTGCTTAAAAACCAAACGTGAAACCTTCTAATTCGGTGATAAGTCATTTTTTAAACAAGCAGTGTGAGTTCAAGGACAATTTAGGTTAAAACTTTATAAATCATTGTACAGGCAGTAATTGGAAAACACAAGTTTTTATCAAAATACCCAGATGGCACACATATTCAGCAAAAAAAATATTTTTCTTCTCAAAAGAAAAACCAAATATGTATCACAAAGTCACATGCACATACACATACACACATACAAGAAAAGCCAGGCATGTGACTGTGTTTAGCCCTACCTGTGGACTTCGGACTTAGAAACTATTTATAGAACTAGTGTTTCCGTGATTGATGTTTTAATCATAGACATTCATTTACTTATGAAAGTTGAGCAATTCCTTATTATAGCTTGCAACTAAGTGTCGTAGTTACAAATCGAAGGTTAAAAAAAAGGCAATCTGTGTACAGGAGGGCCGTTAGAATCATGTTCCTTCTTAAAGTTATATTTCCAAAAAACTAATGCTACTTGACAGGAGGATGAATATACATATCTCTGACCATTTTGAAAGTGCAGATCCACTAATTGTTTTTAAAGCCATGACTTATGCTTTGATTTCTTTTTTTAGTTCCCTAATAAGCAATTGATTTTATTCTAGTCAAAAAAATTGACAGAAGTCACCTAGGGGCATTATAGCCTTATTACTGGACTCTTGTCATCACCCTAGAGCATCTGTACCTCTTTGTCTTATTTCAAATTACAAATTCTGTGTGTGTTGAGGGTGGCACAATAGAATGTGCTGCTTTTTAAAACTGGGGGATTTTCACCAGTGATCCTTGAGATGATCTTAATATAAAGATTTGCTTTTTATTTTAATCCTTATGACTTTATTTTAATATAATGTTACAAATAAATTTTAAAGTATGTTTTTAAAATGTTCTTTATGAAAAATATACTACTGGCACATCAAACCTGATTTTACAGATACCATTTCTTAAAACTAGGCTAATATTTTCAACTAGTGCCGCAGTCAGAATCAATGGAATGAAAAACATTAAGTAAAAATAGCTTAGATAAGAAGCACATAAGGCAAAAATCATGAAAGAGGTACGCAAATGTCATAATCTGTGAACGTGGCACATGAAACTATGCCATTGCCCCAAGTGCCTCAGGTTCTCTGGAAATGAGAAGGTTAGTCCAAAAGTCCCTGAGATCAATTCTAGCTCTAATGCTCAAAATTTTTTTTAACAGCCTTGCGTTTTTCCTTCAGTCTTAGGCCTGTTTTCTGAATTTTAGGTCTCTACAGCATTTTCTGGAACTTAGAGATACCCTTCTTATCTGCCCCTCTTCAACATTGCCAAGCATTTATGCATTCATTCACTTACATATGTACTAGTGAAATAAACACCCTGTGGCGAACTTATGTCCCAGGTGATGTGGGCATCAGGAAAGACTGGAGTTCTGTACCCTGACTTCTGTGTTAAGTGACTGTATGTGTCTGTGATTCCCATTGAAGTTAAAGCCTTTGAAAGCCCTGGACTTCTGCCATAATCTTTTCTTTGTACTTCCTGAATGACTAAGAGATCTTCAATGGAAAGTCCCTTCATTGATAAAAACACACTCAAGGCTCATATTACAAATTTAAAACATGTGTCGTGCAAATCCTGAATGGGATTATACATGAGAATGGACAAAGGAGTTTCTATGTTTCGTAGCTAGAAAGGTCTCATTCTTGGGCCTTTTTGAATACAAAAGGAAAAAAAAACCAATACGTTCATGATTTCTGAGTAGAGGGAAATGCATGTGTGGTCAATTAGAAATTTTAACAGGTCTGAGTCAAAGGGGGAATTTTAATACTTACTAGGTTTTTAAAAATAATTACATTGAAGGAGGAATTAAATTTCAGTGGCATTTATTGATTTTCTGTATAATTTACCTCTTAGTAGTTCAGGTGCCACTATTTTTATGGCTAATTTTTCTTGGGAATTTGTCCTTGAAGAACATTGCTAAAGCACCTGAATACTAGTGTGTATTAACCGTCGCAGGCATCTGTGTAAGGTCAATAAAGCTGTTCTGTGCTTGCCAGCAATTCATAAGATTTTTCTATACTGATAAAAAGGATATAGCTGTGGTTTCCTGCTGGAGTTTCCATCTAATAGTGCGAAAAGCATCAGAGGACACAATTAGTTGTGGTTGTTTGCTCATACACTGCTGTTCTTTCCCTTTTTGTAAAAAACAGGAAGCAGAAATTTGTTCTTTACTTAGTTCAATTGATGTTTAATAAGGATTTAGCTGTGTGTCACTATGGGAGGATATAAAGATGAAAAGATACATCCTTGCCTTTAAAGACCATAAAAACTTAATATTAAAAAAAACATTAAGCACTTGTGGCAGTATTTACCTACTTTCAGTGCACAGACGTTGTGATAAAAATTGATTAACTGAAATTATTTTCAAATTGTTAATGTCTGTGTTTTTCCATGAGCAGATATAACTTTCCAAGTGTCACATTAAAACATATTTTGAAGAAACAGCCAGTTAGCAGAGGTAATTTATAACTCTTGTAATTGCACCAAAGTTCAAATTAGTTTGTAAGTTGTTCTTTGTTCTTTTATTATGGACCAAACTCCCAATTCCACAGCTGAGTAGTTTTGAAAAGAATCAGGCAAAAGAGCATATTCCAAATCCCTTTCTCAAAAACAAGGTAAAATAAAATGACATAGGCTTAATAAGTCAGTACTATTGCATTTGATGCTATCATAATTTTTTTTAAAAAAGGAAACCATGCACGAAAAGAATATTTGTAACCAAGAACATATTCTGAATACAAAAGATTTAATGTGAGCCATACCCATTTGGAAAACAAAATCACTATGATGATTTATTATAAGTTTTATACCTTACACAATTGTAGGAGATTATAAAGAAGTCTATGGGGAAGCAGTTGCTTTTGCATCTGATGTTGAGCCTGAAATCATCGTGGATTAGCAGAGCTGTCAACTGAGAAGAAAAGCAGGATATGAAGTGGAGCTGAGCAGGGAGAGACTGGAAACTGCAAGACAAACCGGAACCTGTGTTGAACTCCTACCTCCTCCAACCCCAGTGACCTGGGAGAGCTGTAGAAGAAGCTGGCACTATTCACTGGAAAGCTATTCATGCACTGGCCCAGAAGCTGGAGATGAGGATCTAGTGGGAGACAAAGAATCGTAGCCTGACTGCCATCTGACATCATCAAGGTGAGCTGGGAGATCAACACACAGCACCTGTTGCACTACACTGCCCCTCTGAGCCTAATAGCGCTGCTGCTTCCTCTGCCTTCCAAATCTCACATAAATTTCCCTTGTGCCCAACTGTAATAAAGAACCATCTAGGGAAGGAAATTCTAGGAATGAATTTCCACCTGAGCTAAGTTCACACTTAGTACAAAATCACCACAGAAACTAACCAATAGAAAACGAAATGTCCAAGGTCAGAAAATCTCTTGTTTCAGAATTTGCAAGATTCCTTTCCACTGCAGGACTCAGAATCTAGTCTGCCTATTGATCATGTTTAAGACATTTCTTCTATAAGAAATCTACAGATCTTTTTCCTATATACAACTTTAAGTTGTTGGTTTACTTCCATTCAAAAACTAAAGTTTCAGAAGGAATATCTATTTTAAAACATTCCAAGATTCATGTCATTTAAGTCACCAAGTTCCTCCCCTGGCTGGTGTAGCTCAGTGGATTGAGCGCTGACCTGCAAACCAAAGGATCTCCGGTTCAATTCCCCAGTCAGGGCGCATACTTGGGTTGCTAGGCCAGGTCCCCAGTAGGGGGCTTGTGAGAGGTAACCACACATTGGTGTTTCTCTCCCTTTCTGTCTCCCTCCCTTCCCCTCTGTCTAAAAATAAAATAAATAAAATCTTTAAGCCAACAAGTTCATCTCTTCAAAATATATATCATCTTCTGATATAAAAGTTAATGAGATTAACTTTTGGCTGGGTGATGTAACGATGAACATATTTCTTGCCACAATAGATTCCAAATTCTATTTTTAGATTTCCGTAGGTGCTTCAGAAGGTTTGTATGATATAATGTTAGAGAAAAGCAAAAGCTCAGTTAGAAAGAAGCTGCCTTCCCAGTGTTTCATTCATTCATTCATTCATTCATTCATTTGTTTTGAGACTCCTTTGTTTATGAGGATGAATGCAATGGTGCTGTAGGAACTAGTGAGCTTCCCATGGTGGAAGCATTCCACCAGCTGTTATAGCAGAAGTCTCGCAATGACTGGAAGATTGGCTGACAGAGTTTCTGAGACTCATTCCATTTTCAAGGTGCTTTGACTCTTTTTCAGTGACTCTCAACCTCTTTTTTGCCCCAGCTCACCTGGTAAATGATGTTTATAGGAGAGTTCCCCCCTCATAATTCCAACATTTTCTCTCTCACCTAAAAAGCACATTGAATTGCCACTAAGTGGCAAGCAAAGAAACAAACAATTTGATTACAAAATGGTCAGAACTGAATAGACGTTTTTAAAATAAGGACATACAGATGGTCAATAGGTACATAAAAAAAGTGCTGGATTTCACTATTCATAAGGGAAATGCAAATCAAAACTACAATGAGATATCACCTCACATCTGTTAGCATGGCTATTATCAAAAAGTGAAAGGTAGCAAGTGTTGGCAGGGATGTGAAGAAAAGGGAACCCTGGTGCACTGTTGGTGGGAATATCACTTGCTCATCTACTATGGAAACAGTATGGAGGTTCCTCAAAATTTTTAAAATAGAACTACGGTATGATTGAGTAATTCCCCTTATGGAGACAAAAATACTCACTCAAAAAGATACTTGCATTCCCGTGTTCACTACAGTGTTATCTACAAGCATCCTAAGTGCCCATCAATGTATGAATGAATAAAGAAAATAATGACATATTATTCAGCCACAAAAAAAGAAGGAAGTCTTGTCATTTGTAACAATAGGGATAGACCGTGAGGCCATTGTACTAAGTGAAATAAGTCATATAAAGAAAGATGAAGTTTTCACAATCTCACTTATGTGTGGAATCTTAAAAAAAAAAAAAAGAGAGTTCATAGAGACAGAGACCCAGATTATTAGTTGCCAGAGGGATCAGGGTGCAAAACAGGTAAAGGGGGTCTATTTGAAGGTACACACTTCCCGATATAAAATAAATAAGTCCTGGAAACATAATGTGCAGCATGATGATTATAATTAATAATATTTTATTGCCTATTTGAAAGTTGCTAAAAATGTCGATCTTAAAAGATCTCATCACACACAAAAATTTTAACTATGTGTTGTGACTGGACTTATTGTGATCAATTTGTGGTATATTATAACTACCAAATCATTATTTTGTACACCTGAAACTAATATAATTTTATATGTCAATTATGGCTCAGTAAAAAATAGGTTGTGACTTGATTTGTAAAATAAATATGTTATAATCTCTTAAGTACTTACAAGAAAAATCTTACTTTTCATATAAGCACAAGAAATCTGTTACTTAAATATTTCACCATCCAAACCATATTTTATAATTTACTCCTTGGTAAAGCAAGAATGTCAAAATCTACAATTCAGATAAATAGCCACAGAAGCATATGAAAATGGAAATATCCCTGGAAAGGATAAAAGTACATAGTTTTATTAAAATTCCTTTGGCATACAACAGCTGATAAAATTAATACTATATTACATTTTGGGTGTCTTCGTGTCATTGTGTGTTGATCTAATCTGATCATGCAGAAGCATTTATTTACATAGCATGTATTATTTGCCTGTTGTTGCAAATTTCTGCGCTTGGGGTGGGAGAGCAGTGCATCACATATACGAAAATGGCTAAGATTTTTTCCTTACCCACGGATGACTCCATAAGCTACTGGGAAAGGTAATGGAAAGACCCAAGTGGAAAAAGAGCAGGAGGAAGTGTTGAGTGAGGGCTTAATATAGAAATGGAAACATTATGGTTTAAAAAGATTAAGTTTCTAAATTCTGTCCCATACTGCACATCTAGAACGTCAAAGACAAAATAAATAAGAATAAGTTTTGAAAAACCTTGACAATACCAAGTGCTGGCAAGTATGTAATGCAACTGGAGCTCTCCCGTGTTTTTACTGGGGATACAAAATAGAAGGGCTATTTTGGAAAATATTTTGGTTATTTCCTATCAAGTTAAAAATTCACTTACCATACGTCTTGGCAATTCCACTCTTACTTGCCTAAGTGAAATAGAAACCTTTGGAAACACAGAAACCTCTGTGTAGTGGCATGGTAACACAAAAAACCTATGTATAGTGACTTTATTCATAATTGCCAAAAACAGGAAATACTCCAGATGTTCTTCAATGAGGGATGAATAAACAATGGCACATGTGTGCGTGGAATACTACCCAGCAATAAAAAGGAGTAAACTATCAATACAAACAACAACACAGATGAATCTCAAATACGTCATACTAAATAAAGAAGCCAGGCTGAAACAACTATGTACTTTTATATTTATGGGACATTCTGGAAAAAGCAAAACTAGAGGTGAAAAATAGATGACCGATTAAGAGTGGGAGGGAGTATGACTGCAAAAGAATGGTCGAAGGGAGTCCCTGAGAGGGCGACGGGGTTATTCTGTATCGTGATTGTAGTTATACAACTGTGCATTTGTCAAAACTCATACAACCATATACCAAAAAGAGTAAATGTAACTGTACATATATTTTCTTAATTCTTAAAAAGGAATTCAGTCTCAACTAGACCCATAGTCCAGAGGTTAGCATTCTCCTGGTTCTGGGGTCAGAAAAGCAGGCCATTTGGAGACGATGTTAGATCTCTTCCCTGTTTGTTGACACAGGAAAAAAATGTGCAGACTGAAAAGATTTGGGCTCTGATGTCCATAGATTCTGGGTTAGTTTTAATCTCAAAGCTTTCTTTAAATGGATGGAGGCAAGTATCAGGGGACCCTGGAGATCAGCTGACAGTTCTGTTGCCTAAAATAACGCTATGTTAACCATCTGGTGGGCGTGTGTGAGAGCAGTGTGAACTCCCCGTGTCCTCCACTGCCTGGGTCTGACTGGGGCATGCTACTCTCTCTTTGCAATCTCATCTTCATAGACTCTAAGAGAGATTGTTTATTTCAATATTATTTATTGAGGTTTCATTATATGAGTGCACTATGCACTACGAAGGCTAAATATTGAGATAGAGTCTCTATGAAAAATGAAGCTTACAACCTAGGGCAAGAAAGAAGACATGTGACTCAATAGCTGTAATTCAATAAGGTTGTGACAAAACCTACAATAGAGGTTTTCTCACTGTGCTGTGACTATTGAGAGAAAGAAGCCATCACTTTCTACAGGGATTATCAGGAAAACCTTATTTTGCGGAGTGTGGCATTTGTTCTAAACTTTAAGAATCTCGCAGATCCTAAGCTCTTTAAGAAGTGGATCCTTTCTATCTTACTCACTAATTTTCTCCAGATCTAGCACAGTTCCTGGAACATTATTGATACATTAATGTTTTGGAATTGATGAAAGAAAGAAAAGACAGATAGCATTTCAAAGGCAGAGAACACACACCGAGACCCATAGCCTGAACAGAGGCATGCAGGCAAATGTTTGAAAAACAACCGAGGATAATGCACTTTGGCTCGAGTGTAGGGTGTTGTAGAAAGCAATGTTCCAAAATTGTTGAAATTCAACTGTAAGGGGTCTTCAGCGCCAGGTTAAGCAATTTGAACATTTTCATTATAGGAAGGAAGCCATTGAAGGATTTTGAGCTGACAGTGATGTGATCAGACCTGTGTTTTAAAACATTTCAATCTGACAGTTGATTATGAGACAGTGACTATTAGTGATAAGTAGTATTGGAGCAAAGTAGATAGACTGTGCCTGAAGCACTGTGCCAGTTCACGCATGACTTGGAGAAGGCAGTTGTTGGAATATTGCACCTGGAGAACAGATACCAGAAGCCCTAGGATCGAGTCCTAACTCTGCTTCTAAACTGTGGGACACGTCCCCTAAGTTTCTGAGGCTTCCGGCTTTATATCTATGAGGTTAATGTGGAAATTATAAGAGTTAGTATTTGTGGGAGCTTTGTATGTTTTAAAGTGCTCTATAAACATAAGAGATAATATTATTTGAGTCCCAGATATTGGAAAGAAAGTTGCAAATATTTCTGGCAGAGGTGTGTCAGGAACTGGTGACTGATAGATTATAAAGGCAAGGGAGCTGAAGCTGTCAGAATGATTCCGGGATTTTCAGTCAGACCTGACTGGAAGAACATGGGTGCCATTAACAGAAATGGAGATTTCAGGAGAGAAATTTCCTTTCAGCAGAATGATGTTGAATCCTGGGTAGGACAGTGAGCCTGGGACACTGGCACTACATGCAGGTCAGATATCGGCCTGCAGTTACAACATGGAGGAGGACAGGCACGTTGGGGAGAAGGTGATGCCTGGAACTGCAGCTGTAAGGTCAGCCGCACTCGATAGACAAAGTGTGAGAGAGATTGTCAAGGACAGGAAAGGAGAGGACCGAAGAGGAGAATTCCTGGGAAAAGCCATATGTAGGGGTCAGAAAAGAAGTAAGCTTGATCTAAGGCTACAAAAGGACCATCCAAAAGCAGAAAGAAAAATCAACAGGAGAGGAGAGAGGATCGATGGGCAAAACAACGCCAGGCATTCAAGGTGGGTGAGGAATAAAATTCCATTTCCTCGTTTTAAAATTGAGAAAATTGTACCTCCTCGCGGGCTTGTTTTGGAGAGTAACTAAGAGACAGCACTAAGTATTTATACATAGGAGGTTAAAAAGGAGCCATTATTAATATTGTTGGAAATTAATTTTCATTTTAAATATCCTTTAGGAATTTTTGTAAATGTAACCCAGACCATGTAAGTTTTGTATGCATGTGATGTTGCCTTTTTAAAAGATAAATCATGGCTAAATTTGCTGCATAACATCTCCTGACCTTTAAAGGATAAAATGTGTTTCCACCCCAGTTTTAGAAGATCTCCATACTGTTCTGACAGGAGCTATTATTTTTCAGGAACTCTCATGAGGGTTCCCTGCACAGAAAAACAAATTTCTCCCATCTAGGCCAAAGTTGGGTCTTAGCAAGGTCCACGGGGTAAGAACTTGTCATCTGCTCCCCTCTGCCCCGAAGCGGAATGTATCATTTACATGGAGTTTCAGTCCTGAAGGTGGCAACGAAAGCTTAGCTGGCCCGGAAAATCATTAGTTAAGAGAAAAAATTAGAAGAACATGAGTTTGTGTGCACACATTTTCAATATCTTATGACTAAGTGACCAAGACAGCATAGAACAATCATCAAATCTATTGGTCATGTTGATTATTTTAAATTTTTTTGCCTAAGAGGCTAAGCATCTCTGCTTTGATTCACGTAACAGCCAGTTTGCTTTTCAAAGAGAAAAAAAAAACAAAACTTCCTTCCAGGATCACATCTTATGTATCATCTCAAATTGGCCACCTTGAAAATGTTTGCAGTTAAGGAAATAGTGAGAAAACAGAAAAGGCTCAAGGACACCTGCAGTTGCTCTGGGGAAACTGTCCGAAGCAAGGAGCAGTTTTCATGATTTTTAAGAATCCTTGTGGCTCTGCAGTTCGATGGCACATTATTCCATGTGTTTAAATGTTTAACCAAAAATTGTGGAAACTCCCAAAGAAATTGGCAAAGCTTTTTTTTTTGATAAAATGTTTTGTTGTCATTTGATGGAAGCTTGCTGACTCAACACTGAAACCACAGCAAATTTTTATATTTGTAGTCATCAGTAAAAATCAAAATTATCATGGAAGCAGCCTAGTAATCTTAGTTTAGAATTTGTTATGAGTTTCTTAATATTCAAAACCACATCTAAACATGCATTTGTTCTCTTTCATTCCACATTTCAATTAATAGAGTCATTCATTTGTCACTTACTTCAAGGTATAAAACTTTGAAATAATTTCTGCAATAAAACCCAATTTCTCAACCTGGCATTGAAATTTATTCATGATATACTGGGGCCAAGAGCCATGTTTCCCGATGAGTACCCCCACCCATGCCCCACCCACACTCACTCCAAGGCCTCTTCCTGTAAATAACTTCCTGTCTTTGAATCTTTGCTTGGGCTCTCCCCTCTGCCCCAAAGGTTCATCTTTTAAAACCCAACTCAAATCTTTACCCTGTGCTGGGAAATAGCACGCAGCCTAATTTGGTCACTTTAGATGTATTAACTGCAGTATACTAACCTCTAATAACCTATAACCCCCAAATTTCAATAGCTTATGGTAATAAAATTATATGTGTATGTTTTTAAAACTCTTACCAACACCCCTGAAAAACCGTTTAAGGTCACCCTAGTGTTAATTGAATATTTGTCCTCTTGTACTCCCATAGCACTTTCCTCTTTATTTCTAGTACAAGAGCTGTTTTTAGTGGTGTATCTTTCCTAAAATGTTCAATTTTGGAATGTATCAACCAGCTTTTGTTTATCTGTTTATGCCTTTGTATAGCCCTTGCAAAACTTAGCCCAATGCCCAAATACATAGGAATCCTTAATAAATGTTTTTGCATTTAGTTCAATTTTCCATTAAGAAATCGAGACTAGAGAAGAAAATTTTTTTAAATTTGTTTTGTAAGTATTTTGCGGTACTACCTTCCACATCTTTGTGTGATTAACAGTTTTGTGTGTGTGTGTGTGTCTGTATTGTATCTAAGGTATCTACTGTATTTAACATCAGAGAAAAGACATTATCTTCCCTCTCAGTATTGGTGATTCTTCTTCTTTGAGATTTTTGTCTTCTGATCATTCCAAAAGTTGAGAATATCCTAGAGCCAATGACAGGGAATAGAAGAAAAGTAGGAAATTAATGTTTAAAAGGAGATGTACATAGGAAATGGAAATATATATTAACAATGGAGTCTCGCTTTTAAAAACATGAAAAAAGAAGAGTTATAGTATTTTTCTAGTAAGCTTTTTAAATATAGGGTGGATCCTCAGATGAAAAAGTGTATCTGATGCAATGGTGACAGGAGATAGGAAAGCACCCATGAAAGGAGAATTTGGCTAAAAGGCCGTCCTAATGCAAGCCCCAGAGAATAAGGAAATCAAAAAGTTGAGTACAAGATTTGGAGGATCATTGTGATGTAGTGGTTATAATGAGCATCACCCACCTGATACTCTCACCTGTACAACTTTAACAAGATAATCATCAAAATCCACAGTTCTGTTGAAGTAAGTTGGGCTTTTGAAATGAACATTTTGATATTTTGTAAATGAGTGCTCCTTCTGACTTCTACTTCCTTTCAGTGCTCTTGTCGAAACACTCAGAGAATATGACAACTACTTAAGTATTGCACCCTCTTAATTTTCACTTACACGAAATCTGTCCAGGACATGTCCAACCATGTAATATGAAAAATAGAGACATTTATTGAAGAAGATACAAGATACAAAAAACATTGTACACAGGACAATGACACCTCAGTCCCCTTCAAAGTAGGCACCTTGGGACTTCACACAGTTCTCCCAGGTGCCATCAGCTGCTCTGTCTTATCTTCCTGAATCTCATCAATGGTCTGAAATCCTTCCCTTTCAAAGGTGATTTGAGTTTGGGGAAAAGCCAGAAGTTGCAGGGCACCAAAACTGGGCTGTAGGGGGAGGTTAGTCGCCTGGGTGATTTGATATTTCACCAAAAAACTCTGCAGGAGATGCGATGCATGGGCAGGTATGTTGTCATGATGAAGCTGCGCATCACCAGTTGCCCATAGCTGTGACCTTCTGACTCATCCAAATAGTTTCTGCAGAAGAATGTTAAAGCTTAACAAAAAATTTGATGCATATTCATTGCTTTCCTTGCTCAGTCATTTTTAATGCGACAGCCACACAGTACACATGCTCACTCAATGGTGCCTGCCATCCCCACTGACTAAGACAGTGAAGTGGTCATTGTTCACACATGCGCATTCCAGTCCACTCTCCTTGGCTGCCAGGTTACATTGATGTCACGCAAACAGTACTTGTTATATTAATAATGGTTGGACTTTTTCCAGGACAGACCTCATATATACATAAAGAAAACATATCCCTTCTATTAAAAAATATTAGTGTGATTGAGCAGCCTGTACAGAAATGAAAATATCAAAAAGTTAAGGAAAAGATGTGTTCTGCAAAAGAAAAAGGGAGAAAGCTGAGATTCTAAGCAATTGATAAAGTCAAGCTAGAAAGTGATTAAGAGAAAAATTAGTGTATTACTTCTTTTTCCACTGAGGATAAACAGTTGGAGCCGCACATTATAGATTTAGGCAAAGACTGGATATTCTAACAAGCTGCACATCAACGGTGACACCCTCCCAAACACCAGTTCATCCACTCTTCTTACACTAATTTTCTTAAATTTTTAAAATTTGCTTTTTTTAGTTTTTATTTTTCAATTGCAGTTGACATTCAATATTATATTAGCTTCAGGTGTACATCGTACTGCTTAGACATTTATATGTTATGAAGTGATCACCTCTGTAAGTCTAGTACCTACCTAACACCATACACAGTTATTTTAATATTACTGACTATTCCCTATGGTATACTTCATATCTTGTGACTATTCTGTAACTAATCCCTTAATCTTTTTCTTAATCCCTTCATGTTTTTCACCCAATTTCCCACACCTCTCCCCTCTGGCAACCAGCAGTTTGTTCTCTGTGTCTGTGAAATTATTTCTGTTTTGTTTGTTTGTTTTTTAGATTACACATGTAAGTGAAATTATATGGCATTTGTCTTTCTCTGTCTGACTTATTTCACTTAGCATAATTATACTGATTTACTTTAAATGCCTTTTCCCTATCAGTGTCAGTTTCAGTTTACATACAGGTGAATCATTAGTAATTTCTTTTAGGAATAATTATGAAGAAAAGACATAGTAAGAAACATAAGTGAGGAAATTTGTGGAAAGTAAAAGGACGTGTTGGATGACAGCCGAAAATTGAGATTTTTTTTTTTTTTTTTTTTTTTTTTGCCATGCAGCCTGAGATTTCTAACACATTTTCAGAATTGAAGTGTCAAGTTATGGACCAGATTCCTCTGTTTATTCTGTAAGTCAGGAGTGGGTGGGGGAGGAAATCGAGCTAGGAAAGGGGCTGTATACTTGAGTACAAGATACACCCAGTGGCGAGTTTGTATCGGCAAGAAAGCCCAGTAATTCTACCACCACCATCACTAATAGTGCAGCTGCTGCTGCTCACTCCGTGTGCCGCGCCGGCTTCCGAGAGCTCACAGCAGCCATATGAGGTAGACACTATGTTCACCTGTGTTACAAGTGTTATACTGAGAAATTAAGTAATTTAAGTAATTTACCCAAGGCCACGCAGCTCTAAGTGACAAACTGGGTTTGAGTCCAAACCTGATCCCAGAATGTACACTCTTACCACCACACTAACACAGCCTGTCACACAAAGACATGTGTCCAGAAGGTAAGGCACAGAGTCCTTCTGAATGGCTAGTAGTTCTCTCATGTGTTCTTTTCAGTGTCCTGCCTCTGCTCATTCTATTTCCCTCATCTTGAATGGCCTCATTCCACATGGCCAACTCTTCATCCCTCGGGTCTCAGCTCAGGAGTCCTCAGGGGGCAGGGTTCCTCACCTCACGGACTTAGGTGGTACCTTATGAATACAGCCATCAAAGGCAGCTGTGCTGTCACTTCCACTCAAAGGCCCTGTGTGGCCTTACTTAGATGCCCAAGAGTACGCTCTCATAATACCTTGCACCTCACTCTGTCAGAGGACTCACTGCCCTATATTCTAATAATTCTTTTATGATTCTCTCTTACTCCCTAGGAAAAAACTTCATGAAGCTGGGGACTGGTATACTCACCATGATATTTTCAGCATTTCAGACATAGCAACTATTCAATAAATGTTTGATGAATGAATTAATTAGTTACATGTTAGAATGTCACACATATAGATACATATAAATAACATTATTTCTACCTTTCAGACCTGATGCTTTACTATGTCCCCTTCCCCTCACTCCTCATTAAAACTGGAGCTGTTCCCAAAGGCCGCCTTGTATGTCCCATGATCTGTGTGATTACTTACACACTGTTTCTGATGCTTTTTCTTTCCTACTATTGTACCAGATCTCTACTGGTTCTGCAGAAAGGCTTTCCAAGTTGCACAAGGTGGAATGAGTCATTCCTCTGTGTTATTGTTCAAATCTCTGGCACTGAAATTGTCTATTTTCCCAAAAGATGCTGGTGGTTAAAGGGAGGAATAGAGCCTTGCTCAGCTTTATAGCTCTCTAGAAACTACCTTAGGCTTGGCACTACTATGTGTTTATTAATTCAGGATAGCCAAAAATAAGCAATATGTTTCATGTTTGGTATTTCAGGTTCTTTGTTTAGCTGCATAAGAGTTGAGTGAATAAGAAAAATAATTACTGTGAAGGCCCTGCTTTGATCTCATCTCATAGCCTTCATTTAAGCATGAGGTTTTATAAGCAAAACACTAAAGCCCTTGACTAGCTTTGTTAATTTAATAACAAGTGGTCTTCTTAGGCCTGAACATACGTGGATGATGTTCTTATCATTATTAGAAAAAAATATCCTCCATTACCATCTACAGGTAATATAATTGTAGGTGTGGCAAAAAAATCAGATGAATGAATTCTTGAAAGTAAACAAGTTCAGCTTGTTATATCATTATTAGGTGAATTTCCAAAGATTTGTGAGGTCTTTAATGTAAACCCTGAGACTGATTCAGAATTCCCATGAAACAACATGGCAAGTAGCCCATTAAGCCACTTCAGGCCATGAGGAGATCATTTTTAGTGAGTGAAGTGCTGATACTTCTGACAAGTGACTTCCCAGGCTACCATTCTACACATTTAGGATTGATCTTTTTGTAAGGAACCCTTACACCTGTGGGTATATCCCAGTAAAGGATGCAGACCACTAAAGCAAGCGAGAAATCGCAGCAGCTCCATGGTCTGGCTAACAAGACATGATGTAAACTTCCCTGATTTCCATTTATTTTATTGTTTATGAAGTATATTTTGTTACTTGGAGAGTTTTATGTAATATTTATTTTGTTATAAAGGGCTAGTCAAAGCAGTAAAAAATGCAAAGCAAATAAGTCATGGTTTGAAATAGCATGAACACAATTCTCATGATTGCTGGTGAGCAAAATGAACTTCAGTAATATAAACAGCTCCTCTTTTATGTTAAAGTAATTTTGTTGGCAATGCATTACACATCCAGGGTCTAACGTGAGAGCGTATTTTTCCTATTAACTTATATCCACTCTACTTGATGATTTGCAATATTCCATTTGATGGAAATAAAAATCACACTTCTTTTGAGTCATATTAACATTCGCCAAATGTTACTATACACCCCCTTTTTTTTCTTGCCGTTTTTGTACAGAATATTGGGGCTGCTGGGTAGGCACCCTCTCTACTCTCTTGGAGCTTACCATCTAAAAAATAAAAACAACAATGGTGACAATGCAACGATGCACTATAATAGAGACACGCATACATACAGTGGAAGAGTCGTCTGAATCAGGGGTTGGGACAGGTGTGGGGGTGGGAAAGCACAAGGAAAGTCCCCAGGGGAGGGGATGCTGAGCTAAATTGAGGCCAGCAAGGGAATAAAGAGGGGAAGGGTATGTTGGTGTCCTAGATCTGCCATAAGGAAATACCACTAATGAGGTGAATTACACGGCAGTAATGTATTTTCTCATTGTTCTGTAGGCTAGAAGTACAAGATCTAATTGTTGGCAGGGCTGATTCCTTCTGGTGGCTCTGGGGAGATCTGGTTCGTGCCCTTCTCCTAGCTTTGGGTGGCTGCCACAACCCTGGTGTTGCTTGGTTTGTAGATGCATCACTTCAATCTCTGCTTCTATGAAAACAGGATCTTTTCCCCTATGTCTCTGTCTATGTCCAAATTTCCCTCTTATAACACCAGCTCTATTGAATTTAGGGCCCACCCTAACCCTGTGTGACCTCATTTTCACTGGGTTATATCTGCAAAAACCCTATTTGCAAGTAAGGTCACGCATTCACAGGGTCTGGATGGGCCTGAATTTGAGGGAATGGCATGTAACCCAGTAGAGAAGGCATTCAAGAAACAGGACGCATCACGGATGGAGGCAGAGAGGTTTGGACATGTTTGGTCAACTTCAGATCCTTCTCAACAGTTGGATTGGAAGGCTCTGGGGATTAAGAAGTAAGAGGAGCCTCATCACAAAGAGCCTGTGTGCCAAGCTCAGGAATTTGAGCTTCCTCAGGAAATCGGTGGGTGTTACTGAAGGATTTTAATTCTGGGAGTTACATGATCATATTTGCATTTTAGAAAACTCTCCAACAGCAATGTGGAGAATTGAAGAAGGTACAGAGTGGAGGCAAAGAGATTATATAGAAGTTCTTGAAATAATTCTGGCATGAAATAAGTGCCCATATTACATCAGCAACAGGGAGACTAGAGAGGAGGTGGTAGATAGAGAAGATATTGAAAAAGGAAAGATCTCTAAGACTTGACGGTTAGTTAGATATTGGGAATTAGAAGAGAGAGGAAAGATTGGCTTTGTAGTTTCTGGCTTATGTGAGGATATGGAGGTGACATTCACTAAGATGACTAAGGAAGAACAAGTTTAGAGGTAAAGTGGATGAGTTTCGGGACATATTTAATTTGAGGTACTAATGACATGTAAGTGGAAAGTGCTGTTTTGGAGATTGATAGACAGTTCTGACTGCAGATGGAGTTGAAATTCATGACATGTTAAGTGACTGCGTTCCCCAGGTTGAGCATATAAAGTGAGAAGAGCAGAAGGTCTGGGAAGTGCCAACGTTTAGGAAGTGAACTGAGGTAGAGAGCCAGAATGCGATGTTCAGCAGGAGACTTCTGTTGAGAAAAGAGGAAAGCCAAGGGAGAGCACATCAGAGGTAAAATAACTTCCACAAGGGCAGAGTGCTCAGAATGTCAAATACCTTAGAAAAGTCAGCAGATATAAGAAAAGGAAAGTGTTTACTGTCATGCATCAGTTAACAACAGGTGTATGTTCTGAGAAATGCATCACAAGGTGGTTTCGTTGTTATACGAACATTGCAGAGTGCACTTCCACAAATCTCTGGCGTAGCTTAGCACACGCCTAGGCTATGTGGCATAGCCTGTTGCTCCTAGGCTACAATACACCGTAGCATGCTACTATACTAAATACTGTAGGTAATTGTAACACAATGGTACGTATTTGTTTATCTAAGCATATCTAAACATAGAAAACATACAGGAACAATAGGGTATAAAAGATGGGGCACTTACTATGAACAGAGCTTGTAGGGCTGGAAGTTGCTCTGGGTGAGTCCGTGAGTGAGTGGTGAGTGAATGTGAGGGCCTAGGACAGTACTGTGCACTAATGTAGACTTTATGAGCACTACACTAAGCTTACAAACATATACTTTTCTTTTTTTAATGATAAATCAACCTTAACTTACTGCAACTTTTTATTGTATAAACTTTTTAATTTTTTAAACTTTTTAACTCATAATAACAGCTTAAAAACAAGCACATTTTATAGCTATACAAAACTGTTTTCTTCTTTATATCCTTATTCTATAAACTTTTTTATATATATATTTTTTAACTTTTTAAACAATTTTGTTAAAAACGAAGATGCAAACATACACATTAGCCCACACAGGGTCAGAATGATCAATATCACTGTCTTCTGCCTCCACATCTTGTCCCCCTGGAAGGTCCCCCTGGGGCAATAACACACATGGAGCTGTCCCCCTGCTACACTAGTACCTCCTTCTATAGGACACCTCCTGTAGGACCTGCCCAAGGCTCTTGAGGAGGTGTCACGCTTCAGAAACATGTCCATGGTGGCTTGCTTGGTTTGTTTCTTTTTTCATTATAGATTTGTTTGTAAGCAGATAATCAACTATGAACATTCTTCTCGGTTAATAAAAACCTGTTGGTTTTGGAGTTTATGTTTTCAAACTTTTCAAGGAGTCATTGAGTTCTGCAAAAGCTTCTGCTAACCCTTCACTGTGAATTTTCTTGGGGGGTTCTCCATCTTCTCCTGCAGTTTTCTTTTCTCTTGCCCCTTCTTTAGTTTTGCCTCTTATTCCAGCTCCAACAATTTCTCATTGGTCAGTTCCTCGGGGACCGCCTCTGGCAGCTCACCACCATAACCCTCATCCACACCCCGGTTAAAGTTGTTTGCCAACTTAAATGCAGCCTGTTGACTTTTGCAGCTTCCTCATTCTTGGCAAATCCTTTGAAGTTAGGGACAGGCCTCCTGAGTGTCTTCTTCCAGTTGCTATTTATGCCCTCTTTGGTGATATCACCCCAAGGCCAAACAGGATTCTTTTTTATTCCTTTTATTGATCCCAGTGAGAGGGGAAGGGAGGGAGAAGGGGAGAGAAACATCAATGTGAGAGAGAAACACCAGTCAGCTGCCTCCTACATGTACCCCGACCAGGGACTGAATCCACAACCCAGACATGTGCCCTTACCAGGAATCGAACCTGCAACCTTTTAGTTTGCAGGATGATGCCCAACCAACTAAGCCACACTGGCCAGGGTACAAACAGGATTCTTGTTGCAGTCATAGATGTAATCCTTTCAGAACTGCATCAGTGTCTCCCCAGTTGCATCAGTAGCCTTGGTCAAGGTCCTCCTCAGGGAGTAGGCCATTTAAAGCTGCTATAACTCCCAACCCATTGGTTGGATCCAAGAGGTGGTGTTTGGAGGTAGAAACACCACTTTGATATTGGGATAAAGATCACCAATAAAAGGAGGATGTCCAGGAGTAACATATAAGCAAAATCTTGAAAGATATGTTATTGTGTAAATGATACTTCTCCATTTTGCTGGCATAGCAATTCAGGAGGGCATCTTGGAAGAGGAGCTGGGTCATCCATGATTTGGCACTGTATGCTTATTAAAATGCTTGAAGGCCCTGAGGTTCTCACTGCTCCTGATCACAAGTCTTTCAATTTGTAGCCTGCAACATTATCCTGTTCTTAAAAGCCTTGATACCTGGCATTGACTTGGCCTCTTTATTGATAAACGTCCTTTCAGGCACCCATTTCCAGAACAGGAAGATTTCATTCATATTGAAAATTTGCTCTGGCAACTAATTTTTCCCCACAATGAGCTTCTCTAGTTTCCAGAAATTCTTCAGCTGCCTTCACATCAGCACTTGCCAACTCACCAAGCACTTTCGCACTATAAAATGAATAACAATTCTTGAATTGTTTAAACCACCCAGAGCTAGCAGTAAATTCAATATCATAGTCTAGCACATCCTTTTCTTTTAACATTGCAAACAAACTTTCTACTTTCTATGATCGTCATGGTGATAAGTGGGATACACTTCTGTGTCTGGTCTTCAATCCAGGCCATTGGAAGTTTCTCCATGTCTGATATAGGCCCTTCCTGGATTGTCATTATTCTCATTGCCTTCGATGCATTGGATCCTTTAACAGCTTCTTTTGCTTTACCCTCATTCTACAAGATCATAGCAATGATGAAATGAGACTATCCTGACTGCCCAGCAATAACCATCACTGATTTTCCACCTTTGTGGTCCTTAATCGCTTTTAATTTTGTTTCTAGGTTAATTATTCAATATGGCCTCTTACTGTCAACATTAGGAGTGGATGTTGTATGCTTGGGGGCCAAGATGAAAAAAACAGCATGAGTTTAAATCAAGCACAAGAGAAAACGATGCAATCAAGAGATGCAGTAAAGACGAGATGTATGAGGCTACTGCCAGCCTAACAAAGCATAACTGATTTACAGCAACCTTTTTCTTAATAAACAGAAAGAGTACACTCTAAAGTAACTATTAAAAGTATAGTAAAGTACATAAAACATTAAGATAGTCATTTATTTTATTATCAAATATTATGTACTATACATAATTGATGTTATCCTTTTATACCTGGACGCATAGTAGGTTTGTTTATGCCATCACCACAAACATGTGAGTAACGCATTGTGCTGTGACATTGTGACAGCTGCATCATCAGGAGGTGGTAGGAACTTCACAGCTCCATTGCAATCTTGCAGAGGACTACTGTCACATATATGCTTCACTGTCAACTGAAATGTCGTTATGCAATGCATTACTTTGTTTTCACAAAATCCAGTCATTGGTGACTTTAGCAATGGCAGTTTTAGTAGAAAGGCAGAAAGGACAGAGGAAGAAACAAGATGGTAATAGATTTAAAAATGACCATGCAGGAATGGAAGGGCATAGAGATTATATACTGTCTTTTTAAGGAGTCGGATTGTGAGGGAAACCGGGGCTATGTAGCAATCAATAGCTACCTGGGGCAAAGAATGACTTTTTCCCTGATGATAGAGATTTGAGCCTGCTGTGATCCAACTCAAGTGGGAAACATGGGCTCTACAGTGTGGCCTTGGGGTAGCAGATAGGAGTGGGGAAAAGGAGTAGGCACAATTCTTCCAAATAAAGGAGTCTACCAAGGACTTTTTTTTTTTTTTTGGTCAGAAAATAGAGGGTTTTTTTTTTAATGGTTGTTCAATTACGGTCCCCACTTTCCCCCTATTACTCTCCCCTGCCCTACCCACTCCCACCTCCCACATTCAATCCTCCCCTGCCCACCCCCATTGCCTTTGTCCCTGGATCCTTTGTACATGTTCCTTGATGGACATATTCTTAAAGCTGTTGAGGGATTTCTCACACAGTTGCCATTGTGAACTTTTTGTCAATAAGAATAAAACTGTTTTCTTCATCTTTTATGTAATGGGCTTTTGTTTTGTTATACAGCCTTCCCATTTTCATTCTTCTTACTTTTATAGCAGTACTTTTATTCTTCTTGGGAAATTGATTCTTCCCCTCTGTTGGCAGCCTTAGTAGAACTGTCAGTGAAGGCGCTGTGCCCTTACCTAGGCAAGGGCCAACTCAGCTTCTCTCCCAAGATTGTGAATCTGGAGACTTTAACTGATACTGGAGTTTCAGGGTAGGGTGGTGTGATTAGAGTTCATTTATCCCAGTGAGGGTTCTCTTCTATAGCCTACCCCTCAATGCTATGACATCCATATCTTTGGAAAGGCTGTGGTGTCTAAGATTCTGGAACCACAACGTTTGCATTCACATTCAGGGACATTCTAACTGTATGATCTAGAGCAAGTTACTTAACTTCCATGTTGCTTGGTTTCCATATTTGTAAAGTAGGACTTGTAACAGGGCCTACATATAGTCATATGCCATATGACAACATTTTGGTCAATGACAGACCAATCTAAAAAACTAAATAAATGGAGAAGTATTCCATGTTCATGGACAGGAAGACTCAATATTTTCAAGTTGTCACTTAATCCCAACTTCATCTATAGATTCAATGCAATCCCTATCAAAATCTCAGTAAGTTATTTTGTGGATATCAATAAACTGATTCTAAAGTTTATATGGAGAAACAAAAGACCTAGAATAGCCAATATGATATTGAAAGAAAACAAAGTTGGAGGACTGATGCCACCCAAGTTCAAGACTTATTATAAAGCTACAGTACTCATGACAGTCTGATATTGGTGAAGGAATAGAAAAATAGATCAATGAAAAATTTATATGTCACCAGAACCAGGAAATAGGCCCACATATATATAGCCAATTGATCTTTGACAAAGAGCAAAGGCAATACAAGGGAAGAAAGGTAGACCATTCCAAAAATGGTGCTGAAACAACTGGACATCCACATACACAGAAGAATGAATCTAGACACAGACCTTACACATTTCACAAAAATTAATTGAAAATGGGTCACTGACCTAAATGTAAAACTATAAAACTCCCAGAAGATATGATAGGAGAAAACCTAGAAGGCCTTCAGTAAGACAAAGACCTTTTAGATACAACACCAAAAGCATAATCCATCAAAGAAAGAATTGATAAGCTCAACCCCATTAAAATTAAAAACTTCTGCGAAAGACACTGTCAAGAGAATATGAAGACAAGCCACAGCCTGGGAGAAACTATTTTGCAAAAGACACACCTGATAAAAGACTGTTATTCATAATATACAAAAAAGAAGAAACTCTTAAAATCAACACTCAAAACAAACCAGTTTTTTGAAAATGACCTAAGATCTTGACAAATACTTCACCAAACTATGCCTATGAGAAGATGTTTTACATCATATCTCATAAGGGAAATGCGAATTAAAACAACGAGACACCAGTAAATACCAACTGGAATGGCTAAAATCCGAAACAGTCACAACACCAAACGCTGGCAAATGTGGAGCAACAGGAACTCTCATTTATTGTTGGTAGGAATGCAAAATGGTACAGCCACTCTGAAAAACAATTTGGCAGTCTCTTACCATATGATCGAGCAGTTGTGTTTACACAAAGTTAAAAACTTATATCCACACAAAATTCTGCACATAGATATTTATAGCAACTTTGTTCATAATTACCAAAACATGGAAGGAATCAAGATTCTCTTTAGTAGGTAAATGGATAAATAAACTATGGAACACCCAGACAATGGAGTACTATTCAGTGCCAAGAGAAAATGGAAACCCATGACATGACATGGAGGAACTTAAATGCATATTACTAAGTGAAAGAAACCAATCCGAAAAGGCTACATATCGTATGATTCCAAATACATGGAGTTCTAGGAAAGTCAAAACTATGGAGACAGTAAAAAGATCAGTGTTTTCCAGGAATTGAGGGGTGGGATGGGCAGAGGGATGAATAGACCAAGCACAGAGAACTCCTTGGGCATTTGTATGATACTGTAATAATCCTTACCAGTCGCTATACTTTTGTCCAAACCCAGAGAGGCATAACACTGAGGATGAAGCCTACTGTAATCTGTGGTGGTGGGAGGCATATGGGGGGAGGCCATGTATGTGGGAGGAGAGGGGTGTAGAGCAAACTCTGTACCTCCCCTCAATTTAAACTGATCTAAAAATAGTCTTAATTTTTGAACAAAGATTAATAATGTTTTGGGATGGTGAGATTAGGGGTGTTAAATTTTTATTCTTTAAGTTTTGTGTGTTCTGTAGTTTGGTTATACTTATTATTGGTAGTTGAATTGATCATACTTCTCAACTGATATTAGTTTATGAGCACTGGTCTGTAAAAGACCCCATCTTGTTTAATTAATTCAATAATAATTAGTTTCTCTTCATCTTTTTAACCTCACTTTGGCCCCTTCTCATTAGGCTGCCATGGCGCATCTTCCCTTTTTCGTATGTTCTTATTAAAAGGATACCATATCTAATATATCTATTTCTATTGTATAAATTTTAAAAAGAAACTAACTGCTCGTGTGCTTTTTGAGCTTGTCTTTCCACATATATAAACAATTAAGAAAAGGAAAATCAAAATTGTAGGTAATAATAGAAGTGACTTGTGCAATAATAATTAATGACAGGGATTTATCATTGAGAATAGATTGCATTAAAATATGAATTAGAATATTGTTAGCAAAAACTATAATACTGTACTTAAAATAAATATTCTTAAAGGAATCTAAAGGTCAGTGTATAGACCATTGGTAGAATAAATAAAAAGAGGAGTGCAAGTTGTAAGAAAATACAATTATTCATGATCTTACCTTGTGTATAGCAGGTAATCAGTAAATACTTGTGAAAGAATGATTGATATATTCAAAGATTGTTTTTAGTATTAAAAAATACCTTATATTATTTGCTCTGATGCAGAAAGGAAAGATAGCTCTGAGTTCCCAGATAGGTCATACTGTTTACCCCTTTTCTACTAATTTAGGCAGGAATTTCCTAGAATTCAATTCTCTTCAGGCAGGTTAGAGTCACAGAATCTGCCCTGAAAGTTGTCCGCCTGACCTAGGTACTATTCATTAGGGAACAGAGCACTCCACATTAAAGTGACCCGCTGTTGAGATCAGTAAGGCAGATTGGGCTTTTGTTTTTCTTTTTTCTTTATGAAATGTGTCAACAAATATTAACCAGCCTGATTAGGATCCCAGATTGCATTACAGTGACGATGTTACAGTTCGTCATTACCGGTGACGTGGGCGAGGAGGCAAATGAAGGTCTGTTTCACTAAGGAAGGAATAAATAACAACTGAGAAAGGAGTTGCACAATCATTTTTCTTGCAGCTCTCTGCAGGACTGGTAGGAAATGAGTGAGAAGGAAGGAGGGCAGCATTCTGCCCCTCCTCCAAGAAGGGACTCAATTTATTATTGTGTTGGTGGGGCCCCAGACCTGCCAGAGCAAATCTTACACAACTGTCAGGGAGTTGTTCTGAAGAAGGAAGAGGAAAACTATCCTTTGTCTCTGTCTTGATTCCTTTTTTCCTATTGGCTCTAAAATACTCAACTACAACCTAAAGTCAAAGAATGTGTTAATTCCATCTAGCATTGAGTGGCTGCTGGCTCCAGTCAGGATGCTATTATTTTATTATTGATTAGACTATCTTGAATAGCAAAATGTGTACATATTGGTAAAATAATTTAAAATTAGATATTCAGCTCTTGTTCTGTTACTCAAATAACAGGGCCAAACCTGCCTTATATTTGATCTGTCTTCTCAAACGCACTGCTTTACTTTTAGGTTATACCCCCACCCCTATGTGAGGATGCACACACCAAATACTGCCCCACACACATGGTTTGCCTGGCCCCATGTTGGCAAATGTAGGAGTTACCAGGACATGGTACTTGCCCAAAAGGCTGAAGCTCCTCTGGCCACACCGGTAGCTCCTATGCCTGACTTGTGTCAGTGGTCATATTTTATGCCAAACCCCAGCCATCCCTACCTACTTCATTTATCTGTCACTAAGTGACCATTGCCAGATCAGCCACTTGATCTTCACTCCCCCATCTCAATGCTGATCTACTTAACTATGAACGGTTATCAGGAAGAAGGGCAGTACTGGAAAGATGAGGAACTAAGAGAGAAAAACTGCTCGCAGAGCAGCCCCTTTTTACTCATCCCCACCCATAGCATCAACTGAGGAGGTCCCAGTCCCTGCCTCACCTTGATTCCTTGTGAGCTGCTGCCCACCCAAGCTCCTTATGCTTCCCTGGTCCACTGCCCACTCTCCAGTTTCCATCCAGGCCACAAATTGTGCCTTTTGCTAGGTGTTGAGGGAGTAGTGGTCTGGACTGCTTGGCAGATGGGAGAGGGAGCCAGCCCTCGGGAAACGTGTTCTTTCAAGGTCTCTCTACTGAAGGAAGCCAACTCACTAAGTTACTGGGGCTGTGTTCACAAGTAGCTACATGATGCTAGATTTTCCATGTGTATTTTATTGAGATTGTATTTGCAGTGGGTGTTTGATAATGCCCACCTAAAATTTTTTTATAGCCACGCTTTATGGTCTACAACATTTTGGAACAGAGCCAGAATAGTTTCCTCAAGAAAATTTGGACCCTATGAGTGGAAACCTCTTTGGCAGATAAGATTGCCTGCTATCTAGGCAAAAGGCTCATCGGGGCCTTCTGCTATTTCGTAATAGGAATGAACATGCCCTCCACCTTGGCTAGCTTTTACGTGGAGCTCTTCCTAACACATAGATTGATTCTGTAGAGCTGAGGGGAGCGCAACAAGTTGTTATTTCTTTAAAGCTTTCCAGATAATGCTGATGCCCAGCTAAGTTTGGGATCCACTAATCTAGGCCAGTCCTGCTGTTTCTCATATGGTAATCCTGAGTCCCCGCCACCACAAAAAACAATCAAGTCTCATCGCTCCTAAACAAGAGTGTCCTTTCTACTCTCTCATGCCACATTCCTCCAAATTTCCGTTAGGAAATGTCTTCAAGGACACTAGAAATTCAACATGGTGACTATTAAATAATTATCCTTTTGTGCCATAAGTTCAAATATCAGCATAACTAAAAAAGCAAGTAACTTCTTAGTGCTGTTAGGGAGCTCAGACCTCGTTGATCCTTAGCAAAAGACTCCCACAGACTATCCTTGGAGAACCTCTGAAGCCGACAATCAGCTTCCTAGCTGCCATCGCACACCTTAATAAGAATAGCATCAACAGCAAAAGGAAATGTGCTTCATTATAATATGGGAAAGAATGGGGGGCGTGAAAGTGCTTCTGTAATCACTAAGCACATTTTTTAGTTACTAAATATTCTAGCAATTATAGCTCTGTTGTTGTAAGTCTATTTTACTCTGAATTAATTTTTCTTGCAGCTTGTTAAAATTCTCTAGATCACTGTAACATTCTGATTAGATATGAACATGACCTTCTGAAGGTCTGCACCCCAATTTATAGTGATGACGGGATTAATACTATAATTGGGATTATCCAGTAACTTGAATTTGGGACTTGGGAACAGGTTTACTACATTGGCAGATGGTGAAAATTCAGTGAGATTGCCACCTAATAATTTTACTGGATCAGTCTTCAATTAAGGAAAAAAAAAACTTACCAAAAGGTGTGATTTCCTCCCTCTTTCTTGTTTTCAACGTTTCCAAAGCTCTGTGTGTTAGATTCTGCTCTGGGTGCCAGAGGACCCAAGGCAAACACATGATTACCTCGCCTGCAGAACTGCAAGATGAGCTGCCTGCTTTTCAGTCTGTCTGTAGATCACTATGGATATCAGTTTGGTGCATTTTAGTCAGCATTTTTAAACGGAATGAAATTGAATAAACAATATCAAGAAGATAAGTATTGTTTTCAGTAACATTTTATTTTAGTGGGCTAGTTAAACTGTTGGATATGAATGTGCATACTGGGTTACAATTTTTGTACACTGAATATGTCCAAAAATATTGAAATTCACTGGTATAGCTGATATATTGACAATGAAAATTCATGATATCCTAAATATCTCATTGAAGCAAAAATCCCATTAATTGTAATTATTTTAAAACAATTGGAAACATGACATCAGAAAAGTACCAAACAAAATGAGAGGAAATGGAAGTTTGAATTGAACACCCAAAGAGTAATTGAGAATGTGAAAAGAAAATTTTATTTTCATAAGCCTTAAAATAGTAAGTGCGATGATAATCATGGCTGCCTTAATGATATGAGTGACCGTGAAACTCCAAATGGAAATTCCGTATGGGATTAGCCGGGATGTGTGTGGTATGGTAGGTACGTTGTGATCCATCTCCATAACCAAATCCAGCAACTGTCATCTTGTGTCTACTGCCTCCCCTTTTCTACCCTCCTCCTGCAGTCTTTTATTAGAGTTTTAATTTTTACCGCCTTCCCACCAAGACATAGTCCTTGTTTTCTCCATCATCCTCCCTAAGCAGTTAGAATCCAAGTCCTGGTAATTCTTTTTTAAAAGATACATTGCATCCATGTCTTTCTCTTTCCACTACCCTTCTTATGGCTTGTCCGGACTATTGCTTTAAACATCTGTCCGTCTCTGTTACTGTGCATATATCTCATATATCTTACATAGTGCCAGCTGGTCTTTGAGACTGCCGTTCTTATCCTGTGCACCTCATTTCTATTCTAGCCGTTGAGGAGCTGAAAGATTTTGAGCTCTGAAGTCAACAGCATTGCTTATTAGCTATTGACTTTGGGCAAATTAATTAAATTTTCTGAGCTCCAGTTTTATCAACCATAAAATGTAAGTTAAATGAGTACAGCATATAGGGTTATTGCGGGTTTTAAGTGAGATAATGCTCATGACGTCTTTAAGACATGAGAACACATAAAGCATAGTAAGTGCACAATAAAGTATGTTTCTGTATCATAACACATCACTCACCTATATTATGGGCTGTACATTCTTTAAGACACTACTCAACTTTTCTTAGTTTGTAATATTAGTCGAAGCCGCCTGTTTCACAGCCTGATCACTGTACCCATCCCTAAGCATTCTAGTCTCTGAAATGTTTGTCCTCTCCCTCAGTTGCTACTTTCATAATACATACTCAGTTTTTTGGCTGTACCAACTTCCAAATTCTACATTGTACTTCCTGTTTTCTTTCACTCTCTTGGCCCTTAACAATATATGTGATTATTCTTTTTCTTATGTGTATTTGATGCATGAGATTTATAGCAGAAATTCCAGAGCAAACAAAGAAGTACATGTGCCAAATACGGTGCAATACATACAGGAAAAAAATACATTTGAAAGAAAACAGATGACCTATTTGTTTCTAAACTCAGTGAGGTAATATGTTTTTCTGGCAACTTTCGTAAGTTAATTCAATTCTAGTTAAGTGACCTTTGTTTTCTTAGCATAAAAGCAAATTGCTGGGAGACACTTAGTAACTGGATTTTATGTAGACCTCAGAGTTATCAGTGTTAATCTACCTTCTTCATTCCTGGGAAGCTATATGACTACCACCAGATAAATAGGTGCCCTTGTATCTTTATTTTTCTCACTCCTTTTCTCCTTTTAGGTGAACACACTTACCACATTTCTCTCCTCACTTCCTGTATACTTTTTTCTCACTGTGTATTCTGTTTTACACAGGTTGTGAAATATTTTCTACCTAAATGAGAATTAAAATTATTCAGACTAAGAAAATGAAAACTCAAGATTTACATGCTATTGATTAAATTAATCCAACATTTCTAAAAATATTTTAAATGAAAGGGACTTGTATTCCCTTAGTTGCTTAAATATTTGATTTAAAGCTGAATGCAGTGGAAACTACTGCTACAGAAACATATTCCTGTCTTTCTATTAACATTTTTGAGCACCAATTCTGTATCAAACTACATAGTGAGAGGCTGGATTCTTCTATAATGCCTATTTTTCCAGGGAATAAACCAAGAATCCCTGCTAAACAATTCACAGTGTTTGTTTGTTTGTTTTCAACACTTGAGTAGGTTTGAAGAACTGCATTTTGTTCTCTATGGGAGAATAGAGTTCTAAATAATAGGTATCTTAACCTTAATGCATCTAAAATGTCATTTAAGCATAATCATCTCTTGTATCCTTCCTGCTCTGGTTAACAATTTCTGTAATATATTTCACAGTTGAGAGATTAAGCCCTAGAAATGACTCATTATGAAAAGGATGAATACAAACCACACTAGCCTTTTGGAGGAGGAAGAAGAAAGACCTGGCAGATGAGGTTGTAGTGGGGTGGGGCGGACATTTTAACACAGACCTAGTTCTAGAACAGTGCCCGAAATAGAGGTTTAGTGCTGTACTGTCGAGGTGCTTTCTATGTCTTTAATAACTGCTTCACACATTCAGCATGCCAGCCTGCTGAAAAAAAAAAAAATTATTGTTGTTCAGTTAAAGTGTTAATCTAATTTGTAAAGGAAATCCTACAGAACTATTATAACAGAGAAATGAGAAACAGGAACCTCCTATAATAATCATCATTAAAACACATAATTTGTACCAGAGTATCCAATATTGTTTTAAAAATCAGAAAAAAATGTTTCCCTCAAGGAAGCAATGACTAACCTAGAAATGTTTAGGAATCCCTCTTGCGGGGGAATAAATCCTGTCATTACAATTTCTATGAACCTTGACAGCCATGTATATCAAGCATACCTCAAAATCATATGTACTCTTTCTTTTTCTCCTTCCAACTGAGTCTTAAACTTTACCTTAATCTTTTAAGGGCTTATACAACTTATCTATTTTTCTTACATTCATAATCAATTTTTCAAAAGAGCTATAAATATTTAACAACTGACTCTCTGGGAGAATAACATCTGAGTTTGCCAGTTTCTGTGGTGTAAATATTCCCACCCTGGCCAGTTGCAAGTTATCTGTATGATGTTACTGATCACAGAGATGGAAAGAACAGTCAGCTGTGTCAGCCAGCTCCAGCAAACTACTGGCTCTAGGCGTACTATTCCCTGTCTTTCACCATGTATGTTCCTTAATCGTGGCTCCAGAATTTTTACATAAAAGGGGATTGCAGGACCAACCTAATTGGAAAGGCAGGCTGCATATTAACTACACTGTTTTCATTTGATTAAGTGTATTTGGAGTGAATTAGGGGGCTTGGACAGAGATAGCAGTGGTAAGAGTAGCTGGAGCTCCCCCACCCACGCCATTCAGTCGCCCTTGGCATAACCACCTGTTAGAAATGTAGCCCAGCCTTGTTCCCTGTTCTCGAGTCATTTTGGCAATTTCCCCAACATTCTCTGAATTACTCTGATTTGAAATCTTGGGATCATCCTCGATTCCTTCCCTAGCTTTGTTTCCTGCATGCCACCAGTCATTAAATACTGCCAATGCCACCGCTCCCATTGTTTTCATATCTCTTTTCTCTTTACATTCTTTATGCTAACAACATAGGATTCCTCTCTACCTCTTATGTGGCAATGGCTTTGTAGTTGATCTTCCCACCTGTGAATTCTTCCCTGCTAGTCGGTGATAGTTGAAGTCTGCTTCTTTTGTACAATAAAGTTCGTAATTGTTTCATTGACCCATTGGCAAACCTCTAGTAGTTGTTACTGCCTACCAAAAAGGCCCAAATTTGTTAACAAAACCATTAAGGCTTTCCAGTCTCACTCAATCTAACATGAGACTTCAGCTCCCAATAGCTGTTTTTATGTAACTACATCCCAATACCAGTTATTGTACAAATAACATCTGATCTGAAAATCAGGCACATCCAGGTGTGTACTAGCTGATAATTATTTCTAATGGTTTAATTTTCAAATATTTTTAATGCTGATGAGTACATGATGTTTAAATTTTTAGGACAATGCACCCTTCCCTGAATGTTCCACCACCACCCCCATTCTCTCTGTGAATTCCATTGAATTCCTCCTCCTGTATATTTAAAATCATTCCTATTATTCAAAGTTAGACTCAAATGCACGTAGTACTTACAGACATTGAAAAAAAAAATAGAAAGAGGAGATAATACTTCTTAAAACCAGAAGTAAAAGAGAAACGACTGGCATCTAAATGTCTCAAACCAGAGACTGACTGTAGGAAGAAAATGTCCAGGCCCAATGAGGAACAATGATAAGCAACTCCTAGAAAAGGCACGTGAGTGCTCTTGAACCAGAGTCATTCCGTGCCTCACACTCGGGCGGTTATAAGCCGTCTGATGCTGCGTAAGTGTTCCAGAGCAGCAGCATGTAAGGCACCTCAGCTGGGCAGGATTAACCCCAGGTTTCTTCCCAGATATCTAGTGGAGTCTAATCCCATGCTTGGAACTCATGGGCAGACCTGGTTTAGAAAAAGCTAGTATAATGTCCAAAAACCCAGCATGTGCATCAAGATGAAATATGATCTAAAAGTGCGACTTTAGAGAGGAGCATCCTTCCCATTTTTGCAGCGTGAATATTCTTAACAGTGGAAAACTCAAGGTTTTAACGTGGATTATAAAATGAGAAAATTCATGGCTCTAAGGTTCTGTTTGGTAGGAATCGTTTATCCATTCTTACTCTTCTTTACATTTTTTGATACATTTTACACAGTTGAAATAAAACCGTGTTTACTGGGTTTTAAAAATACAAAAGAATAAAGAACCAAGTTTTAAAAATCACCCATAATCCCACCATATATTAACCCACTAATATTTTAGTATATTCCCTCCTAATATTTTTTTCTAAATACATATTTTCTCTACATACTGTATTAGATATATGTTTCTTGCAGCCCATGGCATCACAACTCATTGATACAATTGATCAAAAGTTAGAAAAAATGAGGAATTATAAAAATAATGCATGTATTCCTCAGATTCTTCTTTCAACTTAAAATATTTGCATTTACATTATTCACTAGCCCATTATTCACTGGGCAGATGTTTTCTCGAGAAAAGAACCACTGGTTGAAATTTTACATCCTCTTTCTTTCTTAACCTCATAATGGACTCTCAATATGTTTCTACTTATTTTATTACAGTGAAACAAAGCATTCCTAATTAAGAGTTAAACTGTCAAGTGTTTATAATTATTTTCCTCTTCTACAGCTGTCTCACTCCTAATTCAATAACTACATTTCTTAGCAACCCATCTTTGTCACGCCTTACCAAAGCACTCAACTTAGTTTCAAGAAACAAAATCACTTCTCCCTCGTTTCACCCTTTTTATGTAATATAGCTGTCAAATTATGTGGTAACAAGAATAAGAACTTCTGGCAGGGTCAAGATCAGGAAGGGCCACTGGCTGTTAGCATCCATACCACTTAGGTGATAGGAGCAGAACTGGGCGAGCCCATCTGAGAGGGTCTGTGAGCTGCCAAGTCCCACTTCATCCGTAAATCTCTTATTTGTAATGGAAAACTCATCAGCCGGGTTATCGAGAGAACTTCTACTATATAACCCTACAGTGAACTTCACTGTTCATAAACCTACCAGTTATTTTGTTTACTTCCTTAGGCTAAATTCCCAGAAGTAAAATTATTGGTTCAAAGACTATAGATATTTGTAATGTTCTGGAACTGTTCATCAGTTTGTGCTCCCACAAACGAGACTGAGAATGCCATTTTCACCCACCCTTGCAACCACTAAACATTATTTTTAATTTCTGCCAATTAAATAAGCAAAAATATGGTGTTTTGTGTTAATTTACCTGAATATGGTATTATATAATAAAATGGTTCCCAAGTCTGCAAGCTTGTCAGCTTCACCTGGGAAGATCCTTAAAGATTTTTGCATCTTTTAATTTTAGCTACAAAGTATATTATATTATTATAATATACATAATAAAAATAACATTGACTCATATACTTGCTTTATAACCTATTATAAAATATTAGTAAATAAATCGTATTAGGCCTATACCCACAAAAAAAAGTGGGAGGGGAGAGAGGAGAAGGGAAGAAGGAAAAGAGGGAAGGAAGAAAGCAAAGTAGGTCCAACAATAGTATAGGAAGTAAGCACTAGCTGAAAGGTTATTGGAAATCAAACAACATTTTAGTGTTTTGCCTTACACAAAATCATAACGCTGGAACTGTAGTCTCTGCATAAGTCCCTAGCCAATATTATCTTAGTAAATTCATCACAAACTTTGAAACATTACAAAAAAGATATTAAGATCAAATACAAAGTATTTCCTAGGTTGGAAAGACAAATCTGAAAGGATAGTGTTTAATTTTTGACCTTTTTCTTTAAATTTATTTAGATAATTAAATTTTTTCCTAAGTATTTTAAGCAAAAAAAAAAGGCATTATAATCAGTTACTTACAAGCCTCCAATCTAAGGATGGCTTAGAAGTGGTCCATCTCCGGACACAGGAGATGGAGGAATAGAAGTTATTTTCTAAATTATCCCAGTGAAGGAAAAGAGCACTGAAAAATGTGTATGTGTGTGTGTATGGATGTGTGTGTGTGTGTGTATGTGTATATATATTTATATTAAGACCATATCTTAAATTAAATTGAAGAAAATATGTGAATACTTATGGTGGCAATATAACTTAGTGTTCCGAACTGTAATTATCCTCAAAATATCCATAACGTATGGTTACCTCGCCTAGGTAAGTCCTCAAGGAAAAGAAAAAACTATCCTTTAATACAATCAATAAAAGCTAAATGAAATCCTAGAAACCATGGCATACTATGAAGGCAGGCTAAAGTGAATAAGGCAACTTTCAACCCATGTTGACCAGGAGCTCATTATGAGCCATTCACGTCTAGGCACTTCCGGTACATTCATGAGCGAAAGTAGACAAATGTTGCCTCTCGGAGCCTGCATTCCATCAGGGGATGACCGTCAATATGCAATACTCACAGTAAGTGGGTAAAATTGTTTTTTTCTGTATTTTAGAAGGTGATTAGTGCTATGGGAAAAAAATATATAATAAGTGAGCAGAGTAAGGCTTCAGAAGTGAGAGAGTGAAGTCAGAGGACCCGCAACTTAACGATAGCCTGATCTGGAGGGACCTCACTGAGAAAGTGACACGTGAGCAAAGATCTAAAGGAGGCCCGTGTGAGCCCTCCATCTTATGTCCCTGCCCTCCCCTGTTGTTCAGCTCCTGCAGCCATACAGAGCTCTTCACTCTTTTAAAAATGTTTTCTTTCTTTTTTACTGATTCTAGAGAGAGGGGAAGGGAGGGAGAAAGAGAAGGAGAGAAACATCTATAGGCTGCCTTCCACACGCACCCCAACTGGGGAACCAGCCTGCAACCCAGCCACGGCCCTGACCTGAAATCAACCCAACAACCTTTCGGTTTGTGGGATGATGTCCAACCAACTGAGCCACACCAGTCAAGGCTGAACTCTATGTTCTTGCCCACAGGTTCCTGCCTTTCCTCTAGCTGTGCCCTCTGCCTGGAGAACAAAGGATAGGGCAAAATGTGAGAGGTGCCCTGGGGTTGGTAAAACAATAAACAAACTGCTAGAGGAGATAAGAGATGGGACAATTAATTTGGTTGATATAATCAGGAAAGGCCTGACAGAGAAATTATCTTTCAAAAATGCTTTTCAAATTTACCCCACTTGCTGCTTTTTTCTTTCATCTTCACACGCATGGATTCATTTCTACCTCCCATTTTGTTCTCTTGGAGGCAGTTGAGTTTGGGAATCAGACCCACCTGGTTTTGAATTTCAACTCTGCCGCTTACTAAATGTGTACCTCTGGCAAGCCGGATTCCTTTGAGACTCAGTCTTCTCCTCTGTACAGTGAGACAGTAATTCTTCTTTGAAGCTTGTGAGAAAAATAAGTAACAGACAGGCTCTGGCAAATGATAATGAGAGAGGATACCAGTCTTGAAAGAGAAATGGATCAGATATAGTGAAGGACCTTTTTTAGATCATGCTAAGGAGAATGTACCTTATTTTGCAGGTGATGGAGAACCATTAGAATTATTTTGCACAGAGAAGGGACATATTTGTATGTTTTAGAAAAATAACATTAGCAGCAAGTCTTCGGAATTGGCAGTGCAACACCAAGAGGTGCGATATTGCGGTGTTGTGAGATCTGATAGATTCAGTTAAGCCTGCTATGGACAGAAAAGGTGGATTTGGTAACTGGCACTTAAAATGTTTTCTAAACTTTATATCTAGACATTTAGTCAATTCTCAAAATATAGACAAAATAAATACATTATTCTTAATCATTTTTGTTGATGTCTTGACCCAATTTCATAGGGTTTGGCTTTTCCTTAGATTTACTCTTTGAGGGATGTATGATTTGAGGACCAACTGCTAGAGCTACCGAGAATAGAAAAGTGGCGGGGAAGAAGTCAACTGATAAATAGGAGTCAGAGAGTCTGGGAAAAGAAACTTAAGTAAACTTTATTTTGTAGCCTAACAGACATCACTTTAAAAAGAATTTCTCCGCTGTTGACTTTGAAAAATAATTGCATTGCCTAGCTTTTAGCTTGTAGATAACCTCAGCAGATAAGGAAATTATGGTTTCCTTTTACTAGTTGAATGGCTAGGCTGGCTCACTTGCAGAGCAAAGAGCAGATGGAAAGAGTGCGGAAGGAGATACCAGCATAAATCCATCATCACTGACGTGAAAGCTTCAGGGCGCATGCACGTTCAGTTTTGCCTAAGTGATGACCACCAGCTTCGAAATTTTTTATTATTTTTGAGTAGGTGATAGATTCATATAGTTTAAAATTCAGAGAATACGAAAAGATATAGAGTGAAAAGACTCCTGTGTATCCTATTTCTCACGTACCCAGTTCCCCTCCTCGGATAGCAATTTCTTATGTATCCTTCCAGAGATATTTTATGTACATACGAGAAAAGGAATTCATTTTTCCATTTTTAATAAAAATGGTAGCATATTAAACATACTTCTTTGTATCTTAGGACTTTTTATTATTACCATTGGGTTTTTGTTTTATATTGTTATTTTACTTAATATATTTTGGAGGTTGTTCCATATCAGTACATAAAGATTTCTTCATTATTAAACATGGCTGCTTAATATACCATTATATGGAAGTAGTAGTATAATTTTTGTAACTAACCCCTTCCCTGTTAATAGCTGTTCATAGACAAATTGCTTCTAATCTTTTGTTATTTTATGCAATATATATCTTGTACATATCCCAATTAGCACATTTATTTTACTTATACGGTTAGTACCTAAAGTAGAATTGCTGAGTCAAAGTATATGTAACCACGGATCTTTGAAAAATATTGCCAAATTGTTCTCTCTGCAAGGGGCCCCATCCTTCAGGCTGCAGACGGGTTCCTGTCCAGGCCTATTAGGAAGCAGACCACATGACAGGAGGGGAGCTTGAATGTAATGCACGTGAATCATCCCGAAACCACCCCCCCCACCCCCATCTGTGAAAAAATTGCCTTCCATGAAACTGGTCCCTAGTGCCAGAAAGGTTGGGGACTGCAGCTAGAAGCTGTACTAATTTGCATTCTCACATGTAGAGTACAAAGAACACTGTCTTTGACTTGACAGAAAACTGTACCGTTAATTCCTAACTAAGCAGTTGGAATGAGTTCAAGCTCCCTTACATCAACTCATAGGTTGTCATTCTCAGGGTTTTTCCTTCTATCAGAGGTGAATATCCTCATCTCCCAAATCAGTGGTCCTCAACTGGGGATGGTTTTGTCTCCCAGGAGATACTTGGCAATGTCTGGAGACATTTTTCATTGTCACAGCCAAGGTGTGAAGGTGCCGTTGGCATCTAGTGGGAAAGGGCCATGAATGCTGTGAAACATCCTACAATGCACAGGATAGTCCACCCCTCTGTTTCTCTCCCCAAAGAATTATCTGGTCAAAAACGTCAGTAGTGTGGAGGTGAGAAAATCTGTTCCAGATAAACATCTACCTCTTCTCGATCACATTAAATTACGTGACAGAGCTTAAGATTCTCCGCTCTCACTAACCCAAGGTCTATGCTGAGTAAAATGACATGTCCTCTCTCTGTGTTTCCATAGAACATTTGTGTTTTGTTTCCATTACAACATTTATATTTTATTGAAATTAGTGTTTTGCAGGAGTTGTGAGCTCCTCAAAAACATGAATGTATCTTATTTATATTTGTATCCTGAATATCTGGCACAAAAAAAGGCACTCAATTATTAAATGAATGAATGGATGTTAACAGTCCTTTCTAATTGTCTCAGTGTGACTTAACGGGTTTTTTTTTTAATCAATGACCATTCTTTTTATGCTTCTTGCTTTTTCTTTTCTCTTCATTTCAAATATCCATTTTTCTTTACACTTACCCAGGCAATTTTTTCTAGCCAAAAAAAGAATTGTACCAGGAAATCCCAATTGAATAAGAAATATTTGAACTTCTATAAAATGTAGTTTATTACACAACATCAATCACTTAATTATATGCTAGATTGCTCACATACAGCTTTTGATTGAATTTGTCTAGTCTCCTTAAGTGGACTGAAACCTCCTTAAGGGCAAAAATCAAAGCTTTTTAGGACTTTCTGATGCCTAACTTAGTGTTTCACAGACTATAAAGCAAGGAGAGAGTGGCAGGTTGTTTGATTGTCTTTCCTCTTCTTCTCTCTCTCCCTCTCTCTCTTTTTTTTAAATCCCAACTCATAGACCAAAACCCAAAGGAGATCTGGACTACATCACGGAAACTCTTCATTCTCAAGAGCAGGGCACTAGCCAATCCCCTCCGCCTCCATCTCTCTCAAATACCTAGGTCCTCCTTACAAGGAGCAGCCGGTCGGCCCTGCAGAGGCTGCTTTCCCTGGGCTTCCCTGCGCTCCCTCCGAGTAGAAGAGCCCTCGCCGACCAGCTCCATGCAAAACACCCTGCTCACATCCATACCCATCACCACGAGGACTGCCACCACACACTTCCCCATCATTCAGCGTGATTAAGGACCCGGGTATGGGAGCAGGAGAAGGGACTCTTGGCTGGTGTCTGACGCGAACTAAAGCAGAAATCGCTAACAAGCTTTTGGCCTGGGGCCAGGTAGTCGGGATCTCTGCTTAGGTGCCACCCTCTGCTCTTAGAAACCACCTTTGCCAGGAAGAAGGCAGGTGGAGGCCTGGGTTTAAAGAGAACCCCACGGTGTGGGGGAAGTGGGGCAGCCAAGGAAAAGGGCAGCAGATCAGTAAGGTCAGGGAGGAATAAAGCAAGGTCAAGAATACTTTTCGTAAGGCTGAATGGTGCTAAATGTATCCTGCAGAAAATTGGGGTACAGGACAGCTTTGATCATATTTAACGCAACATTTAAAAATGCAAATGCAAAATATGCAAATACAGAAGTGCTTGGTTTATTACTAATGGCTAGTTTAACCACAAGTTAGCCCTGAGATCCTTGCGCATTTCTTTGCAATTATGATAAGCTTTCAGTTGAAGTCCTTCAAAGCTGAGTTGCAAAAGAAGGAAAACATTCTAATATCTGTCAGGCAAACAAAGTAAATGATAAGAGCCAGCTTGATTACAGAAGGTTAAAAATAACAAAACAACTATGTATTTTGATCATTTCTTTTCTAGAAGAGTTCAAATTTTTTAAAAAATAAAAACTATTTGGGCACTTTTAAACAGCAACTTTGATAGATAGGCAAACAGAGCTATTGAGAGGTTAAATTTTATGACTATTAAAACATGTGTCTTGATTTTGCTGAGAAAGAAAAAGTCTCCCACATGATCTGGGATACATAGAGCTCATTGTGTTAATCTTTCAGTTAGCTAAAAGACTCTCCTATCTTCTAAATGATAGTCTTTAGGTCAGCGTGAGAGAACATAAACTTATTTAAGTGTTGCATCATTTAAAATGCGCTCCCTGTAAAATATATTGCATAGGTCCTGCCTTCTTAGGTAGGCGATATCAAAATAATAATAACTCATGATTATGTATTTGTTGTCTTCCAAGAGCCATGCTAAGTAACTTATCTCATTTAAGCTTTATAACAACATTCTAACGCAGGCACATTTAATTCTACCTGGATTACCTCTACTAGTTTGAAGTAGTAAAGGCGAGCCTAGGTTTTTTGAGTTTTCTGTTGTTTTCCTTATTGTCTGATTATGCTTCTTGCCCAGGACATTGAGCTTGCATCCCCCTAAAATGCTCCATCTCTCCCTTGCGTAAAATGGGTTAACAACGTGGACTCTGGAGCCAGAGTATCTAGATTTAAATCTGGTCTCTACCACTTGCCGCTGCATGAACTTGCCTTGGTTTCCAGATCTGCAAAGTGGAACTCATGTTAGGTACATCCTCATAGAGTTAGTCTGAGGATTAAACACATTCACATAGTGAACATGTCTGGAATATAGAAAGCAATAAATAAGTGCTTACTGTACCGCATGATTCCAATCTGTTATGAATTTAAAAGCCATCTGTTCAAATTGTATTTGACAAAAGAGGGAGGATATATTTGGGGCCTTCATGCTTGTTAAAGCCCCTTTTTACTTCTTGGTTTTTGTCCAGTCCAGCTTACAATGGAATTCAATGAGATAACAAGCCATGCATTCATTTTTCTAGAACAGTGTTGAACAAAAGAAGAACTGGGTAGGAAGAAGGGATGCCTCTCATTTCCCATGAGCCTTTATTAAAGTAACCATTATAAGTAAAAGTCCACAGGATGCTGTTAGTGGCACTGAGCAAAGCAGCCTTCTTTTCTCTTCAGCCGTTCTAATTTGCTTCCGACACAGTTGGAAGGGAAGAACTGATTTTTCTGCTAATATCTTCAAAAAGTGCATCTGAGGCAGCTAATAGTGAGAGTGTGATTTTTTTAAAGATAGATGGAACTGCTTTTCGTAGCCTGTGGGTGTTTCCTGGGATTGAATCACCTCTCCTTAAAACTGGTCACTAGCAGGACCTGCTGAGTTCAGAATGCAAATGATCTAGGCAGAGTTTCCTGTTAAAGGGAGCAACTGAAATAGAATAGCATAGCATGGCAGACAACATTTTTAAAAAGATTTTATTTATTTTTAGAGAGAGGGTAAGGGAAGGAGAAAGGGAGGGAGATAAGCATTGATGTGAGAGAGAAACATCAGTCCGTTGCCTCTCTTATGCTCACCGTCCAGGCCGAACCTGCAATCGAGGCACGGGCCCTGACCAGGAAAACCAAAGCCAGCGACCCTTCAGTTTGCACACGATACCCAACCACTGAGCCACACCAGCCAGGGCAACGGATGACGTTTTTCAATAGCCTCTTACCTCTTGCCTCGCCATTCTCTGCGTGTCTTTGCACCATCCCTCTGGAGGCTAAAAGCTGATGTTGGATGGCTAGAGACAGGGGTACTCACCTAGGTGCCTATAACACTTGTATAATGTCACTGAAGAGGGGCAGTGACACCCTGGAGTCCCTCTTCTAGCAAGACAGCAGCCCAGAAGTGGGCAAAGGTAATTGCTGCCCAGAGGAGTAGTGCCATGACCTGCAGGATATCAGCGTCCCGTGTGTCCGGGACTGCCAAGCCTCTCTGTAGTCCTTCTGTCTAATGTTCTTCCTACCCTAGAAGCTTTGGTACAAGTCACAAAGAATGAAATTCCCTCCTCCCTTTCTTTTTAAGTGTGGATGTCTGTTATGAAAATAGGTAGCATGCACAGTAGTAGAACCCACTGTTTTCAGAAAAAGCCATGGTGGTGTCAGCCTTCAACAAGCCAGGCCTTTCATAAAGTGACCAGCTGTGAATGTCACCGTAGTCAGAGTTAATGCCATCCAGGCTGCCCCCAAGTTTCAACCCCTTGCAAAAAAGAAGGCTCCCTCTCCTCTGGTGACACATATATTTCCAGGGTGGGCAAAAGTAGGTTTACAGTTGGTCTTAGAGAAAATAAAACAATAATTAATAAATGTAAACTGTGTTCCATATACTCATAGCTGTAAACCTACTTTTGCCAACACCTGTACTTCTAATTTTTTTAAAATTTATTTCCATTTCCTTTCCAGGTAAAAAGAAAGCACCACAGGAAGGGCCAGGCATTAGCATTCACGGGAACGCAGTTCCATGGGAATTACAGGTATTCGGCCTTGAGGACGTCACCTGACATCTGGGCTTCCGTTTCCTTCCTGTAAAAGGTGGATGCCGTTCACCTTGCAAGCTTGCTGCATTGCCAGAACAAGGCTTCAAATCTTTGCTCGTGATTTTAAGGGCAGAAGCACCAAAGGGGCCTTCTATCCAGAGTCCAGATGCCATCAAACTTAAAGACAAACTCTCTTTGTGACCAATTCAGAAAGAACTCATAATGATATAGCCGGTCTTAGAAGGAAATCCCTATTCACTAGTGCAGATGGCAGACTCCCGTGGGATCCAAATTTAGTCAGGCCCCTCTGAGCTCTCTTTTGCAGTAAACTATAATCCTGGGTTTCCATGTCTGTCCCGGTAGAGTCCAGTTTTACCAAGAATCCTCTTAAGCCAGCTAGAGAGAATCCTCTCACCTTTGATATCTGATCATTCTCAACAGCCAATTAAATTCCCCCACCAACCCCCAGATGACAGTTGATCTCCTTCAGGAAGAATTCTATTAAGTGGTTTAGCAAGAATTTCCCTACCCTCGATGCCTCCTCTTAGTAATTTTCCATCCATTGACCCCCACCCTGAATCCGCTCCTTGGTCATAAATCCCCACTTGTTCTTGTTGTATTTGGAGTTAAGCCTCATCTTTGTCCCTCCTTGTGATAGTCTTTTTTTTTTTTCAGTTTTTTATTGAAATATATTTGACATGTAACAGTGTATAGATTTAAGGTATACAACATATTAATTTGATATATTTATATACTGTAATATAATTTCCATTGCAGTGATAATTAGCACCTCTATAACATCACATAGTTATCATTTCTTTTTAGTGACTGGAATAATTAAGTCCTAGTCTCTTAGCAAGTTTGAGGGTTATAATATAATATTTGTTGTAACAAAGCAAAAAATACAATAATTTTACTATACTGCATTAGATATCTAAGAGTTCTTCTTGCAAGTAAACATCATCTGTTCTGTCCCCCCAGGCAACCATCCCCCGTGCCTACTATTTTACTATTTTTATAAATTTGGCTTTTTTAGATTCTACATATAAGTGATATTATACGTATTTCTTTGACTTATTTTACTTAGTATAAGGTCCTCGAGGTCCAACCATACTATCACAAATGGCAGTATTTCCTTCTTTCCCATGGCTGAATAATATTCCATTGTGTGTATATATAACATTTTTTAATCCATTCATCTGTTGATGGGCACTGAGGTTGTTTCTGTGTCTTGGCTACTGTGAATAATGCTGCAATGAACATGGGAGCTTATACATTTCTTTGCTATACTATTCAAAAGTTTAAATATCTGATAAATTTCTCATTAAAAAGAAATATACCTCAGTACAACAGTTTAATTATGAGAGTATAAAGCTGTGAAAACTTAACAATAACCTAAATGCCAAAATGGAGGATTAGTTAAAAAAATACAGTCTGCCATAAAATGAAATACTAAACATATTCACCTCCTGAGCTTGCCTTAACACCTAAGTAAAGTTTTCCCTACCATTTTAACAAATGTCAGAATAATTTTTTGTTTAACAAAGATCAGTGCTTACATATTGAAGTTTTTAAAGGAGCTAACACAAGGTGCTGAATATATGCTAAGACAATGTTCTAAATACTAAATCATCCCCTTACAGCATCCCGGTGAGGCAGCCCTATTACTATTATCCTCAATTTTTAGATTGAAAAACGGGGGCTCTGAGAGGTTAGTTGCCCAAATACACAGAGCTAGGATACTCTAGTCCAGGATTCTGGCCCCTGTTTCTGTGTTCTTAAACGCAATGCCGAATTGCCTTCAGGGGACTAAAAATTAGGTTGGGAATTCTACTCTGTCCGTGCTTTTAGAGCAAAGCTGTCAAACTCAGCTGCCCACAGGGGCCCAGTTAAGCAATGTGGAGGAGTGAAACAGAGCAGGTAGGGAATGGGCCACCAGGAGGGCCCGTGCCATCAAGGGAAACGGTCCTTATCGGCGCCATCTAGTGTTGTTTTCTGGAAATGCATACCTTCCAAGTTTTTAAGAGAAACAAACCTGCATTTTTTATGAAAGTTCTCTTCTGTTCAAAAAGACAAAGAAAGAGAAGAAAGGGGAAGAGAGGCGAGGGAAGGGAAACCCATGCAGGACACATTCATACACACATACACACCCCCACGTGCAGCAGGGATTCAGTCTATACGTGGCCCACCTGTTTGTAACCCATAAAAATGTAGAGGTTACATCTTATAATGGCCTCTGGTTGATTTTTTTTTTTTTACTCTGGTTGACTTTAAAGACATATTCTCACTCTAAACCACCAAGTAATTATACTTTTTTAAATATCTTATGCGTCTAACCTATTGGAGGCTAAAGATTTCTGTTTTTTGGTTGGTGAGGGGAGGGGAAAAGGCTTAATTAGGGTGGGGGCGAGGAGGTGGTTGGTTGTGGAGGCACTATTGTCTCAGGACTTAAGCAGTCTCTCCTGGGCTCATGGAGATGCTGTGACAATTAAATAGCGTGTATGTTATCTAGTGGTGTGGACTTCCTATCTATTCATAAATCAAGAGATTTTTAATTACAGGTGTTAGCCAAGCAATCTGGGCTTTTCTTTTTGATTCTTCAATTGGTGGATAATGTAACCTCTATTAACAAAGCAAACAAAAGAAAACACCATTTCAAAGTTAAACGAATACAGTTAGCTCTCTGTGAGAAATGGAAGTGTACGCAGGGACTGAGAACCCTCATCTTTTTCTGTCTTTCGACTCCCCGTTGCTGAACTTTGAGCTATTCAGAATGTATAGTCCTCTTGGCAAACCAGGTTTCTTGGCTCTAGGCATATGACATAGGAGGCATTCTGTATTCCTGGCTTTATGGAACCTCCCAGCTTTTGGTAACAGGTGTCCAATGTACTTATTTTTAATTGTCTAAACCCAGATTACATATACAAAAAGTTGAATAATTAAGATACAACAGTTCTTTACTTCCAAATATTGCACTCTTTTTTATTGTGTTTTCATTTATATTTCATGACATAGGTTTAAATTTCCTATTATTTTGAAGTTTGGTAGGGCATTAATAGTGGTCATTTTGAAGGGAAAGGGGATCAATTAACATCTTTTTATGAGCAAGGTCCTTCACTGTGTCCTGTGGACAGAAAAGAATCAGTAAGCTTGTCCCCTTCCCTCCTGGGGCTTGAAGTACTTTTGGATAAATGAGATATTTATACAAGTAACGACAGTACAAAAAGTGCATAAAAAGCACTCTACAAAGGACACAGATGACCACGGCTGTAGAATTTTTAAAAGAGAGAGAGACTTTATGACTCGAAAGCTTCGGAGGCCTTCGGAAAGTAAAGGGAGTTTAAGTGGGACCAAGAAGGGCGAAAAGCTTTCTCAGGAGGAGCAGGGCCGAGAATGGGAGGGAAGGTATAACAAAGACAGACACGAAAGAAGGCGAGGGAAAGCGGGGGTGGGACACAGCACGCGAATGCAGCCGAGAATTCCAGTAGGGAAGAAAAGGAGTATAAACCTGGGGAAGTGGTCTGAATGAGCAGGAAGTAGTCCAAAGCAAAGACGGGAAAATATTCCAACCAATTATCATTAATAATGAGGTTAGAGGGAAGAGCTGATTTAGGGGAGAAAATAAGTTGGGTTCATTGTGAAATGTCGTGTGATCGTAGATCAGCCAAATGACATTGAACCAAAAGATAGAAGTACGCATTTTCAAAATCTGGCCCCAGCCAAATTTGCCTTCACCTTATTTTGACCTTTTATTGCCTGAGTGAAGATCGCGCTATTTGATTTATTATCCATCACATGCGAATACGTAAATAAGATCCTTACATTTTGGAACAAGAAGTGTCCTTTGAAATTATATATTTCATTTTGCCATCAAGTTAATTAAGGGTCTGGAAAGATTAAGTGATTAGCATGAGGTCACGAAGTCTATGAGAAATAGAGGTAATACCAAAACACAGTCATTCACTGATTTTTTTTCTTTAAAAAAATGTTTATACATAAAGGGACACAAATAAATTTTTAGATATGCTTTTTAAAACTTAGTATTTTCCCAACTTTGGGGACCTCCATCTCTCTTTCCCTGTCTCCAATTCCTCACACTCCCTCCATTTAACAGTTAATATGTTGTCTTCTAAATATTTCAGAATTTATATAATTATATACAAACATGTCTGTACACACACACGCACACAACATATACATATGTAGTGTTTTAAGTCATTGCTTTACAAAAATAAAAACATGTATGCTCTTTTCTGTACCTTGCTTTTTTCATTTAACCACTCCTTGGGGAACTCTCAAGTGAAAAGTTACCACCTAATTAATGGTTTCTTTTAATGGTTGCATAATGCTCTACAGTAGATATATGTCATGATTTTTTCTACCATTTCCCCATTCATGGAGATCAGTATTTTTTCAGTTTGTGCATCTACAAATAGTACTTCAATAAATATATATACACACACATATGTGTATTTGCTAACATATATATACATACATATATATATGTATTTGCCAACATATACATATATATATATATTTGCTGGCATGCAATATATATATATATATTTGCTGGCATGTTTTTTCTTTCTACCTGGATTACCGGGACAAGGATATACATATTTTTAGTTTTAAAAACTAAACTGCTTCCCTAAGAAAGCTATAACAGCACATATTTATACCTACAATTAATAAAAATGCTTCCTTTAGCTAGGTCTCCCCAGGCTATAGTGTTATGACTTTTTGAAAAGTCCTTCCAAGTGCAACTGTTGTAAAGTAAAATCTAATTGTTACATTTTTGCATTTCTTTGACTACAGGTGAATTTGAACATCTTTTATAAGCTTACAGGTTGTTGGATTTCCTATCTTGCAGATTGCATTTTCTTATTCTTTATCCATTTTTGCAATGAGCCATTTTCTCCCCTTGTCCATTTTTAAGAGCTTCTGCTGTGTTATAGATATTTTTGCTTGTCTTCTAAAGTTGCAAACTTTTTACCCAAACCTAATGTATTTGTATGTGGCATCTTTTACCATGCAAAATTTTGAGTTTTATTTACACATCCACGGTTATGTTTTTCTTATAGTTTCTCTATATTCTGCCTTTCCAAAGGAAGCTTACCCTCCCTGCCCCCAGATTATATTTATGGCTCCTAGGCTCTCTTACAGAATATATATTTATTTGTCTATCTTTTTGTTTTTCATTTATTTATATTTTAACCTTTAATCGACCTAGATTCATCTAGGATTTATTTTTGGAATTAGTGTACCGTAAAGATCTAGTTTTCTTCCAGGCGAATAAACAGTTTGCCAGTCCTTTATATTAATTAACCCATTCTTTTGCCACTAAATTGAAATGCCTCTCTCGTTGTATATTTAACACTCATTTATATATGGATCTATTTCTAGATATTCTATTTCACATGTATGGTTAGGCCTATTTTAATACTTATTGATCTGATCACAGTAGCTTTACAAGATTTTCTGACATCTAGTTAATCAGATTACACAAATAACTTTTAAGGTAGTTAAGAGTGCTCAGGTAAATAATTAGAAACCTATTTGCTAGACAGCAGTGAGATACAAAAAGAAGCTGATATATCAAAATAGTACCTGTATACTTAAAATATTTTTCCAAAATTTTACTTTCCAAGATCTATATATTTTTAAATAAACAAATTTGGGGAGAAAAGATTTAATGCATTTATGAGATCTTCTACAAATGACAGGTGTGTTTTCAATTGTTAAGTGCTATACCGTATTAATGGTGCCGTTTCCTTGATTCGCAGATCGGTCCTTCAGAGGAATCATCCATCCCTGACTGTGTCTTTGTTCTGAGCTACGACAGCTTCCCAGTGGGAGCACTCCTCAGGGGAGAGCTCTGAAGTTCCCTGAAGAGAAATTCCATGGGGACTGTACCTGACCCTCTAAGATCAGCTAAAACTCACCTGATCACGGCTTCTGGAAAGGAAGAGGGTCTAAGAGAGGTACAGGCTTTATCACCACACCCTCAAGCGGCCCCCCTGTGTAAGAACACCAATGGCCTTCCCAGCGAGCCTACAGAGCCAGACCTCAGTCCCAGAGCAGCTTCCGAGGCCCTGATGCAGGCCTGTGAGCATGAGACCACCCCGCCAGACATGACTTCTCCTGGCTTCTTCAATGAGGTAGAGAAAGCATCTCCCGCACTCAGCTCCCCTGACAATACCCAGCTGCCAGGAAACAGCGAGCCCACAGCACCAGCCCCGTGTTCTGCAGCAGTTCAGGATCTTATGCACGCAGCATTTACAATGCCAGCCAGTCAGCACACCCACCAGGCCATCCCAGGAGACCAGCCCAATGCCAGCGCCTCATCAGGATCTGAAGACACGCTGGGGACATCACAGAGAGCCTCGGACGGGGAGCAGTCTGAGAAGTCAAGCTGTCCTGTGGGAGGCACTTGCAGCAGCAACAAAGATCGAGTGCCCTGTGATTTTCTCTCTCAAGAACCAACCCAGGGAATGGTACAAACTGCAAACCCAGCAGCCAGGCCGTTCAGTCATGCCTCCTCTCCGGCAGGCGGGCCTGAAGGAGAGCGTCAAGGAGCCATTTACAACTCCAAGGCGAGGTCCTGTGAATCTCCAGCAAGAGAAGATGGATGTTCGTGGAACAAACAGCCCTCTGCCACCACCTCAGACACCCAGGCCTTGAGGTCTGTGACACCTCAACCATCCCACCTCGCTAGCAAAGGCTCGACACTTCCTCCAGATTCAGAGAAGATGCCTCCACCAGCACCGTGTCAGGTGTCAAGGTTCAAAGAAGCAAGTACGATGACCAACCAAGCTGAAGATGAGATCAGGGAAGTTCCCAGCAGGGCTCAGCAAGACGCTGAGGTGCAGGCAGTGGTGAGTGTGGAGAGCAGATCCGTCTCCACCAGTCCCAGCATCCTCCCTGCATTCTTAAAGGAAACCTCTGCTCCTGAGCGTCTGGAACAAGAGCGTCTGCATGTCATTTGCCATGGCAGCAGGAGCCACACACTGGAGCTGTCGGTCAACACCCTAGGCCCCCAGGAGCCGGGGCAGTGCCCTGGGGTCATGCCAGAAGTGCACATCCAAGCACCCACAGCTGTTTCCGCGGCTTTCGAAAAGGATAGTAAATTGGCGAGCCTACCAGGTGAGGTCCACAATACCTCAGCAATCAATGTGGTATCCAGTGATGCTCGGGATACCTGTCCAGAAGATGGGAGGTCAGCAGGGATAACCCCAGCAAGGGCAGAGCCCACCTCTAAACAGCTTTCAGGTACCAATTCTGACTCCCCCAAAGCTAGCCTCATTGACCAGATTCCTATCCCTGCAGGAAGTCAAGATGAAACCAGTCATGGCTTTGGGAAATTTGAAACCAAGCCATCTGAGCTTGCAGGGAAAACCACAAATGACCACAAAGCAGACCCAGATTGCAAACTCTCCAACTCCTGCGGCCCTGCCGTCAAAACTGAGCAGTTAGGGAGCTCGGACCCCACTAATAAAGGAGATGCAAGAGAGAAGCCTGGGTCTCTTCAGAAAGCAAAAGAACAAGAGTCTAGGGGCCCGGATATCCTAGATGGGAGGGCAGAGGCAGAGGCCAAAGCCCTACTGCTCAATCCTAAATCTCAAGAAAGTGGAGGTACAGAGGCGGCTGCGCATCCCATACCGTCCCCGGTTAGAAATAACCAGGAGGGCACCCTAGAAGAGAGTAGACAGACCAAGAAAGTCACCAGCCTGAGCCTGCCGTCTGATTCCATGGGTGACTCCAGTCCTAGTTCAGGCAAGAGAACCCCTTCCCGCTCGGTCAAAGCCAGCCCGCGCCGGGGCAGCCGGGTCAGCGAATTTCTCAAGGAGCAAAAGCTGAACGTGACAGCGGCTGCCGCCCAGGTGGGCCTCACTCCGGGGGAGAAGAAGAAGCAGCTTGGCGCTGACTCCAAGCTGCAGTTGAAACAGTCCAAGCGCGTCAGGGACGTGGTGTGGGATGAGCAGGGCATGACCTGGGAAGTGTATGGCGCTTCCCTGGACCCGGAGTCCCTGGGCGTTGCCATCCAGAACCATTTACAGAGACAAATCCGGGAACACGAGAAATCCGTCAAAGCGCAAAGCAGCCAGACCCGGAGATCCATTTCCTCAGATACTTCTTCAAATAAAAAGCTCAAAGGCAGGCAGCACAGCGTTCTGCAGTCCATGCTGCAGAACTTCCGACGCCCCAACTGCTGCGTCCGCCCTGCCCCTTCCTCGGTGTTAGACTGAAAGGGAACAAGCGTGGGAACCCTTGAATGAGTTTAGGGTCACCATAAGTGTCTGTCTGTGTCAAAGCTTACTTAGCTTCTTCCTGCGAGACCCGCAAGAGAAAGCAAGTATTAACTCTAGGAAATTACTGTTGAGAATTGTTGGGTCCTTCCTTTGATTAGGGATCCATAAATTAAAATATCATTTCGATGTGACGGAAAGAACAAGAGGAAAGCAAGCTTCGCTGAAATTGTATGACCTTAATTAAGAGGCAATAGATTCACTGGATTTTTTAAATATGCTGTTGCTTATAAAACCAGCATTATCATTATACATGTGTCATTTTGCATTACTGTCTCAATTTATTGTGCAATGATATTTCGTTACAAACCCTGCTTTGTGTTTAAAATACCAAAAACACTATTAGCGAAACCACTGTCTGTACTTTCTAGTCCTATTGCAATATAAGAATGCTGTTACCACACAAAAAAGTAACTGATAAGAACTATGATGTAAACAAATTGAAACAAATTTGACTCATTCCTAGGCTAGATGACATTAAGTAAAAGCATTTAAGTTCATAAAATACCAAATATGAATTTATATTTGTAAGCATCTACAGGTAATCATTTTATAAACCTTGTTACTCCCCTTAATAAATTTAAGAAAGTTATATTAGGAGAATTAGCTATGCTTTTGAATATTAATACTGCCCACATAAAACATGAATTTATACGTAGAGATTTTCCAGCACTGGAAGCAAGGTGCATTTCTGTGATTCTGACTAGATTAAATTCATATTTCCTTACCCTAGAGGAAGTACATCTGACAGAATTCTTGTAAAGAGTCATCTAATTATTGATAATGCTAAATTTTATGTTGTACAGCTGTTCTCCAAAAACATTGTACTGACAATATTAATTGACAAATGCTGTTCTTTCTGTGTTGAAAAAAAGGAAGGTTTCCTGAGTAACAAAAACAATATGTTTAATTTAGACTCCTGTAAACAGGATGCAGTTGTGTTTTTCTTTTGATTTGGTTCAGTAGCTTCTAATGGAAAATGTAGCTAACGGCAAATGGAACACAAGCTTTCGTAAGTTAGACTAATATCATATAAATGCTTAGGTTTTTAACCTATAGCAAAAAGGTAACCTCTGCAAATGTATTGATTTTAAGAGAAATACCATCACACCTCATCCTTCAAACCCAATAAAAAGAGGGACCTTTACTAAAACACAGTTTGAGATTTGGTCCCTGAGAACATAGGCACCTGTTTGAGCTCAGCCCTCACCTATCTCCAGGAATGGACCCTGTCCACGGGACCCACGAGTGCCTGGCAGGGCACTGGGCTAGGATGACCAGCAGTGGCTTGAGAACTGGGGTAGCGTGGAAGAGGGGAATGAGCTAGGGCCCCGGAAAGGCTTCCCCTCCTGGATTCATTGTAGGGAATCAGGTTGCTTCCTCTAAGCTCATTCCCCTAGATGAGACAGATGGCCGTGTAGCCTCTCTCTTGAGATGCAAAAATGCCATTTTTTGCCTAAACTCAAAAATCTTTGTTTTAGGTTTTGGGTGTTTTTTTGTTTGTTTGTTTTGTCATTTTAATTTTCTTTTGCAGATGCTGAACATATTGGGGGGAAATCATACCTGAACTTTAACACCACAATCTACACTGGGCACAACCTAAATAAATTAGTAATAGCCATTGATTTCTTTCAAAGCAATTGGACTGTATATGAGGCCTGCCTGTGCAGACCACGGTCACAGCATTCTCAGAGCCTGGGAAGGGCACTAAACAGTGGTTGTACTTGGAACTTATAATGAGTTTTTTAATGACACATTTTTCAGTTTCTCACCAGTTGGCCTCCGTTAAGAATGCTGTCTAAAGTAGAAATTACCATCAAATTAGAAACCAAACTACTATTAATGATTAGAGATTTGATCTAAATCTCTCTTTTGGCCTTAAATATCCATTTGTATAATGTTCACTTTACTTCTGTCAGAAACGCCTTTTCCAGGGTGTGATCTCATCACTGGCTGTGTTCCCTCACACGTTGGCACACGTGCTGTGCGCACACAGAGAACACCCTGTGTACACAGTGGCAGCTGTCAACAGTGCCCACTCCAGCTGGGTGGGCCCCAGGTAATCCTCTGTGGTGAAGTGGCTAGAACAGGCTGTTCCTGCATTAAAATAAGAGAAAATGAAGAATTTAGCATCTGGTAATAATATTTATTTTCATGAGTTTGTAGTAACCACATGATTTATCAATAGTTAAATGAGGCAAAGGCCTAGAAGAGTTGTAGGCATTTGTTGCACATTAAATAAATTTTAAATTACATTAAATTAGTTAAAACTAAATTTGGTGTTGTAGTTATGCCTCTCATAGTAACATTTAATATTTGAGGTGGTAATTTTAACTGGGAGGTTTTTGGTGCTGGAACTAACCTTTACTCCTTAATCTTTAATTGTTTAATTTTTCATTTGTACTTCTGCCATGCCCTAGAGATTGTCACAAAATATTACAAAAGCTTGTTTTGTTTCTTATTGACTCTTACAGAAGGAAGGCTTTTAAAAACAGTAACAGAAATAGATTATCAAATGGATAAATAAGATAGGAGCCTGTTCAAGACAACCCTGTTTTTACATTATGATTCCCTAAGTACTCTCATAAAAAAGCCTGTGTTTAAAAGTCTGCCTTCACTTTGACCCAGGACACAGCGTAGACATTGAGTATATCATCCATGACTCCTTAGGTTTGCTCAAATGAGGTTGCAAAACAATTTCAATGGCAGACTCTTTGAACTCGTTCGGCTGTTCTTTACCTGCATGACACACATTGGGTTAAAAGTTGTCTGTTTTTGTCCTTACGTTATTTTGGGTACGTTTTAGTTCTTTCTAATGCATTTTAGTTGTTGAAATAAATGAAGGAAATGTTTTATTAATTAAATAAATATTAAATATAGAAGAGAGATGGGTTAGAACACAGTGTCTAGAAGATAATAAAACATTCAAAATGTTAAGATGCTATCCAGCTTACCCAGTGAATACTAGAATTTAATTTAAATATTGATTTTTCTATTTTTATAATGACAAGAAAATGTCATTCCTTCAGCTGTCACATGTTTATCTTCAGTGCTTTTCTAATTATGTCTTTCTTGATTATTGGTTTTAATGCACACACCCGCTACTTTACATAGAGTAGCATCCTAATTAACCTCTGTGTGTTTTGGACCAGTGGCATAAGTTGAACATTTTGTTAGGTCAAAGTTAACCAGAAGCCTTTCTGTTTTTATCCAAAATGAAATCGTTATAAAATATATGAATACTATTTCCTATCTTGACAAGTTCAGCCATATTGAATATTATTTGATTTTTTATGGTGTTTTAATCTTTAGGATCATCTGATACTCATTATTTCAGTCACCAGTGTTCTCCGTGCCATAGGTTAAATATCAAAATTTAAATAAATTGGACTGAATATGCATGTGTAACATATACCCTGGAGCTTGAATTTTGGAACCAAACCCTTTCTAGGATTAAGTTTGTCATAAAATAGAAAGCAGAAGAGGAATTCCTATCACTCTGGGAATACTTGTATATACCACATGAAGAATATACTATGATGTGACTTTAAAATTTGTTAACAGAGGATATATATGAGTATGCTATTAATGTAAATTGTTTGGCCTTTGCTGTACCCACTCTGTTACTGTTTTACAGCCTAAGTGTGAGAAGTTGTCTTCACTTTCTCCAACGTACTGTGCAAGAATTAAAAGATTTGTCCACTTCTAGTACCATATAATTCACCATATCTTACTTTTTAAGAACCAATATAAAGAAAAGCAATGCATTAGAATAAGGTTTGCATCTATGTAACTGTGTTTTGACTGAAAATTGGGCACTTGCAACCTTTCGTAGGCCTCTACCTGCCTGATTTACTGATCATGCACAATGCTGCCCTGGAGAAGATGCTGTTCACTCTCTCCTGCTTTGTGCTCGATGGTATTTGAGAAATGAGGCCCGTGAATTTCCCTTTGTGATAAAAATGCAGCGAACTCAGCAATGTATTGGATAAACGAGTTGACCACATTGTCCCCGCCCTTGCTTTATCTATACAGTAAATCAGAAGCCTTGTTCATGTTTACTCTTTTATATTCATTTCTGAGCGTTTGTTTCCCGTTAGCGATGCTCCTTGTGCATGGCCCTTTTGGTTGAATCTCTCCAAGTGTCGGTCAGCTGCTGCCGCTTGGCACATAGCAAGTGATGTGCTGAGTCTCCTGTCCATCCTTCTGGAGTTGGCTGAGCGATTACAAATGTCGTCTGTGCAGACACATGGGATTAAGGATGTATACAAAATTTTAGACATTTTTGCAAAAGGAAAAAAATAGTCTTGTAAATATTGAAACAGATTTCCGTGAACTTTACCCTAGTCTCAGAAAAAAAAAAAATTTCCTTGGCTACAGAAATCAAATTAACTTGATTTGCAGTGACCAAGGACATAAATGAAGTGGATGAAGGTGGAAAAATTCTGTCTCACAAGTAATCAGTGACATCTGCCAGAGGTCATTACAACTACTTTTAACTGTGAACATTCACCAGCTAACCTATTCACTTGCCACAACCAAATAACCTCTCTAAGTAAATCCAATACATCTGTATATGTATGTCGATAGAAATAACAAAATATCCTGAAAAATTACTACTGGGTCCTAGATAATCAAGGTGACGATAATTTTAAAGGACATTTCAATAGCCATGGGCCTTGGCAAAATGACTGTGGAGGCCAGAATGGTGCAACGAGATGTTATTTACAGGTTTTTTTTGTTTTTTTTTTAAGTCCCAGCTATCTCAGATACTAATCACGAGAATAAAGACTGTTGAATATGAAATCAAAGCCAAGCAATAATGTGCCAAAAGAGGCAGTTATACCAGCAAGTGCATCTACTATGGGCACGCCATTGTATAATTATGGTCTGCTCCATGAACACTGACTGTAACCTACAGGATAACATAGGTAAAGGCTTCATTTCTCCCTTCTCACTGGAAAAGCTTGTTTGTGAACTTCATGAAGAGGTGCAGCACTAGTGAACATTATTAGGGCTGTGGTTAACAGCCAAGACTGAAAAGGAGTCCAAAAGTCTTTCTGGCTTAAAACTCAAGACAGCTCCAACCAGAAACGTTGTTGAAATGGAGAAGTTAAACATACAGTACTTACTCTTCCTGGACGCTCGCATGTAAAAAAGCAGTTAACTCTGCCTGGAGGATTATCAGCCTTAGCTATGAAAAACTGGGTTCCCAAACATAACTAAAACATGAGTACTCACATCAAAAAGGGGCCTCATATAATGCCTTACAGGATGAAAATGATGTTCCAGTATTTAGTTCCTAAATACTAATCCTTCATCAAGCATCTTTCTGGGTTCAAGCTCGAAATCCACTGGCTTCAAAACAGTAGGAACAACAGTCACGTAATCTGCATTTCAGAAAAAGATACTGACGCTCAACCCGCATGCAGATAATTATGATGAGAGATACCCAAGCGATTTAAGTGTGTTAAGGAGAATTAAATGGGAGAGAAATGCCAAATTCTTTTTTGATTTTTTAAGATGTGGGGATGTCATCCACTTATTTCTGAGGTGAAATTATAGCTTGCTTTTTGATGTTGCTGTTAGCATTACTATTTGTTACTTTAAAAATTAAATTGTCTATTCTTGAGAAAAACTTTTAAGCAGTTACATAATTCTTTTTCTGATTCATATCATTGCTTTCACTATTATGTAAAGACTATATATAGAGCAAACTATACTGAATGCATAGAGAGAGCTTGCCCAGGTTTATCGGTGTCTTTTGATGATTTTAGATTGGATTCCCTAGCATTTATTTTAACTGCCTCTTTGAGGAAATTATTTTTTATAGTGTTTTCCATCACATCTTAAAATGAGATTGGGAAGCCAGGAGATTGCAGTGTTGTAGTCAAACCCCTGAATCTCCGGAGGAGAGGAGATATCAATTCTTGTTTTAAGGACATCTTGAGATACCTTTACTGAGGTTAAGAAAGGTCAGTGAGGCCTGAAAACTCAAGAAAGAAATATACTAACAATTACTAAATTTCTAAATGTATCTATCTCTGCTGTAGTAATGTGTCGTGAACAATTAAGTTGTGTATAACACTGCAGCTGGTCGTGGTGTGTCAGTACATTCTGTAAGTGTGTACAGTCTGTGAGTGGTTGGTTTTCTATTTTTATGTGTAGAAAAAAATAACATGCCGTATCCCATTTTAAGGCCAAGCTCTGTCATAAGGTAGGCACATGTACAAAAGCGAATAAAGCCAGCAAAAGTGTGCGTGTGTATTCGGTAACAGTCCTTTTCTTTTTGAAGGTCAGAAAGGGCTGTTGGGTTTTTTAAATCATCTTCAAGAGTAGATAACTTAATTATCACCAAGGCTGAATATAGTAATCAGTACATTGGCATGTTACTAAATATGCCGGGGCTAATTAACCATGCCATTAGTCACAGGTAAGGTCAGTTCTTTGACCACCGGGATGATTTACATTCCTCACACATCTGTATGTTAAGTGTGTGACTAGGATGTACATACTATGGGTGTGATTGTGTACATACCTCGTATGAATTTTCTCAATCCTCAAAGCAGCTACGGGAAAGCAGGAAGAAGAAACAGTTGTTCAAAAGCCTCAGAAGGGCTAATCAATGTGTATTTTCATTTTCTACACATAAAAATGTATACATAACATACTGTAAATAGCTTGTCCACATATATATACACACAAATGCATTTTATTCATACTGGTATATTTAAGTAAATCACAAAACAACTAATCAAAAACTGTGTTTTTCTATGACTGTTCTGCTTTACATATATTAGTACTGGGTCAGACACTGTCCCTTAAATGGTGTTATTCCCTGGGAGCCAATTTGGAAAATTAGGAAGGTTCAGCGGGGCCATAAATATCCAGTTAGCATCTTCCTGGAGCATATACTGTACTTCAAAGGTTTAATGTTTCTTTGAGCATCTAATTTTACATTTGAAAGTGACAAACACTGGGGAAAACCAATTATGTTTTGTAGACCCTATTTGTACATTTATTAATGTGTTTATTTGCACAGGCTGATAAAAGCTCTACATTTTTTAGAGATATATCCCTAGATTTAAAGAGCATTTAATCACATGAAATGAAAAATAAATGTAGACATTTTTCCCTTGAGATCAGCAAAACAGTGTGTAGCCACACCAAAGAGAAGTCTAGAGTAAAAAGCTGGCTTTGATTACAGATGATGTTGGTAGGATAATAGGTCATGAGCAAATATGAGTTCCTTAAAATGGATTCAAATAAATTACTGTTACTGATAATCGGTGATACTGGGTGGACTCAATAACGAGACTAGAGTCATTAGCCAGCAAAGGTTGACAAGGGACAACATTTTTCAACTTATCACAGTTTCAATCTGCAAGTTGATATTGTTTGAGTTTCTCTCATTTCTTCTGAAAAGAAATACACTATTAGAATCAAGAAGTCTGATCTGGTTCCTTAAACCTAATATGATTTGACCCCAATTCCTTGACACAAACTTATGTTGTCTGGGTATTAGGTTGAAGATACAAATGGAAATACCAAAATTTCCCATTAATAGAGAACTCTGTATGGCAAAGTGCAAATATGACCACTTCTCAGTAGAAAATTAATGATACTATTTAATATATATTCATGTTGTAGAAAATGAATGTGCCATCTTTATGTCTTAGATAAAAACAAAAGGTTAACCAACCATAAGAACACTATGGTTATAATTATAGCTGACTGTGCTTTTTAACTACTAAAAACATACTTGTTTATAAGAACAGCATACCTGAAATCTTAATATTTGTCAATATTTACTGTTAAGATAAATTTATATAATTACTTTGGAAAGTGTGTATTAATTTAAGTGCCACCCAAAAAAGTTATAGCTGTCAATGTGAGAGTCACTTGTGTTTATAAATACTCAGCAGAGAAAGACAAAAAGTATAGTGGAAGTTAAATTACTGAAGAAATAGTAATACAACAATGAAATTCCATTTATGAATGTATCAATATTAGAATTTAAAATTATGTCTTCACGATGTCTACATACAAAGGTCATAAAATTGTTTACTCAAGAAACTCCCGAATCTTTCAGAAACTGACCTACCAATTAAATTTTATTTTCTAGAAAAAATATGAAATGTGATTTACATTAGGATAGATCAAGACTTTGGAATTACATGCACTTCCACCCTCATTTTGGGTTTGATTTTTGAATGGATGAATGAACAAAGTTCAACTGATGCTTTACCCTTGAAAAAATTTCAAATATGATTTTTGCATTTCATTTTCATAATAAACAATATAGATTAAAATTTCCTTTGTTTTTTGTTGTTATTGTTACTGCTTTTGCCACTGCTGTTGTAATTGGTCTTTTAGCTCTAGATATTTAGAATCAGTTGATTTTCAGGGTAGCACACTTCTGCCAGGGATCTGCAGTGGAGCTGAAAGTATTTTACAATGAAAGTAGAACGTCCAAAGAAGTAACAGTACCTGTAGGCCATCAGAAGCAATGATTTTTCCTGCTCTTGATGGCAGAGCAGTGTGTGTGTGTGTGTGTGTGTGTGTGTGTGTGTGTTTGTACACGTACTTTTGCTCTTGCTTGGCGAGAGTGATGAGAGCTAGGCATGCATGAAAATGCAGGAAGGGGTGAGGGTATGGGGTCCACCAGCTCTTGTGGTGGCATGGGCCACCTATATACTCAAGCCTATATTGTCTCATGTCTGGGCTTAGCTGCCTCAGTTCCAGGAACACTCAGGTATATACTGTGGAGTGCCAGCCTCTCTGCCTACTCCTGGGTGAGGTTAGGGTCCTGCAGTCTAGATTCTAGGAGACAGAAAGCCCTGCCTTGTATTCCACTCCAGCTTAATCATTAGTAAAACTAACGCTATAAATTGGATTTCTTTTTGCCTCCTTGAATCTGACTTCAATTCATCAAGGAACTGTAGCGTGGGAGGGGTACAAGATTTATGAACCCCAAATCTAAATAAATGATTTAGTGAACTTTCAACAGGGGTTTCAAAACTTCCAAGGGCCATACTCTTCCTCAGCTGCTCCGTGTGTATAAATACACGACGCCATTTCGAACTAAAATGGTATCCAAGTGCTGCCATTATGTAACCTGTATACTTAAACATTCATTCTTGGCAAAATTAAACCTCATGTGTTTGCAAAGCTATAAATGCTACTCATGAGGAGGTTAGATCACACAAGAATCCTCAGTGGGGCTGAGGTTATTTTTCTTATGCCAGTAGCTGTTGATGTCTCAGGTGTTTTACCTATTAGGTGCCATATCCAGCCAACTGTTCTCACCCATCCACCTCTTTCATGTCAAGTACTAAACACAAGAGCAAGCCTTCTTGCCATAATCAGACTTCACTGGGCGTAAGTGAACTCAGGATACCTCTTGTTTCTTGTGAAAGGCCTGCCTTTTGTAAACCATATAGGATATCTTACAGCCTGCCACACATCCTTAATGAACTCGAGACTACAGCGTTCTTTAATTTTCCTCAGCACCATCCATGACTGTTAGTAAGCTAAATTACAGAGTTCTAAAATCTGTAGACCCTTATAATGATCTAGATGTTCTGCAACCAGTATTTCTGAATATATCACAGAGGACTAACAGTCAAAATTCAGATTGTCAGAATGGGAGCTGGAAGTGCTCAAAGAGATTTCTGATGGGAGTATCAGCACTTCAGGGATGATATTTCCCTCCATCTTTTTTTATTCTCACTTGACAACTGTCAATCAAACTGCAAAGGAACTTTGGTTTATTATTCAAAAACAGAAAAAGAAAAAAACTAAGCAGAATGTCATTGTCAAAGATATTATAGCTGTTTAAAAGCAAGACAAGATTTCTTAAAGGGCTGGAAAGTATTTGCTTGTTACCCATGTTCTTTTCACCCAAAGTCAATACAAAGACTAATGGCCATGTGCCGGGCCTTCTGCTAAGTAAGCCCCTCCATGCACGTCAACCCTGGCAGGTATTGTATATAAACGCAAACTGTTTTTCGATCAATTTTTTTTTAGAAGCAGGTACTTGAGGCACATGAATTGGATATTCAAAGAGATGTACTGGTGAATAAATAGTCAGGCTTTTAACCAAAGAACCCTGAGTTCATATTTCAACTTTAAAGCTAAGTTCCTTGGCCAAGTCATTTAATATTTTTGAGGCTCAATGTGTCCATCTGTAAATTGTGATTAAGAATACATACTGTGCAAAATTGTGTGACTAAATGACAGGCAAAACAAATGGCAGTTTCTTCCGCTGCTCCGTTGAGCTTTGCTTTCTTACTTGCTTGAGTGGCATTGCTTTATTGTAAACAGGCTGGCACTCTGCCATTTTCTTCCATTTAGTAAACTTTTTATAAATCTAGATAAATACTAAGAAAGGTTTTAAGTATGATGATATACCTAAGTTGCGATTTTAAATGTATTTCCTTTTTGGTTTAAAGCATAAGGATAATGTATTCAAACATTTATAGTTGTCAGATCTTCAAGAATTAAATATTTTGATTAAGGTTAACTTTGTCACATCAAATATGATTTTTAAGATATATCATTAAATGCTAATAAAATTACCAATTCAAAAAAAGGAGGAAAAGGGGAGCAATTTATAACTTTACACTGAAATTTAAAATTTAGATATAATAAAAGATTCCATGTGCTAATGGAGTCATATAACTGACAAAATATTATAATCTAGAAAACTAGGAAGAACATCTACAAATCAGCTACAAAAAGATGAACAATACAACCGAGATTTGTCAAACTGTATAAGTAAGCATCATAAATGTACAAAAATATGCTCAGCTTCAGCCATAGGCCTCTATCTACACAGCTCATGCTATTAAAGGAGACCACCCGGATTCACGGGGGCTGAGTTAGGAGCTTTATGTCCAAGTGCAGGAAGAGAGAACTTCACTTGCATTGAGAGATATGCAAGTAGGAGATCCCTGGTGATGAGCATACGTGAGGAAGAGAAGGGGGGAGTGTGTGAGTGTGTGTGTGTCTGTGTGTGTGTGTGTGTGGACACCTGCATGCCTGCCCATGAACAACACACACTTATATCTAAGGGAGAAGGGAAAATTGTGAGAAAAGTGTTCTCTAAAGAATCCACGGAGAGCCCAGGAGAGCAGGTTAGATGTAAACACGTGCCAGTAAAACTTTGCAGAGTCCAGAGGGACTCTGTAAATGGCATTTTGCCATTTTCTTCCAGTTACTAAACTTTTTATAGATCTGGATAAATACTAGCCCCCCTCTATTTATGCGAGTCTGTGGGGCTGATAAGGAGGGAACTTTCTATTATGAGTAATTGAATAAAAATTATTACATGGGATTAGGTATTTTACATTTGAAATAGACTAAATTTGCAATTTTGAATGACCTGTGCCTGCTGAATCCAGGGGGAGGACCCCAACTGTGATAGACAGTGTCACTAATGATGACCTAGCCACCTGACATGAAGACTTACATGAACAGAAAATACTGGATGTCCATGAGCCACGCTGTCTGCTCTGCTCCCTGAAGCCTTCTGCATTTGCAGCTCCTGCTGGCCTATAGGCTGCAAAGTTACCCTGGGTTTTAGAGGCCAGTTACTTCAGACCTTCCAGAGGGTGTGAAGGGAGAGTCCCAAGTGATTCCACTTAAGGTCATTTTGGCCCAGAAAATTACAGAATTCTAGAATAGGCAGAATTCTAAGGTAGCCCTCAAGACTCCAGGTCCCTGATGTACACACACCTTCCACCAGTTACTCTATCAATCACTGCTGTGAGGTGATTTTGCAGGTATAGTCATTTAGATCCCAAATCAGTTAACCTCAAAATGGAGAGATTATCTGCATGGGCCAGACCCAATCGTGTGAACCCTTCAAAAGCTAGTTTTCTCCATCTGGTTCCTGGAGAAATCTGAGAGACACGCCCCAGCCAGCCTGGAAGAGAGTAGGCATCCAGGCTGCGAATTGCAAATGGGGGCAAAAGGAATTGTGCACGCCCTGTAGGAACTGAGCGGACTCTACAGTTGATAACTAGAAGAAACACAGCAACTCAGCCCTGCAACCTCAAGGACATGAGTTCTGCCAGCAACCATTGAGCTTGGAAGAGGCGCCCCAAACTCAGGTGAGAAATGGAGCCCTAACCAACACCTTGATTTTAGCCACTCAGGACTCGGAGCCAAGAATCCAAACTCACTGGACTCATACGTATTATCTACAGAAATTGCAAGATAAATCTGTACTGTTTTAATTTGCTAAATTTCTGGTAATTTGTTACACAACAATAGAAAACAACTATGACAATGGAAAACTAATACAGTATTCAATTAGGGCTCTGAAATCACCAAAGAACACTTTTACTGTCCAGGATTTGTTTATTGCTAAGCCGCCCAAACCAGGACACAGGAACCCTTCCATCCTGAAGTACCCATTCTCCTGAAATATCTGGTGGTAGTTTTAATGGGTAGGCACTTAAGTTCCTTTAATATTGAAGCAAACATAAATTTATGCATTCGTGCTGGACATCTTCCACTTGCTCTCATCTACCCACTCTTCCTCATTCTGCCCCATGCACTTGGAGGCTGACCTATGCAGACAGGATCCACAGGCCCCCATGCCAGGCCGCTACCTATTGCTTTCAGGCTATCAGAGGTGCTGGCGGAGATGGGCGGCAGGGAGGCGAGTGAGTTTGGGGCATTTATTTCCAGATCCCCCCATCGAAGTAGTGTGTGTTGTCTGTGTCACCCTCAGCAAAGCCAGAACCCGTCAGAGTGATAAGCTTTAGCCCAACTTGTCATGAGAACCAAGATACTGCTACTTTGCGATTGTACTAAAGCCCATGCCCTTATAAATCATTTCTTCATAAAATTCTCAACTACCAAGTTTGAAAATACCAATTGTTTCCTATAAGAATCTGACTGATAGAGGCATCAAAGGACAAATTCACCATCATAAAGTGAAAAAGCATGAGACTTAAGGCAGACTTCTCTCATTTGGCTGGCTTCTTCCAGCTATGCCACTTTACCTTCCAGTATCATTAGTTTATTATTCTCGCCTGCCTTTAGGGATGATGCTACATATAATTTAAAAATGATTTGTCTCTGTAAATTATGTAGATAACATGCATATAAAATTTCTTTACTGTATTACCATGTCATTTCCAGTACAGGAGAGGCCTTCTGGTGTGAATAAGGCACTAGGTTGCTAAAGGTGTCTTCAGGTATAGTTCTTACCTCATGGTTCTTAGGATAAACAGTTAATGAAACTATGTTTCAATTTCCCCACTTACAAAATGAGACAGTTGGTATTGTTTGTCCCTTGCACACAATTAAATGTATATATGAATGGTTGTACATTAGTATTTTTTTCCAGACTGTTACTATTAATAATAGAGAGGGTACATTAAATGTTTAGTACACACTAATTATTCCAAGTTTCTTTATACATTATTTTATTACTCTTCATAGTAACCCTATTATATATTATTATTATCCTGCCCATTTTACAGATGAAACCTGAAATGCAGAGAGGTTAAGTGCATATAGCTAGTTAGCTGTGGTACCAAGACTCAAACCTACTCAAGCCTGATGTCATCTATTTACCTAACTAGTTCACTATGGCCACCTCACTGTATAAGAAATGCTAATGACAAAAAGAAGGTGGTTATCAAGAAGGTAGATACTACTTCAATAAAACCTAATGGTTTTCTCATTATGACCTAACTTATCCTTCTATTAGCCCTGACAAAGTTTTATTAACTCAGGCTACTAGAGTATTATTTGATGCATCACTAATAAAGTAACAAATCTTCCCAAATCAAGGATAGAATATAAAATGGAATAAATACTCCTAGAAAAAAATGAAGTTCATTCAAATATATTTTCTACAAATAGTGTATATAATGGAAGTAAAATATAAACAAGCTAAGATATCGAAATATCCATTCATACTGTATGCAATTCTCATATTCATAACAATTAATTTTATGCAAAAACTGCAAAAAGTAAGGGAATACTTACTGTAACTATATAAAATTATTTGCCCTTTTCTAGGGAAAAGGAAAAAATATCTGGGTGTATGAAAGCATTCTTTTGTGTGCAATCTGAAGTGCAGTTGCACAACTTGACTCAAAGTAATTCTTTGTCTCATCGCTACTGAGGTTGTTTTCTACTCCCACAGTGTTTTAATAATTAACTTAATTAAAATTTTATAAACTTTATGAGTGTAACTCATAAAATATGTGAACGAGCCTTGAGTATATTTTAAAATAATTAATAAGATTATTAAAAGGTATCAATTTTTAATTGTAGCTTCCTTTATGAAAGAACCAAAGTCTAGTGTAACTTTTTTTTCCCCTGGAAGGTAAGATGCTCATCTAAAGATTCTAATCATAATAACATTGGCCAAATTATGAACCAATGCATATGAAGTAATTATGAATTTACAAGTGATGTAATCATTTTACTTTGAGAAGGTTTTTGATTTATTTCCAAGGAGTTATATTACAATAGAACAGGAATCATCGAACAGGTTTGATGTGGATAAAGAAGGAAAGAAAGACATAGATACTGTGTATTAATACTTCTGGTCTGAGAAAAATATTAGAAATTTTTAAACAATAAGCATAGAGACTCAAATGGCTTGACAGATAAATTCTCAATTTTGAAAAAGAGAGGCAGATCATATCTCCTTCTAGGAGTTTCCCAGGGCATAATAACCAGCTTCACCTATAACTGGGAGAATTTTTCTACAGTAGATCAAATGTCAATTGGAACTTTATTCTAAGAGCCCAAAATAGATTTAAGCAAAATGACATCAAAAGAACCATTCTTTCATTCTGTGGACATAAATTAAACACCTGTACCAAGCACATGTATGAGATGCAGGTATTCAAAATATGAATGACCCACAGCTCTTACACTTTAGAGACTTCAGGATATGTAAACCACAAAACAGAAATATCAAAAGGGCCATAATAGAGCAGTGATCAGTTTACTATAGGAACCCAAAAGATGAAGCACTGACCCCTGCATCTAGAGTTCAAGCAAGAAGATGAAGAATGGAAAGAGGCAAACACAATGCAGAGAACATCAGGGTATATATTTGCACTCCTGTGTATTTAGATTATTTTGTATTATACTATCACAAATTATTTGTCATTAGACATGTACTATCACCATATTGGTAAATTTTAATGTACATTTCTTAGTCACATGTTAATTGTGAGATATGATAGTTTTAAGCTTCTGATATTACCATGAAAAATCATTGTATGAATGAACACTGAAAAGAAAAATAATATACATTATATTAAATATGTATATATAAAATGTGAGGAGATGATATATGGTGAGACACAATATGAAGAGAGAAACTTCCTTTATCTAAAACCTCCAAATCATGTTTAAAACCAGTAGTTGAGGAAGGTGAATCTGAGTCAAAGTAATTTTCTATAAAACATGTGGGACCCACTGTTTCTTTTCACTTTTACCCATTGTGTTTGTGATCTTTGGGAATATCAGCATAATAGAGAATGCCACATGTCACTGAAGGATTAACAAAATGGCCTACTTATTCTAGGTTTATTAACACAAAGACAATAAATCACATGATATTCTTGACTAGAGGAGTCATGTGGATCAGCGCAAATTCTGAGTGAAACAGGAATGTTTACTGCTTCTCATTGGCTCAGCATGAACTTCTCTAATGTAATTCACCCCTAGATGCTCAGTAGGCCGCCTAGGAATTACGGTGTGATGGGTGTGTCCTCATACAGCCATCAGGAATTCGGTATATGAGGGCTGGAGGCAGAAGCAACGTGTGACTAAGCTCATGTAATAAACACCACCAATTCATGTTAACAGAAGACAAGACTCCTCACTGCCTGTGTCTTGCTTGTTGTTGATAAACCCCAAAATGAGATACCAAGAAGCAACAAAAATGAATCAGAAATGATGCCATGAATCAAAAACTCTCTAATGTGTCCTTTCAAACTCTTGACAGACAATGCAGTTATTTTCTAACCTTGAACTAAATGGTCAAGGTTGTGCAGTTTTATCTCATGATGCTTATCTAATATGTAACGCACATCTTAGTCACAGAGAAAGGCAATTTTACCGTGGCCTGGCTTTCTTTCTCAATCTCTACTTCCACTATGGGATGCTGGAGAGTCTTCAAAATGAAAACTCTCGCAACTTAATTAAAAAGGGACAGGGAAGAGTAAACCTCCTTTATTCACTATTTGACTCTTTATAGATTTCAGGGAGTTTCTGCCTCCATAATATGAATTAGATTAATATCTAAGTCCTCTGAGCCCACATGATGTCTATACTATAAGCTGGCACCACAAAAATATTGGCACTTGTAGCTATCAAAGCCACTCCCACCTCAGTGCCCCCTACCTCTGGGCATATACCCCCATATTTCTCCAGGAGACAGACAGAAGCAGGAACTGCACCCTTTTTATGACCTAGTATTTCATTTTTTAATTTTCAACGACAGAGTTAGTTAAGAAAGTTGTAAACTATGAACTTGAACAAAGTATTGTACAGGAGGAAAACTAATTTTCCCTCTGCCCTTCTAAGTTCTTAGCTGAGGTTCCCCCCTACCAAGTAAAAAACAAATTAACAAGAAAAAGCAAATGGAAGGTTATTAACATTTATACCTCATCTGTACATGGGAGAAGCCCCAGGGAAAATGAATAACTCTTCAAGGTGGTTTAAAATTCAGGCTTTAGAACCATCTTAATAGGGAAAGGGGAAAGTAAATGATATTTACAAAAGATGAATTGTCTCTTAGGATAGTAGATGGGAGCTTTGTTAGTTTGTGACAGAGTTTACCAGGCATGCTGTTGCCTTCCAGTCTCCTCTCCTGCGATGAAGCTCCTCGGGGTTTAGGACGATTGATTTCCTTTTGGAGGATCTGTCTTCAGGCAGGTAAGGGGAGTTCGAAGAAAGCCTTTCCCTGCACTTGCTGTTTTTCAAGTGCCCACAGCTCAAAATAATCAATACACAGGGTCTGGTACAAATAACATCCCCTTCTTTTATTACAAACTCTTTTATTACAAAATCATAAGAGTGTAATTCTATAACATAACAATATCACACTCAAGCATACCATATGACATTTTAGGTGAAATGTTCATATTAAAACTATAAATTATTACATCCACATTATTACCCTATGAATTACACTCAAGCAGCCCTTATTTCTACTAGGCCCTGTATTAAAGGGCATATTTTGAGGTGTCATGTTCTACTACCCTTCATTATCAAGGATCACTAGCAAACGAATCATTTGAGTAATAAGTGCCTTCCCAGGTGTTTTAAGTTCCTTAAATAGGTGGGGTTTTTCTCATACACTTCTTAAATCTGTTAAATGCTTAAAATTTTCCACCTTCAGGGAAATACCCTGGCATGAGATGCCTGAAGCAGAGAGCGGAGCAGAGAAAGCACAGCTTGGTGGCTCCTGCTTCCTCCAGAGCAGGTGGGCGCCCAGTCCTGCACAGGGGACTCCCTAACTGGGAGAGACTTGGGAGGAAATACAAGTCTGGGAGACTTGGGCTGCACACGCACAGCAAGCAGCACGTCCATGGCTTCAGAGTCAACCGGGAGAGTTCGGGAAAGAAATTCTGGCCCCTAAGACTGTCAGAGGCACCAGAAGTCTGTGGCCAGCCCTGACTTAGAAAGATTTTTGCCTTATAGAGCCAATCAGTGGCTCAGAGCTGCAGTGGGGGTGTCACATGACAACTTTTTTAAAGAGGGGAGTGGAGACATGGCTGAACAGGATACCCACACATGCACTGCTGACCTGCCAGCAAAGAGGCCAAATTCAAAGTACAGTTCATGCCCATGGAACCCAGCTGGCCAGGAAAAGTAGAAGGCTACACCATGAAGAGATTGCAGGGCCCCACCCAGCATGGCTGGTGAGCTGGGGACTGAGTGCAGAATGGAGGGTTTGGGTCTGAGACTCCTGCAAGAGCAGTGAGGCAGGAAAGGACAGGCTAGAGCTGAGTACCTGAGATTCCTTACAGCCAGGCGGGGCCACCCAAACCACAGAATAGAAACCTCTGGGAAGGGAAAGGCGTGCCCATCCTCCACCTGCAGGATTGGAATCTCCACAGAACAATAAAGTGCGGCCCCCCCGCCCCCCACTGGGTGCATATCCACAGGGGAAAGAAGGACAATCTCTAAAGGAACCCATTATGAATTTTAATCAGATGCTATGTGGCTCCTTCACAGGTCCTATTCACCTGAAAACAGCAGAGCAGAGATTAGAAATCGGTGCAGCAACAGGTATTCAGGGATCTGCCCAGTCTTGGTTCTCACAAAGAGCTGCTATCAGTGCCCAGCAGGAAAGAGTTGACCCTTTTACACGGATTGGTCCCTCACATGAAACAGACAGCTACCTCATTGGAAACTATACATTAGAAGAAATAATCTGGAACAGACCAAGATGTGTGGTGTGGGTACGGGGAACACACCTACTATCTTCCCTGAAGGCTGAACAGCACTTCCTTGGGGGTGATCCAAGGATCCCACCCTCCTGATGACACCAGAGGCCGCATCTGGAGGCAGGTGGAGGTGGTACATGCTATTCTATCAGACGTTAGGTGAATCAACCCTGGGCCTTGTGCTGATAAAAAGCCAGCAGGGCAGAACAGTGGGGACCAGCCAAGCCTGAAGGAGACAGCCACAGACTGTGGATCACTTGCAGACTCAAACAGGCTGCCTAGAGCTAGGGTAGGACACCAACTGACATCAGGGGCAGATCCTGAAGGAGAAGAGAGTAGACCAACAAACACTAGATTCTGCTGAGATAAATTCCACTTCATTCTTCTTCATTATTTGTGCTATTTTCCACCTGCATAGTTATTTTTAACATCTTTGTCTTCAGTTTTGTTCCTATTATTTCACTATTTTTTATTTTATTTTTTACATATTTTTATTTTTATTATTACTTTTTTATTTTTATTTTAGTTTTAATTCCAATCTCATATTTTACTTTTCCCTTCTCTTACTCCATTTCCCTTTCATCCTTCTCTTTCTTATTTTTGTTTTAAATTTTTTTTCCTTTCTATTCCTGATTTCTACTCCTTGTTCTTGCTGTTTCTCCTCCCTCCATCCGCTCAAAGCCATCTTTCTTTCCATTAGTCATTTCACAGTCTTTTTCCCCTTCTTATAATATCCTTATTGTCATTCTACTTTTATTAATATTTATTCTATTGTCATTGATATTAGGGTTGTTGCATTTCTTCAATTCTATCCCTAGGTGTTAACTATTATTTTATATTTTATTTTAAAATCTCATGTTTTACTGTTCCCCTGTCCTATTCTATTTTGCCTTCCTCCTGCCTTGTCTCACTTTCATTTTAAATTTTATCTTCTCCCTTTCTTGGCCTGGTTTCTAACCCTTACACTTTTTATTTTTACTCCCTCTGTCCTATCACAGTTAGTTTTCTTTCCTTTAGGCATCTCACAATCTTTTTTTTTCATTTCTTTCTTTTCTTTTTCTTATAATATTATTATTCTCTTTCCACGTTTACCAATCTTTGATCCTTTGTTGGGGATATCACTGAGGTGGTTGTTTTACTGCAATTTAGTTCCTATTTCTTCACTATTTTTTTCTCCAAACCTCATATCATGCCATTCCTTTGTCTCACCCCAGTTTGCCGTATTCCCTTCCTATTTTATTTACATGGTAAATTTTATTTTCTCCTTTTCTTTGCCTTGTTTCTATTCCCTACTCTTACTATTTATCCTCCCTGTACCCTCTCAAAATCATTTTTTCCCTGTTAGTCACCTCATATTCTTTTTTTCCTTTCATATAATATTCTTATTCTCTTTCCACCTTTATAAATCTTAGCTCCTTTGTTGTTTATATCGCGGTAGTGGTTAGGGGGTACTTTTGCTGATGTGTGTTTTATTTGCTGAGCTGTTTTGTTTTGTTCTGGCAGCACCTGTAAAAACAGTATACAAGACGTGGTGGGGGTTGTGACTGTCAGTCAGCCAGTTGAAGGGGAAAACATACCAGTGAATAAACTGAAAACAACAAAAACCCAGTTACAACAAGAGAGCACACAAAAACTGTATAAAGGACTCCCCTAGAGTATCCAACTCAAAAGTCTGGGAAGACTGAACCACTGAGTCCCACAGGACTCCTACCATAGGAGGCCAATTCATGAAGACAGGGGGTCAAAGTTGATCAATCTAATATGCAGAAACAAGCAAAAAGAGTCACAATAAAAAGGGAGACAAAGAAAAAGAACTCAATCAAAAAAAGGAAGAATCCCCAGAAAGAGTGCTAACTGAAACTGAGCAAGCAATTTATCAGACATAGGGTTCAAAATAATGGTTATAAGGATACTAAAGGAACTCAGTGAGAACTGCAAGGAACTTAGTAGGAACTATATCAGCACAAAAAGGACATAAAACTATGAATAAGAACTAGGAGGAAATAAAGAATACAATATATGAAATGAAGAATACACAAGAAAGAACTAAAGTAGGCTAGATGAAGTGGAGGATTGAATCAGTGAGTTGGAAGACAAGGTAGAACAAAACATCCAGCCAGTGAAAAAATATGAAAAAAAAATTACAAAAGAACCAAGATAGTTTAAAGGAACTGTGGGACAATGTGAAACATAACAATATTCACATTATAGGGATTCCAGAAGAAAAAAAGGAGCAAGGGATACAAAACCTGTTTGAAAAAAATGATGACAGAAAACTTCCTAACTTGGTAGGGAAAGAAGTCACACAAGTTCAGGAAAAACAGAGGGTCCCAATCAAGATGAATCCAAAGAGGCCCACCCCAAGACACACCATAATTAAAATGGCAAAATTTAAAGACAAAGATAGACTGTAAAGGCAGCAAGGGAGAAACAGTTAGTAATATACCAGGGAGCTCCAATAATGCTATCGGCTGATTTCTCAACAGAAACACTACAAGCAAGAAGGGAATGGCAAGAAATATTCTGAGTAATGAAAAGCCAAGTTCTGCAACAAATCCTAATCTACCCAGAAAGACTCTCATTTAAAATGAAAGGTGAAATAAGGAGCTTCCCAGACAAAAAAACAACAACAAAACAAAACAAAAAAAAACCCTAAAAAAGTACATCTCCACCAAACCAGCTTTGCAAGAGATGCTAAAGAAACTACTTTAAGAAGATAAATCAAAAGATAGAGAGAGAAAGAGAGAGGAGAGAGAAAGAAACACAGGCACAAAGGAAAAAATGGAAATGAATAAATACTTATCAATGATAACCTTAAATAAATGGATTAAATGCTCCAATCAAGACACAAGACAGCTGAATGGATAAGAAAATGTGACCCACATATATGCTATCTACAAGAGAACCACCTCAGAACAAAAGATCTACACAGGCCAAAAGTAAAGGTATGGAAAAAATATTCCAAGCAAATGGGCATGAAAAAAATACTGGGGTACCAATACATATATCAAACAAAATAGAGTTCCAAACAAAGGCAAGAATAAGAGACAAAAAAGGTCACTACATTATACTTAAGGGAGTAATCCAACAAGAGGATAAAACCCTTGTAAACATATATACGCCCAACATAGAAACACGTAAATACATAAAGAAAATCTTGGAGGACTTTAAGAAGGAGATAGACGGCGATACAGACATAGTAGGAGATTTTAACGCCCCATGTCAACAATGGACAGATCGTCCAAACAAAAAATCAACAAAGATATAGTGACATTGAATGGTATCCTAAATCAAATGGACTTAATTGATATTTACAGAACACTTCATCCCAAAGAAGCAAAATATACATTCTTCACAAATGCACATGGATCATTTTCAAAGATAGACCACAAGGTAGGACACAAAACAAACCTCAACAAATTCAAGAAAACTGAAATCATATCAAGTGGTTTCTGGGATCACAATGGCTTGAAACTAGAAACTAACCATATGGAAAAAACTCAAAAGCATTCAAATACATGGAGACTGAATAATGTGATATTAAATAATGAATGGGTTAACAATGAGGTCAAGGAAGAAATCAAAAACTATCTGGAAACAATTGAAAATAAATACACAGTAGTCAAAAACCTATGGGACACTGCAAAGACAGTCCTGAGAGGGAAATTCATAGCAATACAGGCCTACCTAAAAAGATAGAAACATTTTGAGTAAACAACCTAACCATACATCTAAAAGAACTAAAGGAACAAAAACAAACAAAGCCCAGACAAGTAGAAGGAAGGAAATAGTCAAGATCAGAGCAGAATTAAATAACACAAAGACTGTATATATACACACACAAATGACATAGAGACTGAAAAAAAAAAAAACAATTTAAAGGATCATAGAATCCAGGAGCTGGTTCTATGAAAGGATTAACAAAATTGACAAACCTCTAACCAAACTCATCAAGAAAGAAAGAGAGAGGACTCAAATAAATAAAACCAGAAATGAAAGAGAAGTAACAACAATTACTACAGAAATACAAAGGATTGTGAGAAATTACTATGAACAGCTACATGTCAAACAATTGGACAACCTGGGCAAATTGTATAAATTTGTACATACACTCTTCCAAAATTTAATCAAGTGGAAGCAGAAAACCTCAATAGATCAATAACACTAGCGAAATCGAAGCAGCAATCAAAAAACTTTCGGCACACAAAAAGCCTGGACCAAATGGCTTCACAGGCAAATTTTAACAAACATTCAAAGAACTAATTCCTATTCTTCTCAAACTATTCCAAAAAATTCAAGAAGGAAGAATTACAAACTCTTTTTACCAGGCCATTATTACTCTAATTCCAAAAGCAGTAAAGACACAATGAGGAAAGAAAATTACAGGCCAATATCTCTGATGAACACAGATGGGAAATTTCTAAACAAAATATTGGCGAATCAGTTCCAGCAATACATTAAAAAGATCATCCACCATGATCAAGTGGAATTCATCCCAGGGATGCAAGGATGGTATAATATTTGCAAACCAATAAATGTAATATGCACATAAACAAAAGGAAAGACAAAAACCACATGATCCTATAATAATGCCAAAAAAGTATTTGATAAAGTACAGCACCCATTTATGATAAAAATAACTCAACAAAGTGGGAGTGGGGGAGCCTACCTCAACATTAAAGGCCATATATGGGGAGCCTACAGCCAACGTCATACTGAATGGACAAAAACTAAAAGCTTTCCCTGTAAGATCAGGCACAAGACAAGGATGTACTTTCACTACTTCTATTCAACATAGTATTGGAAGTTCAAGCCACAACGATCAATAAGAAAAAGAAAAAAGGCATCCAAATTGGAAAGGAGGAAGTAAAACTGTCATTGTTGGCAGATGACATGATAGTGTACACAGAAAACTCTATACTCCACAAAAGAACTACTCAACCTAATAAGTGAATTTGGCAAGAGAGCAGGACACAAAGTCAATATTCAGAAATCAAAGGCACTTTCATACACCAACAATGAAATATCAGAATCAGAAATCAGGAAAAAAATCCCATTTGCTATAGTAACAAGAAAAATAAAGTACCTAGGACTAAACCTAATCAAGGAGGTAAAAGACTTGTACTTGGAAAACTATACAACGCTGAAGAAAGAAATTGAGGAAGATATAAATAAATGGAAGCATATTCCATCTTCATGGATTGGAATAATTAACATCATCAAAATGTCCATACTACCCAAGGCAATCTATAGATTCAATGCAATTCCTATTAAAATACCTATGGCATATTTCACTGACCTGGAACAAATACTCCAAAAACATATGACACCATATTATACCCCAAATAGCCATAGCAATCTTGAGAAAGAATAAAGTTGGAGGGCTCACAATACCTGATATCAAACTACATTACAAGGCCACTGTAATCAAAACAACCAGGTACTACTCAACACCAGGAAGACAAACAATCCAATTAAAAAATGGCATAAGAACAGACACATAGATCAATGGAAGGGAATGGAGAGCTGAGAAATTAACCCATGTCTCTGTGGTCAACTAATATTTGACAAAGAAGGTACAACATACAATGGAGTAAAACTAGCCTCTTCAATAAATGGTGTTGAGAGAACTGGACTGGTACATGCAAGAAAATAAAACTAGATCATTGACTTATACCATAAACCAGAATAAACTCTAAATGGATAAAACATTTAATATGTCACGATACCATAAAAATCTTAGCGGAAAACATAGGCAGTAAAATTTCAGATAACTCATGTAGGAATATATTTGCTGATATATCTCCTAGGACAAGGGAAATAAAGGAAAAATAAACAAATGAGGCTTCATCAAATTGAAAAGCTTTTGCATGAATAAAGAAACCATCATCAAAATGAAAAGTGAACTGACTGTGTGGGAGAACATATTTGCCAATGATACATCGGACAAAGGTTTAATCTCCAAAACATATAAAGAACTCGTACTACTCAACACTAGGAACACAAACAATCCAATTAAAAAATGGGCAAAGGACCTGAACAGACACTTTTCCAGGGAGGACATACAGAGGGCCCTGAGACATATGAAAGGATGCTCAGCATCACTAGCCACCAGGGAGATGCAAATTAAAACCACAATTTGATATCGCCTCACACCTGTCAGAATGGCTATCCTTAATAAATCAACAAACAAGTGCTGGCGAGCATGTGGAGAAAAGGGAACCCTAGTGCACTGTTGGTGGGAATGCTGACTGGTGCAGCCACTGTGGAAAACAATATGGAGATAACTCACAAAATTAAAAATGAAACTGCTAAGGGAATGGAAGTACTGGAGGAGGGGTACAAAGGGGAAAATTGGGGCACTGTAATCACATAATCAACAAAATATATATATTTTTAAAAACTGCCTGGTACTAGCATAAGAACAGACATATAGATCAATGGAACAAAATAGGGATCCCAGAAATAAACTCATGCCTCTTTGATCAATTAATATTTGACAAAGGGGGCAGAAACATAACATGGAGTAAAAATAGCCTCTTCAACAAATCATGTTGGGAGATCTGGACAGCCCCATGCAAAAAAAATGAAATTTGACCAACAACTTACACCAGACACAAAAATAAACTTAAGATAGATAGAAGACTTAAATGTAAGCCATGAAAATATAAAAGTCCTAGAGGAGAACATAGGCAGGAAAATCTCAGATATTCCATGCAGCAATATTTTCACTGATATGTCCCCTAGAGCAAGGGACATAAAGGAAATAATAAACAAATAGGACTTTATCAAAATAGGAAGCTTCTGCATGGCTAATGAAAACATCAGCAAAATGAAAAGGGAGCCAACCATGTGGGAAAATATATTTGCCAACGATACCTCAGACAAGGGTTTAATCTACAAAATATATAAAGAACTCACACGACTCCACTCCAGGAAGACAAACAATCCAATTAAAAATGGGCAAAGGACCTGAACAGACACTTCTCCAAGGAGGACATACACAGGGCCCAGAGACATATGAAAGGATGCTCAGCATCACTAGCCATCAGAGAGATGCAAATTAAAACCACAATGAGATACCACTTCACACCAGTCAGAATGACCATCCTAAACAAATCAACAAACAAGTGCTGGCAAGGATGTGGAGAAAAGGGAACCCTAGTTCACTGTTGGTGGGAATGCAGACTGGTACAGCCACTGTGCAAAACAGTTTGGAATTTCCTCAGAAAACAAAGAGTGGAACTGCCTTTTGACCCAGCAATTCCACTGCTGGGATTATACCCTAAGAATCCTGAAACACCAGTTCAAAAGAACTATACACGCCAATGTTCAAAGCAGTACAATTTACAATAGCCAAGAATTGGAAGCAATTTAAGTGCCCAACAGTAAGTAAGTGGATCAAAAAACTGTGGTACATTTACACAATGGAATACTATGCAGCAGAAAGGAAGAAGAAACTCCTACTCTTTGCAACAGCATGGATGGAACTGGAGAGCATTATGCTAAGTGAAATAAGCAAGGCATTGAAAGAAAGATAACATATGATCTCACCTATAAGTGGGACCTAATCAAAAAAATAAATAAGCAAGCAAAATATAACCAGTAACATTTAAATAAAAAACAAACTAACAGTAACCAGAAGGGAGGAGAGAGGGTGATGACAGGAGAAAGGGAGGAGAAGGGTCACCAAGGAACATACATAAAGGACCCATAGACAAAGCCAAATGGGGGACGGATGGAGGATGGGAGGTGGGGGTGGTTTGGGCTGGGGAAAGTGGTGATGGGAAAATGTTGACAAAAACAAACAAAAAACAAAGTGGTCAGGGGGAGGCTGGGAATAGTGTGTGAAATTAAGAAACCAAAGAACTGGTGTGTACAGCCCACAGACATGGACTAAGAGGTGTGGGGATGATGAAATGGTGTGCAGGGTGGAAGGGATATAGGGGGTAAAAATGGGACAACTCTAATGGCATACTCAATAAAATATGCCAAAAAAACCCCTTAAAATAAATAAATAAATAAATAAATAAATAAATAAATAAATAAATGGAACTGCTTTATGACCCAGAGATTCCACTGCTGGCATTATACCCTTAGATTCTTGAAACACCAATTCAAAAGAACGTATGCACCCCTATGTTCATAGCAGCTCTATTTACAATGGCCAAGTGCTGGAAACAGCTTAAGTGCCCATCAACAGATGAATGGGTCAAAAAACTGGTACACAATTGGAGACTATGCAGCAGAAAGAAAGAAGGAACTTCTACCTTTTGTGACAGTGAGGATGGAACTGGAGACTATTATGCTGAATGAAATAAACCAGGTGGTAAAAGACAAAAACAATATGATCTCACCTATAAAAGGAATCTAATGAACAAAATACTCTAACGAGCAAAATAGAATCGGAGACATGGATACATGGAACAGACTGACTGTGACCAGGGATTGGGAGGAAATAATGGTGAAAAGAAGCAGAAGTGGCTAGTCAAAAACATGGATGAATGACCCGTGGACACCCCAGCAGAGCAGGGGTTGACTGTGGGAGCGGGTTGGGCTGGGTGGAAGAGGGCAAAGGAGGAAAAACTGGGACAACTGTAATAGAATAATAATTTTAAAAATCCTAAAAATATAAAAAGAGTGATAAAAATAACTAATACATTCACATTGCCCTCACTATGTACCAGGCATTATTGTAAGTACTTTACATATAAACTCAACTAAAATGACATGGGGGCTCTGACAAGACTCTGACTTAACTGATTTCTTCAGACTTAGGAATGAAGAAGACAAGAAATTGCATTTGAATGTGTGAGGAAATGAAGTCCTCTTTTAAAAAAATAAAATAAAATAAAAATTTCCACCTTAGATCTTGTATATTTTTTTCTCACTTGCAAGAAAATTGTGGTTAAGGTACCAAAACTTCAGTCAAGCCTTTATCAAAATCATATTGAATTCTGAATAAACATATTCCAAAGAGAGTTGGTCAAACTTGAGAGAGGGGAAATGAAAAGAAAATTTATGTGGATGGAGCTTCAGTTCTGTGCCCTCCATGAGAAAATGTAGCTAGATTTCCACCAACGTCCTCTCTGGAATTTGAGACCCCAGTAAATGCCTTTTCCCTCTTTTTGGATTGGGGAAGACCCTCTGCCCCATCCCAGCTTATGAGAAACATAGCTGCCTTATCCCACACCCTGGGATCCATGGTTAGCACAGACCTGAAGGTGAAGCTCACGGGTTGAGAAAAACCAAGCTGTGACTCCCCTCTGTTGGAATGGCCTGGATGATCAGCCTCTCTGAGATTCTTTGGCAGGACCCAGATGCAACTTCCTCTCCAACTCTCCCTCTGGCCAGCTAAGTCCATAAATATCCTCTCTAGACTAGTTGCTATAACCTCTACTCTATGTGCTCTAACTTGCCACCATGAGGCTTCTTTCTTCTGAGGTCTGTACTGTAGCTTCTTAAGTAGTCCTAAGTAAGTAAACCTTGGATTTTTTACTTTCCCTAAGTATTAACCAAGGCGACATTCTGCTACAAGCTTGAGACATCTCTCTCCCAATTCCACTCAAAACACCAAAGTACTTCATCTTTAGAGCTGAGATGAGTGAAATGGGTCCCCAGCATATCTGGCTGTTTTACAGTTCATTAATTACTCCATACATTTGCTGAGTTACCTTCTTGTAATACATGGCTATGGCCTATTGATATTAAAAATGACTAGAAGAAATGGTACAAAAATAGAAAAACACTGGGTTAGAAAAAGAAAGCTTAGTTCTAATACTAGCTTTATTACTCTGGGCCTCATTTATACATGTCTGAATAGAAAGAGATGAACTATTCACTATTTCCAATTTAAGGTCCGTAGTCCCCCAGAAATTCTAAAATGTAATAAAAAGAACCCATACACACTACAAGGGACCTATACATGAATGACAATTCATATGCTAACTGTAACATCATATTTCTAAAGACTTTAATTCTAATTATTTAATTATTAGTAAAAACATATAATTATATAATTATTACCTTTGTCCTAATTTAATATATTTTTTTAATTTATAGATTATTACTTACATAATTCAAAAGTCTTGAGGCTTAACCTCTCTATGGATTTAATGGCTTTACATTATCATTTAATCCAAAGTTCATTTGATTCATCATCTTCATCTCTGTAACTATCAGGTACCTCCTTAATCACCTCTCCCACAGTTACTTCTGAGACCACCTGGGGAGGCACACAAATGCCCACAACCCAGTCAAATTCTATTCTTGTCCTCCTGTCAACTAGATGGTCTCCACTGTCTGTAAACCCATCTAGGATTATGAATACCACCAAAGTGGTTGCAGACATCCTAGGTCTGTCTACCAAGCCCCCGTGTTGTCTCCTTAATACTCAAGTGATGCAAAACCCTTGAGGTACTGGCAAGCTTGTGTACCCTTTAGTATTTACTATTCTTCGGCTAAGCCAGATTGAGCACAGAAGAGAGAATGGCTTCTCTATACAAAGTTCCGACACAGCCATGGACACTTGCCAAGTCGAGAGCGAGGGAAGAGTCCATGTGCACTCAAGCTCTATTTTATAATCTCTGAAGCCTCAGCCTATTTCCTCTTCATTCTTCGAAGAGGAGAAAAGGGAAAATAGAAATCTCCTCTCCAGGCTCTGTTCTCTCATGCATATTAGTTCACTGACATAGCAGATCTCTCCGTGAACAGATTTACTCAGTGGAGTCAGTGGAGGAAAAAAGTACTAAGATCCTTGGTGGTGATAAAATTTGAGGACTCTGAGCTGTGTAGTGCTAAAGCCCCCTTTCAAGGCTTTCTTGATAGCACAGCCCTTCTGGCACCAACTTGTCCTCACCAGGAATATGAGAGTTTTCTTATCTGGCTTTCCTGGAAAACTTTCTCCCTATCACCATTCCTACCACTCGCTCCTCCCGCCAGTCCACTACTTGTTCTCGATTCTTTCCTCTCTTCTCCTAAAGAGCATTATATAGTTCATCTATGAAGTACTCTTTATTATCGAGACTGTTTTCCTTTTTTCCTACTCTCAGATTTCACCAAAGAACAATTTGAGAGCTTAATATTGATGTCTTTTTTTATATTATAAAAAGATAATATCCACAAATTTATTGAGTGCTTATAACGGGTGCTTTAGAGATATCATGTTTTAATGCCATAAACATATTCCTATCCCCACTTAGAGGATAAAGAAAATGGAGTAATTTGTCCATAGCCAATTAAAATGGCAGAGCAAGGATTCAAACCTAAATCTGCCTGACTGCAAACCCATTTCCTTAAATCTCCACTCAGAAACAAACTAAGGACAAGGAAGAATGCAAAGAGAGGCCTCTGCAATCAAAATAAATTTCACATAATTCATGCACTAAAGCGTATTAGCTCATCTCCATAGGAACCCCTCAGGCTCACAATCAGAGCCTAAATATTCAGTCTAATCCTAATCAAAATTCTAGGTGATCTGTTTTCTAAATCTTTAGATAGGAAACAGCATGTTGAAAGCAGTGAGAAGGAAAAAAAAGATGTACAAGATGTAATCATCAGATTCAGAGAAAACAAGAAACTCTAAAAATTAGTCTCATGAAATGAAAATTTTCCAGCAGAATGGAACTGTTTAGAGGCCAATAGCTCAACATTCTAATATCAGATTAAAGCAATAGTTGATGTTCATAAATTCAGGGACATCTTTTTGTCACCCTTATACCCTGTTTACAATAATTCCATTTAAATCTTCCAAAAGACAAGAATCAGAAGCTACATATTCTCACATATACATTTGTTTAACTTAAGCATAATTTTCTGCATTGACTATTTTAGTACACTGTTGAAAACAACTGGTTTTACCCAACATGAAAATGGAATTTCTGAGGTCATTCAACATCTATACACAGTGTAAATCCATTTTTGACAAGCTCAAAAAGCAAAACAAAAAATGCATTGTTTAGAAACACATGATAAAAATAATTTTTAAAATGAAATACATTATAAAAACAATTTTTAAGTGAAAGGGAATAATGGCCCTAAAATTTAAGACAGTGTTTCCCTCTATGAGGAGACAGAGATGCAATAAGCAAATAAAAAATTGAAAATGGGCAAAGATTTAAATAGATATTTATCCAAAGAAGCTATATCAATAAGCCAACAGGAACATGAAAAGATGCCCAACATCATTACTCACTAGGAAAGTGCATATCAAAACCACATTTCTCACCCACGGGTAAGTAAAAAAGACAAATAATGGCAAGTGTTGTGAAGACGAGCTGCAAATGGAACTCTCACACCCTGCTGGTGAGAACGTAAAGTGATGTGGCCACTTTGGAAAACAGCTTGGCAGCTACTTAAAAAAGTTAAACAGATTTACCATCTGACAAAGCAATTCTACTCTTGATGTCTACCCAAGAGAAATAAAACCACATGTCCACACAAAAACATGTACACAAATATTCATAGCAGCATGATGCACAAAAGCCAAAAAGTAGAAATATCTCTTATGTCCAACGAGTGGTAAATAGGAAAACCAAATGTGGCCTATCCATAGGAGAGATAACTATCTTTATAGTTAGTTTATAACTAACTATAGATATAGGTATCAACATTCAGCAATGGAAAGGAATGAACCCCCAAAACACACTCAGTGAAAGAAGCCAGACACAAAAGAACACCTATTATGTAATTTTATGCATATGAAAAGTCCTAGAAAGGCAAATATAGAGAGAAAGTAAATCAATAGTTGACTGGAGCTAGAGGCGGAAATAAAAAGTTACTAAATGGGCACAAAATTTCTTTTTAGAGTGGTAAAAATGTTCTAAAATTAGATTCTGGTAGATAATTGTACAACTCTCAAAATATACTAAAATTCATTGAATAGTACATTTGAAACAGGTGAATTTTATGATATATAAGTTATATCTCAATAAAATCCTTCTTTAAAGCATAACAGATTTCAACTTTTTCCTCTATAACATTTTAATAGACTACCCACATTGTTCCAAGTCCTTGTGAATTTTTTCTTAATTAAAGCAACACCTGATCATGCTGTTCATCTCCTTCAAGTTTTCATAACTGTCAGGTGGAAAGGAGAGGCTTAATTACCCACAAATTACTCTCATTATTATTCTTTCCAATTTAAACAACCAGAGTGTGGTTATGAGTAAGGTCGCGAAAAAATGTGCCAGTGTGCAGTCCCACCAACAACAGGAAATAGTGACGTCCAGTGACTTTTGAATCATCGTCTGTGATGATGTGGGCACATCTAGCTTGCAACCTGGCATCTGCATGGGTCATGCCAGAATATGTCACGTTTTATGTCAAAGTCAGAGGAAGAAAGTTGACAGTAGCTCCTTTCTTTTTTTAAATCAACTTTTCTTGATTCACCTTTAAATTTATGGGTAGATAGGTAGATAGGTGATAGGTAATTTATATCTTTATATATCTATCTATCTATACCCAACTACAGGGTAAGATGAAAAAAGAAAATTACCTTAGAGACACCTTTGCACTTACTCTGAGAAAGGACTCTTTTGGTTCTTCACATAAATCTTGGCAAGGTTCAAGACTGTCCACCATTTCTATTTCTCCAGGGACTCAGGTGAATGTTTCCATCATCATTGTTTTTAATAGAGACATACTCTTTACATTTCTCTTTAGTCTATTATTGCTCTGGGGTTTGCAGTGGTCTCTTTTTTTCATCTGGCTGATTTGAAAGTATTTTACAAGACCTAGGATGAACTTTAATGGCTTTGTTTATCCTTTTTTGTAGAGTGCGTTCTTTCCACCCTGCAAAATGAAAAGTTTTTTGGAAGAAACACAGCATAGACTGGCATATTTTTCTCAGCTCTGTGTGGTATGTCACAATGAGGCCAGAACTGTCAGACCAAGACCGAAATGCCGTGGAGAGTGCATTAGCGCCGCACTGCACACAGCCTCGTTTCCTGGTGGTGGTGATGCAAAAGGAAAACACAGCAGGCAGCAAGGGAAAAGCATGTATCATTTCCCTCCTTACTTACGGCGTCATGTTCAACCAGGCCGAGCTGACTGACAGGAAGGAGCACAGCAATGAAGAATTTTCCACTTGTTAATAATTCAGATGTTAATGTACATATATGTTAATGATCATCTTAGAAGTGCCCTGGACTGTATTAGTTTTCATTGTTCAGGGAATTTCCTTTTCTCAGACTATCTCCCTCTTCCATCTGCTCTTGATAAAATTCTATTCCTTGGAGACTACAACAGAAAAAGAATATTAATGAGAAAAGTGGGGAAATCTGAATAAAATCTGTAGTTTAGTGAATAATATTGTATCAGTAATGATATACCACTTTTGATCATTGTACCAAGGGTATGTAAGATGTTGACATGAGGGGAAATTCAGTGAAGGGTACAAGAGAATCTTCTGTACAATCTTTGCAATTCATCTGCAAATCCAAATATATTTCATAATAAAACCACTGAAGAAAAAAAGCCTTAGGAAAGTTACTAAACTTACAACAACAATATAATTCTACTCCTCATGTAAGAGTTGAATCAGATATCTTCCCCATGATTTGCTTTTATTCCCCCAAAGTGAAAAGGGAACTTTATATAATATACTCTCGTGGCCTTTTGTTTGCTTAGAGCACACATCACATTCTAACTTTGGTCATTGATGCACATGTTTAATTTCTCCTATTAGGAAAGAAGAACGGGTTAAATACACACACACACACACACACAGGAATTTATATATGAATATATATATGAGTTTAAATTCTAATTCAACCAACCATGGACAAATGGCTTCAACTCCTCTTTAGTTTCTTCATCTAAAAATTTGGGAATAATAAATTGCCCATCGGTAAGTTGACATTAGATGGATAAAAATTTTCGGACAAAACCTAGCACATAGCTGATAATCAAAATATGCATTTATATTATGGCTCCCATTACCATTATTGTTGGACTAAGTATTGTGGCGTCAGCAGCCTTTTTGTTCAAGTGCATGGAGCCTGAAATGTGGGTGCTCAACAATGTGTTAGTGAATTTAAGTGGTTCCAGAATGTGGTTTTTCAGACTGACACATTTGTCTAATGTTCTCATTTTACTCAATATTCTGCTCTAAATTATTATTGTCTCCTTTAAAAGGTTTTTAATTCACATACATACACATTTATTCTCATATCTAGCCCAACCTCAGTGAAGTTTTTCATCAAATTACAGTGAATAGGAGAAAGTTTTTTCCTTACAAAGTTATTGAGTAAACCCTTAATGTTTCTGTTTTCTGTTGCTCTTGTTGAAGTAAGACGTTACCTCTCAAGACCAGATCAGTGGCCAATGCCACATTCTTGGGCCTGTCGGCACCCCTTCGAGGGAACCCTGTGCAAAACTGTCAATGCTTTCCCTTGTTTTTTAATATCTTCATTCCAAAATACCAAAGCAAACTTTAGGTAATGTAGCCCTACTTGTGCCTATGTACCTTGGAACTTACAAAAAAATCCACTATCTAGTGCTAAAGTAAAATAGATTGACATTTTCATTTAATTTTTATAGGAATATTCTAAAAATGTTTATCAACATAAATATTTTTATGATAACTCATAAACATGAGTTATTATCTCATTCCTTCTTTCTTTCACAAAGGGTGACTGATTGTCTGGTATCTACTGGACACTAACCTAAATACTGAAAACACAAATTTGAAAAAAACAACAGCGTCTACCCTAAAAGAACTTATATTCTCTAGGGACACAAACTTGCAAACATCTCATTATAATGCATTGTATAATGTGCAATAATAGAGAAGTCACGGAACATTATGGGATCAGAAAAGAGCATTTTGATCTGGGGAGAAAAGGAGCATCGGGGATCTAAAGCAGTGTTCTCAGTCATAGCTGCCACAGAAATCCCCTGGGGAGCTACTGATTCCTGGGAGTCACTCACATCAATTCTGTTGTAATTGGTCTGATGTGTTGCCTAGGCATCGGGCCTTTTTCAAGCCCTACTGTTCTAAAAAATGAGTATGAAACTAGCAGGCTGAGGACAGAGAACATGGGGAAGGGCATGGGGAGAATATATGTGAGACAAGGAACAGCATGAGCAAAGGCACTGAGGCAAGAAAGAGCTTGGTGTGATTGAAATGGTTAAGCGTTTCAGTTTTGTGAGAGAGCC